>OX453071.1:4124317-4305951 GCA_949699795.1 Spicauda simplicius | reverse complement strand
AAATAGTAATCTACGGGTTTCTAGGACTGATTTGAACATGACTTCTGAAGGTGATGCGGAAAAGCGTTATGCAGACTACTTTAATCGAAATAAAAAGGTTTCGTTCAAAAAACTTAAAATAAAAATTGCGCGTGTTCTACCCACACCATCCATCCAGCCATCGTCGCCAGTTGCTATTAATTGCCTTTGAAACAATAGCAGTTACTATCAACTGTCTTTGAAAACAATGCTTAACTTAAAAATTCTTGGGAATCTACAATTCGGTTATATGTCACTTTGTCGAGTGAATTTTATATACGCGGGTAAAACCATAGGTCTCAGCTAGTCTAATAGAATAACATTTTTAACAGAATATAATCTTTCGACTCTAACAAAACAGTCACCTATTACAATCTAATTGTAAAGGTTAACCAGATATATTTTAATTAAAGATGATAGACTGTGCCGTCTATTGACAACAGTAAGAAACTTCATTTAGAACAGGGATCCGAAGTCAATCACGGTTTTTTTATTCCCGAAGTTAGCCTTCAGAAAGATAGTCTAAGATGGTCGATTGATATGAAAGTAAGCTGCTAACCGCATCATTCCATCGAAACGCAAGTACTCCACTCTAGAAATAAGTGCACACAAATAAGCACTTGCTCTACCTTGTCATCTCGAAATAGTTCCTCGAAATAGTTTATGTCAATCACATAGAGTTCAAAGTTCGGTGCGTAAGGATACAGTTAGTGTTGTGTGTCGTGATATGGAACCTAAAAAAGAAAAACGAACTAGACGTAGGGTAGATAGGTTAATCTATCACTAGTTCTTGTTAACGGTTTCTCCCCGCCACCGCAGTTTCGCCGTGACCACGATCCATGCAACTGGGTCGAAATATCGGCAAAAAGAATTCGAAAAGGATTCAAAAACCGCATATCGTGAGTACACGTTAAGTATTAAAATGTAGTTCCTCTCATTTGTGATTTCATTTTCAACCATACTACTTCCGAACACGAATAATTCTGCCAGTTAACTGGTATTCCAAGCACAATTATGCAGAACATAAACTTCGACGTTGCTTTATCAATAGTCATTAGTTAGTAATAACTTACACCGAGATGCAGTTGCGGCTACAAAACCCATTATATTCTCTTCCTGGTCGATAGTAATTAATTTAGCACTCCAATCTAAAGTTTATTATTGTTACATAGTTACACTTTGTACTAGAATAATGTGTTTAAGTAAACATGTTTTATCTAAAGCTGAAGGTGGCAATACCCTTAATGATTTGACTCCGAAAGTTACTGCAGCCAAAGAAATTACATTTCACTATACTCACGGTAATCGTTTCCAACCCACTATTGACCCACTGTTGGACACGGGTATCTTCGCATCGTGAGAAAGTTTTGGGCCTGCGCTGATTAGTTTTTAATTAATTGATTCACCTACCATTGAGAACATTTGTTGTCACTTAAACTCCTTATTTTTCTAAATTATGTGCGTATTAGAAATTAATTATCACTGCTTTTCGGCGATGGAAAACATCGTGATGAAACCTACACACCAAAGAGTTCGTTAAAAAAAAAGTTCTCAGAGGTATGTGAAGGCCAATACGCACTTGGCTGGCGCGGTGGGCTACGGCCTAAAACTCTCTCAGAATGTCTCATTCTGAGAGAGAAGACCCGTGCCCAGCAGTGGGATAATAATGGATTGGCACCACCACATGTGTTAGTTACTTTTTCACATAAAAACTATCAGGCACACTTCAATGAAATTTGGCACACGGATTGTTTATTATCTAGATTAATAAGATACTCAAAATCGTGTTAAACATGACCTAAACAGATAAAGCAGCGAAAATAAACTAGTCTTAATAGTTTAGTCTTAAATTGAACATTACGAGTACATTGTAGATAACAGCATGATAATGTCAAGAAATAAAATACTCCGTATAATACAATGTATATTACAAATGTTACTTAGTTCTGAAACAGAGCAAGATATGAACTTTCAATTTTCTACAGAATCCAATTTTTTCGGAAACTTTTTACTTCTTTAGAAACGGTTATTGATGTCGTAAACTGAAATTAAGGTAGTTTTCATACACGTGCATTTGGGAAATTGAATGGCTAGCGTAAAAAGTTATTAGACAAATGTTTTTCTCAAACAGTTACCAACTTAGTAGCATTACGCTAAGTGGCAGAACCAGTTTAATTGAACCGGGGAAGTACTACCACTATACCTTATTCTAGCGTGAAACAGTGTGTGTGTTTTGGTTGTGTTTTGGTGTGTGTTACTTGTGTTTTGGTGGCAGGGTTATTTGCCAGCACACTTTTATATGAGGTGAACTTTTTAGACCTCGGGAGTAGCAACGCATTTGTGATTGACTTCCAGGTGGTAGAACTAGTGTTGTTCGACCGCCACACCTATTTCTAGCGTGAAGCGTTTCTTGCGATTCGATAGAAGGGTGTGGTTGCCGGCACACTTTCATATGAGGCGACCATCATAGTCCTCGAGAGTAGCAACGCATGTGTGATTGACTTCAGTATGTAGTTGATTACAGATGTCCATGGGCGGTAGTGATCATATACCATCAGGTGGACTGCATGTTCGTTTGCTACTTCAGTCAGATAAAAAGAGTGCTTGGGAGTAGCAACGCATCTGTAATCGACTTCAGATAGAACCGCAGTACTACATAAATAAAGTTGCTTACTGTCCATGACCAGTATCACATACCATTAGGTGGGCTGCATGCTCGTTTACAACTTTAATAAAAAACTTCTTTAAACAATGTTTTTAAACTCAACGTTTAAACCTCAAACAACAAGAAAGCTATCTTTATGCAAAGTTGTACAAGAAGGAATTTTCCATTTGTTACGAAGTGTAGATTTTACTCTCGGATAAAATGTTTTGGTACACTTAATTCCTTACGATAACGATACGGATACGACACGATCACTAAACGTCAATTGTTACTTTCAAATGCTGTTACACTAAAAATATATTAATATTATTGATAACTTATTAAAATTAAAAAAATATATGTCGGCTCGACACCGCGTATTTATGAAAAACACGTCGCCGATAATAATTATTTTAGTTACTTTAAAGATCAAAAATTGTTTGTTTATTGAATTAGCAATATTTAATTATTTTTAAAATTAATTTAGTTTACCCTCCATAAATTTGTTATTGTCACCTCACCAAATATTGTTTTAAAAAGGCGAGCGAACGCCGGTAGAAAAAAAGATTCTTGTTTAACCGTCGAAGCGATCGGACCTCCTCAAGTGTGAATAAATCGAAGAAGTAACTCCTGTGTTTTATTTGAAATCTTCAAGAATGGACATTAATGAAGACTCCTGGCCTTCCTGACGTCACTCAATTCACTTCGTTATATATAATATTAAAATATTTTTGTATAATGATTACCAAAACTGTATTTTACTAAACATAATTTTAAATTGTAGTAACTTTAAATATTATACATTTAAAATAGTCTAAATTTCGGATTGGTGCGAATTTAAATAAAATGACAAAAACTTCCAAAAATTTAAACATGAATATGTCTATTATTACTTATTTTTCGTCCTCTAAAGCATCTCGAACACATAAAATACATGACCTGTCGTTTCGTTTGCATATGTTATCGTAAGGCGTAAAAATCTTACAACCCTGAAAAAACCGCATTTGGCTCGATAAGGCCATTCGAGCAATTTATTGGAATGTTTCTAATAGTCCCAAGATATTTATTCCTCATGCTCAAGTAGAGATGCTGTAAGACGCATGGCTTGCATAAATCCTTTGGAGTGGTTATTTTGCTGCCAGCTCATTCTGGTCTTTGTTTGTCCGCTTTGCGAAGACAACTTACCGGTTTATTACGAAAATAGATAAAAAAATGTAAAAATAAATATGTATTTTTAACCGACTTCCCAAAGGAAAGAGGTTATCTATTCGTCACGTATATTTTTTATTTTTTTTTTTTTTTTTTTTTATGTATGTTCGGGCGAAATGGCTAGAAATCGTCGACCTACCGACACGATTCATACGACATTGTATGCGACTAGTTTCACAGGCAGTCCCATATTGAGGAAAATGAAAACCTTCCGGCGGTTTTTCCGGAAAATTGGAAAATGTCGGTTTCTTAAAATCTTGAATAACTTGGGTGTTTATAAACCGATTTCCATTTTCTTTCTTTCATTTGATAGGAAATTTCGTCATGCAACTTTTTCTCTTGGACATGGGTATGCTGTGATGCTTAACTCTTTGAGTTATGGGGTGGAAACCACCACCACTCCTCAAGTTTTTTAGATAATTTGAGATAACTCGGCTTCTGCCGAATCGATTCTTATGAAACTTGGAATATGTATTATATATCTATGCTTATATAGGTTGACGAAAAATTTGACCTTCAACTCTTCGATCCTGATGATGCAGGGTTACAGCTATCCTAAACTATAACATTAGCTATTTGTTGCTTACATATATGTAACAAGACTACTAAGCAGAGACATGTGATGAAAATTTGACCTTCAACTCCTCAATCCTGATGATGCAGGGGTGCCTCAAGCCTAAACCATAGGGGTTGACCATTTTGTGCTTATGGGTATGTTATAACAATACTAAGCAAAGACATATTATAAAAAAAATGACCTTCAACTCCTCAACCCTGATGATGCAGGGTGCTGTAAGCCCAAGCCGTAGGTGATGGCCATTTAGTGCTTACGGATATATAATAAGATAGCAAGGCAAAGATGTACGATGACAAACTTGACCTTCAACTCCTCAACCCTGATGATGCAGGGGTACTGCAGGCTTAAACCATAAACGTTAGACATTTGTTGCTCACGGATTTGTAATAAAATTGCTAAGCAAAGGTATACGACGAAAAATTGGACCTTCAACTCCTCAATCCTGATGATGCAGGGGTATTGAATGCCTAAGCCATAAAACTTAGCTATTTCAATCTTACGCATTCAAAATGATATTTAAAAAAATGTAAGGTAAAACATTAGAAAAATGGTTGTATACGGTGGAAAATTGGACCTTCAACTCCTCAATCCTGATGATGCTGGGGTGCTTCAAGCTTAAACTATAGGCGTTAGCTACATGATCGCTACGTATATCTGATAAGATTACTAAGCAAAGATATAAGATGAAAAATTTGACCTTCAACTCCTCAACTCTGATGATGCAGGGGTACTTCAGGCTTAAACTATAGGCGTTGGCCATTTGATGCTTATGGGTATGCAATATATTTACAAAGCGAAGACGTATGATAAAAAAGTTGACCTTCAACTCCTCAACCCTGATGATGCAGGGGTACTTCAGGCTTAAACCATAGGCGTTGGCCATTTGATACTTATGGATATGTAATATATTTACAAAGCATGGACGTATGATAAGAAAATTGACCTTCAACTCCTCAACCCTGATGATGCAGGGTACTGCAAGTTTAAACCATAAGCATCGGCCATATGGTGCTTACGTATATGTAATGAGATTACTAAGCAAAGATATGACATGATAATTTTGACCTTCAACTCCTCAACCCTGATAATGCTGGGGTCCTTCAAGTTTAAACCGTAGGCATCGGCCATATCGTGCTTACGTATACATAATGTTGTTGTTCACAATACCAACAATGAGTTTCGGAGAGGATATAATTATGATCAAAAATTCCACTTTGAATACAATTACCTGAAAGATGCAAGAGTACTACCAACCTTTTTAAATTGGATGGGTTATTTTTATCAGTATCAGTTGAATTATACTCTTAGTTATAAGGTTTATATTACTTTTTCTACTTTAAATATTGATAATTATAGGTCTATTCTTTAAATAAATGTTTACTCAGAAAAAGTTGTTTTATTCGGTTAGGTTAGGTTCGAACAGATTTTTCCAATTCAGAATCTAAGGGAGGGGGCGCGGTAGCGCCCCCGACCGGTTGTGTCAAAGAAGTCTATTTTTATATGATGACGTCAGCACATAATTTTATTCATCCGAAAATCGGACGAATAATTAATTTTATTCATCCGGTTAGCGGACGACTAGCAACAGCCATAACTGATTTTATCGTGACTGAAAAGCGTGAAAAAAAAAATTTTAAACAAAAAATACAACCGACTTCCATGTCACATAAAAGTAAAAAATAATTTAAATACATGTTGGTTTAGAGCAAACACAGTTCTTAGTACATAGTCCCGAAGTCGGCGCTTACCATATTTTGCTGGATCATGACGAGTCCGCTGTTACTCTTGTGTTACAAAAACTGTAACATTATTTAAATTGAAGTAACTTTTGATACAGATCTACTGTATTTTTAATACTGATGTCTCAAAATAATCAAAAGTTTGGTTTCATGTGATTTCAAATAAAAAGGCATATTGACAGACAAAAATTGGAACATAAAAACTCTATTATTACTTATTTCTAGTCCTCTAAAGTATCCCTTTCGCAAGTATATATGTATTTTTTTATCTAAGAAGTAGCAAACGAGCATGCAGTCCACCTGATGGTAAGTGGCCACTGCCGCCCATGGACATCTGTTATCAACTTCATACAGAACATGGGATCCATCTGAAGTCAATCACAGATGCGTTGGTGCTCCCGAGGACTAAGATGGTTGCCTCATGTGAAATGTGCCGGTAACCACACCCTTCTCTCGAAACGCAAGAAATGTTTTACGCTAGAAATAGGTGTGGCGGTGGTACTTCCCCGGTCGAACTACACTGGTTCTACCACCTTGAAAGTATTTCGCAAGTATGTAAGATTTTAAAATACACAATCTGTTGTGTCGTTTGCATAATATGTTATAGTGAGAAGTAAAAAGCTTAGAACCCTGAAAAAACCGCACTTGGCTCGATAAGGCCATTCGAGCAATTTATTTGAATGTTTCTAATAGTCCCAAGATATTTATTACCCCATGCTTAAGTTGAGATGCTACTGTAAGACGCATAGCTTGCATAAATCCTGAGTGTTTATTTTGCTGCCAGCTCACTCCGGTGTCTTTGTTTGTAAGCTTAGGAAAGACTGCAGGTTTATTACACAAATAAATTTAAATTTTATTCCCGGCTAAAATACCAACGGCAAAACCACAACGGTCTTGACATGTCCGATGAACATCTGTAAGCAACTTCATAAAGGGATTTCAGCTCAAATCTATTAATGCGTTTCTATTCTTGAGGATTAAAATGGTCACCTCGGCATCCACAGCCTTCCAACCAAACGCCAGAACAGCGGAACGCTAGAAATAGGCGTGGCAACCGGTCCCCAATAAAACCATATACTTAGGTTTTTTTTTCTGACTGATTTAACAAACGAGCATGCAGACCACTTGATGGTAAGTAGTCACTGCCGCTCATGGACGTCTGTAATCAACCCCATACAGAACATGGGCTCTATCTGAAGTCAATCACAGATGCGTTGACATTTCCGAGGACTATGATGGTCGCCTGTCATCTGTTGGTAAGTGTCCCCTGCCGCCCTTAGGTGTCTGCAATCAACCTCAGATAAGTTATGAGCTAAGACTAGTCAAACTTCGCAACGGTCGAATTTTTTATTAATTTTTAAAGTTATTTTAATGCACCCGAAAGGTAAATAGATGTTTAAGTGACAAACATCTATTTACGGATATTTTGACAAAGACATTTGGCATTTTTGACGTTCTTTGTTTTCATATGTTGAATGTTTAATTTAGTTTATTATTTATGTGTTTGTGACAAATACACGGTAGTCTGTGTAATGTGTTTTTAGTTGATTTTATGTATGTTATATGTATTATTTGAAAAATATATTAACGTTCTGCACTCCTTCTCTACGACCACTATAACGGTGCAAAATTTCATACTAATCCGTCCGTGGTACATTACTTAAAAATGCAACACAAGTTTTTGCTTCACGTATTAATATATAGATTTGCGTGAGAGTCCCTAACGACTTAATTGGAATGCCTCGGATAAATATGTCAGTTTTACCACACCCTTCATACTAAAACATAACAGCACTAAAAATATGATATCAGGTAGAAATATATTTGCCTGTGGTAACTCTAGAGTCAAATCGCAGTTCTACCAATCGGCCAAGTGCAAGTCGGACTTGCGCATGGAGGGTTACTATACCATTTTTTACCCCATTTCATGTTCATTACCATTTTTTACAACTACTACCATAAGTTTGTTTTTCATAGTGTTGCTATGAATTACAAAGTTATGTTATATATTTTTTAGTTTTGAACCTAATTCGAAAAGCAGTTTACAGTATACACTAACCTTCCAAGTTTCAACTCTGTAGTCTTAATAGTTTCCGAATAAAGTGGCTGTAACATACGGATAGACGGACAGACGGACAGACAGACATTACGAATCTATAAGGGTTCCGATTTTTGCCATTCCGCTACGGAACCCTAAAACATTCGTTCACTAAGTTCATAAAAAAAAGAACTTAGATTTTAAATCACGTCTTACGTGAAAAACTACGTATGAAACTTAAGAAAATTGCCCTCATAAAACAAATACCTGGAGTTGGTCCATACATAACATTGAGTACTTCCTACTTCCTACGATAGCACTAACATAATGGTCTATAAAATTTCACAGTCGGAACCAAGCGGTTTTCAATTAAAACTTGCTCACTATCTTCGATATGTAGGGTTACCAACAGGTTTGAGATTACCGGATAATAGCTACATGTCCCATTTTTGGGCCCATATACGAGAATGAGAATTCTCAAGGTAGTAGAACCAGTGTGGTTTGACCGGGGAAGTACCACCGCCACACCTTTTTCTAGCGTGAAGCATAGTTCTTGCGTTTCGATAGAAGGTTGTGATTGCCGGCACATCTTCACATGAGCCGATCATCATAGTCCTCGGGAGTAGCAACGCATATGTGATTGACTTCAGATGGAATCCATGTTCTGTATGAAGTTGATTACAGATGTCCATGGGCGGCAGTGACCACTGGTCTAACGCGCAATGGGTTCTGGGTTCTATTCCCGGCCAGACAGGTATCTGAATGATGAGTTTAGATTGATGTTCTGGGTCTGAGTGTTTGTGTATTCGTCTTGTGTGTGTCCATGATCCCACGACACTGTAGAAAATCCTAGTATGGGGCTATGAGTGTAGAAAACGTTCGTTAAAGTGAAAGGAAGGGAAGAACCACCATATATCTATGGTGGTTCTAAATTAGTCCTTAGAAGTGGCAATACATTTGTGGCTAACATCATGTAAGACTAATCCTATCTGGGATTAATTGCAGATGTCCATCGACGGGAATGGCCACTTACCCTCAAATAGACATGCTAGTTCGTTAGTTCCACGTTATGAAAAGGAATTCGATGTTGACGACCGTAACCGCGCGACACAAACAAATGACCACAACCGAGTCGCATGACTGTTTAGTGCGGATTAAAATTCAGCTCTAAACAACACAAGACGGTATTTTGTGTTGTTTCTCATCTACATATATAAACTTCTCGTGTCACAATATTCGTTCCCATACTCCTCCGAAACGGCTCGACCGATTCTAATGAAATTTTGTGAGCATATTGATTAGGTCTGAGAATCGGCTAACATCTATTTTTCATACCACTTAGTGATAAGGGCTACCCACCCTTAACACTTTTTTAATTTTTTATATGGCAATCTGTGACTCACTTTCTAACTTTGTAGACGATGGTCTTACTTACTTCTCGTTCACCTCTGAAAGCCCAACTACCGCCATTAATGCCTTTTAGGAGCTAAAAAAAGTTGAAAAGCCCCACTGCCACCTATTAATGCCTTCTAAGAGCAAAAAAACGCTACACAAGAACAGTGTAGGTAAAAGAGAATATTATATGAACCGTTCCTGAAATACATGTACGGTCCAATACGGATAATAAAATACTAAAATGTGAATAGTTGTATGATCGTAAACTCCTGTTATCTTTTCATCAATCCATCAACATTTTAAGGTTTACTAGGATATAAATCTCCCCCTTTTTTTGTTTTCGAGGGGGGATACCTTAAGTCTTCTCTAGTGGGGTTACTGCCAATTGTCAACATGGCTGTCATAAGATGTGATCTGGAAATAGAGGATTTGGTGGAGGGTTTCACTGATAAACAGGAAGACGCTGATGATTCTGTCAAGGTGACAGTAACAGGCGGCATCGGCAACTCATTCAAAACTGATCATCATTCCGTCCTCAAGTTACCTCAAGCGAGTTTAATATAATAATATGTATTCGTGGTAGAACCAGTGAAGTTCGACCGGGGAGGCAACCCTTATTCTAGCGTAAAGCATTCCTTGCGTTGTGATGGAAGGGTTTGGTTGCCAGCACGCTTCGTTATGAGGCGACCATCTTAGTCCTCCGGAGTAGCAACGCATCTGTGATTAACTTCAGATAGAACCCATGTTCTGGTTCAAGCTGCTTACACATGTCCATGAGCGGCAGTGACCACTTACCATCAGGCGGACTGCATGCTCGTTTGCTACTTCAATCAGATAAAAAAGCGAATATATTTTGATACAAGCATCAAACATCAACAACAAAAATAACCAAAGAACAAATAATTATTATAGATCGCGTATTCATAGGGGAAACGCCAAAATATTCCAGTGAAACTTTTTATTAGCGAAACTTAGTGGAAAAGCGAAGAAATTTCTCTCAACATCCTTATTATATAAAATTTGGGCTAATTTATTTATATGAAGTAATATCTATGCGTACGCTTTTCCTTAGGGTCCTTTTACACATGTAAGGGCCTTGAAAAGGCAGTCCTCGAGGGGTTGTAAAATAAAACGGGCCTCGGCTAATTAAACTGTAATTTTATAAACCAACTAGCGCCTGGCTTGGGTTGTCTGTTTAACAGAGGACATAATATTTTATCTACAGACCAATATATTCACATCTATAGAAATGGCACAGTTACTACTTGCCACATATTAAGATTTGCGCTAAATAGTAATGAATTTGTTTTTAATATTATTTTATTTTATATACGTATTAAACTGATTATTATTAAAACAAATAACCGGACAATAAGGTAAACAGAGAAAATAACTGGTACTATTATGAAATTATATGTTATTCCCACGACTTCGCTCGCTTCGGTCAGGTCTACCACGATAAAGAGTAGGTATTTTGTTTTAATCTAGCTCAAGGTTTCTCAAACCTTCGAATCCACGTACCCTAATTAAAGTTTCCAAGAGATAGCGAACCCCTTTTACCCATTTATCTAACTAATTAAATCCCCCCCTCCCCCAAAAGAAAACAATAAATAATGTTTTTATTTCAATAAAAGTTAACAATAAACTGTTAAAAGAAATATATATTTATTTCTATTCATTTGATGGGTGTGTTTGTTTGTCACAAATGGAGTAAATTTTGAGACTAAATTTGTATTTTTATCACGTAAATCTTGTCGCGAACCCTCTGCCACTGAAAGGTGAACCCTAGGGGTTCGCAAACCGCACTTTGCGAAACCTTGATCTAGCTCATAAACTATCTATGTGCAAATTTTAGCGAATAAAAGCACAACAACATCATTAAAAACATGATAAAATAAAAAGATCTTCAAACCTAACTTAAACGGTGTTGTTCATACATCCCTAAAAACTTTCGTATTTATAATATTAACAAGATCTTAAAACCCAAGTTTTATTCAATGGTGCTGCTCTCGATGAATAACATTGTTGATTTATTTTTATGTTTGTGTGTCCTCACCCACATACGGCATAAATACTCTCGAAAAACATCACCCTCCTTCGAACGCAGTCTGGTAGTTATGCGATTGAGCATGTCCTGAATTACTCGTTAGGGATTACCTGTCAAGATGAAAGGGTTGTCTTACATTTCATAATGTTTAGTAATTATTTGAACTTCTGAACTGAAGAGCAGTGATAGCCTAATGGTTGAAACTTGCCCTCTCAATCTGGAGGTCCGAGGTTCAAACCCAGGCACGCATCACTGATTTATGTGCGTATTATAAATTAACTATCCCTCCTTTTCAGTGAAGGAAAACATCGTGAAAGCCTACACACACGAGTGTTCTTTGAAAAAAAAAGTTCTCGGAGGTGAGTGAAGTCCACTAATTCGCATTTGGCCAATGGCCAATAGACAATGACCTAAACTCTCCCATTCCGAGAGAAGACCCGTGCTCAGCAGTGGGACAATAATGGGTTGACGATATAATATATTTGAAACTTCAAATATACGTTTTTTGTCAAGAATTCGTTTTATTGAAAGGATTCATCTTGCTTTGGCATCTACTTTTATAAACATACACGTAATAATTTTGTCGTGTTTTACAAACTTCCGATCACGTACAACATAAGCGAGCTTATTTTATAATTTTCCTTAAATTTATTTACATTTTATAGTTTGCACTTGTACCAAGGAACGTTGGCATGTCTACAAATATAATGGTCTGTGGTTTTAGTACTGCGACAAATGAAACATTGGTTACCCATGTTGACGTAAAAAAATTTTCGGAGCTTCAATGTTAACATTTTCTTACGTATATTACATACCCTATTTATCTCATTTTTATTAATATAAATGCGAAAGTTTATGAGCATGTCCGTTACTTTTTCATGCAAAAATTACCCGTCGCGTTTGACTGAATTTTATTCTGGTTGATTAGCAAACAAGCAGTCTACCTGATGGTTAGTACCCGCTACGACCCATAGAAATCTGTAAACAATTTCATACAGAAATGGGTTCTATCTAAAGTCAATTACAGACGCATTGCTACTCCCGAAGACTAGGATGGAGTGGGAGCTCGAACCGTGCAGTCAGGCAATCCCGGGAAGGACGGCGGTATGTGTGGTATGGTATGTGGTGGCATACCGTCGTAAAGACTAGACGGAGCGGTGGGCCCAGCCGCCAATCTGGGAGGAGCCCGATGGGGCAACGCGCTCGGAGGATTCCGGTTGAAGTCGTTTCGAGATCCCGGAGTCCTCCTTTCAGAGCCGAGGACGGCCACCGGGGGGGTTTTAGTGCGGTAAAAATCCCACATAACCCTGCGTCGCTCCCACGGCGTCGGGTACCTTTTGAAAGTTTCCCCCTCGAAAACAAAAAAAAAAAAGGATGTGTCACATCCGCGACACATTCCGCCATGTTATTTGCACTTCATATATAATTTACCCATTTAAAACGAAACACAAATTCAACGCAATATCATTTAATAATAATTAATAAGCAAATTAGCGTCACCCATTTATTAGATAAAATGAGCTAAACAAAGTCCGGAGTGAAATTGATCGGACAATATATTTCCGGGACCCACCGCATTTCAAATTAAACTCTAATTGCCTTGTTGTGACCTTATGAATAAATTGTATCACCCTAATTAGAACGTCTTTGATGATTTAATTTCGAATATTTTCATATTATCATAAGCAACAACAGTTAGGAATTTAACAACGTTAGGAACGTAACAAATTAGGAAGTTCAAGTGGAATCGAACAAAATAAAAAAAACTTTTTGTTTTTATAATGTAACTTTTTTTCGACGATAAATGTATTAGGTCTCTCTCTGACGCATGTCGCATTAAACTCGGCTGCAGATTAGAGAAAAAGTGATAGAGGCTCAACAAAGCCGCCAAGGCTAACATTGTTGCGCCCATCGCTCGCCATCGCTCGCCTATATGACTGTTTCTTAAGACAATAATTGTTTACGGTTGCACGAATACAGTGTACCTATGTATTGCATACTAGTGATGTTATGAAAATTCGCATTCCGAATATGTTTGTTGCATGTTTTTAGATATTTGCATTTGCATTCGCAAGAATTGTGCGAATGTTTTGCGAATACTTCATTGCAGCGCCTTGCAAAAAAGTTCGCCAAATCTAATTTAAGTCAAACTGCAGTTTGCCGACGGAAAAAAAGGTCGCAAAATCTAGATCCCCCGGATCCCTAAACCAGAAACTGAAAAATATATCGGTAACCTATATTCGCATTTGCGAATGTCCAAATAATAACATTCTTTACATTACTATTGTTTCAAGGTGGTAGAACCAGTGTAGTTCGACCGGGGAAGTACCACCGCCACATCTATTTCTAGCGTGAAGCATTTCTTGCGTTTCGATGGAATGGTGTGGTTGCCGGCACACTTTTATATGAGGCGACCATCATAGTCCTCAGAAGTAGCAACGCGTCTGTTGAGTTCAGATGGAACCCAAGTATGAAGTTGATTACAGGTGTTCATGGGCACGATGACCACTTACGATCAGGTGGACTGCATGCTCGTTTGCTACTTCAGTCAGATAAAAAAAACAATAGTACTATTTCTTACGTTACGTCTTTGATTTCACCCAGAACTTGCAATGTACTTAGCAATGGCGACAATGACCACTTACTGACTGCATGTTCGTTTGCTACTTCAGTCAGATAAAAAAAAAACAGTTGTACTCTTACGTCTTTGATTTCACCCAGAACTTGCAATGTACTTAGCAATGATGGGCAATAACGTTAAAAATTGTGAGGAAACGCAATAAACTCATGTTAAGGGTACATTTACAACCCAAAGTAATTCTGGTTCATAACAAGACGAGTCTGTATTCAAACAGACCATCGCTGACTAAGTAAAGGCTTGCTCCGATGAGAATACAATCCGAGGGAATCCGGAACGCAATGCAAAATTAACTACGGAACCAACAGGCAAATGTAGCTCGTACGATCATAAAGTTAGAGCTCTATATACAAAGGCGTGTTTTAAAATTGGTACCGCGAATATAATTTTGTTGTGCATTAAACTAGACTTTTCAGAATAGAAAGCCTATTACGTGTATAGGAAATTGATCTTACAAATAGTACGGAAATGCATTCGTTAAAGAAGCGATTAAATAAAAAGAAAATTATATAGACAAACAAAAAATCGTCAACTAATATTCGTTATGTGTTCTTAAAACGATTCGTATTAAAAGTTAATAAGCTTATGATTTAATTTAGAAATATAACGTTATGAAATCCATGCAGGTTTCATGTATCATGAAATGCCTTTAAAATTCAAAAAGAGTGTGAAGTTTACCAATTCTCACTTGGCCAGGAAGGTTGACTATGTCTTAAGCCTATATTTTAAATGGAGTTCTATGCCTAGCAGTGACCAATACAATGTTTGATGGTGATAGAACGCGGTGCGAAAACTATGGTTAAGTTGTAAAGAGTTTTGAAGGAGTAGACAGATTTTAATTAAATGAATACTATGTATTAAACCAAACAATTAAAGATTACGATATTAGTAGTTAGGTGTAGTATAATTTCAAATGCAGACAAATAAAGAAACGAAAATTTAAAAACAAATCTCTCTCTTCTCTCTCTCATCAACTGCTGCACTGGGTATGGGTCTTCTCTCAGAATGAAAGAGTTTTAGGCCATAGTCCAACGCGCTGGCCAAGTGCGAATTGGTGGACTTCACACACCTCCGAGAACTCTTTTTTTCTTTTAAAAGATCTCTCGGGTGTGTAGGTTTCCTCGCGATATTTCCCTACACCGAAAAGCAATGATAATTAATTTCTAATACACACTAAAAGGCATATAATTATATTTCTTATTTCTTATCCTCCGTTTTATGCACAAGATTGTTCTTTGAAAATCTATACGACGTACAGTCACGCAGAGCTTTCATTTATAACATGAATGGATGGTATATAGATAAATAGTTAATTCCATTTTAATTTATAGTACGGTTCCTTACAAAACATACGTGTCTCCTAAGAAGAAGATTCAAAATATTGCCACGAAGCTAAATAATCAATAACTAATAAACTTACAGTATGGACACGTAGTAATAACACATTCCTAATTCATCTACAAACGCCCTTAGAATCTAGAACTGATTCAATGCATTAACAAAATTAGTTTACCGTGTAATCGCCGGCTTGTTATAACGTGATTAATACGTAATCAATACTACACCACCTAATTGTGTTTGCTTTACATAATGAGAACATTATACTGATTATCTTCATACAATAGTCTGAATGGTAGAGTACATTTCAAGATATAGGTATCTATTATACTAATGTATAATTGCATTTACTGGTCACCCGTGTAATGGTAACCGTCGAATAACGGTCGAAATTCGACTGTAATTCAACACAAAAACTAAACTTGATATTGTCCACAATAGCACGGATATCTTTCAAATTCAATTAAATTGTATCATTTTCAAGTTATTTTAAAGACACCCGCTAAAGGTGAAAAGGGTTTTAATTAACTAAGCTGCATTTAAAAGAAAATAGCGGGTATTCTGACGAAGACATCTGACATATGTTTTCATAGTAAGACATTGAATGTTTTATTTTGCTTATTAAATATGTGTTCGTGTTAAATGCAAGGTAGTATGTTTAACGTGTTTGAGTTGATTTTATTTATGTTTTATGTATTATTTGAAAAAAATCTTAGCATTTGGTTATCCTTCACTATATTAACTATAACCGTACGTATATATAATTTCATACTCTTTCGTCCGTGGCAAGTATCTTAAAAACGAATTCCAATTTTTTGCTTCACGTATTAATATATAAGGTTAATGCCTGCATGTACATTTTTTATGAGAATAAGACAGTCGCAAACAAGCATTCAGTTCACCTGCAGCTAAGTGATCATTGCCGTTCACGTACATCTGTAATCAACTTAACTTAAAACAGGGGTTCTGTTTGATGTAAATCACAGCTGCGATGCTACTCCCAAGGAGTAAAAACCTCAAATGAACATCATATGAATCATATGAACCTCATATGAACGTGAGCGAGCAACAAAACCTCTTAAGAATTGCTTTATTTACCACTTTAAAGAAATAAGAATACGAAACTAAGCTCCTCTCTAAAAAAAAAACACAAAATCTCACATACTTTGATTCTATAAATTAAAACTACAAATACGCAAGAAGTTTTCTATAGCCGATGCAATATCGTCAATCTTGTAAGTATTTTAACTACAGTATCTTTTTCAGATTATGAGCTAATTTCACCAGCTATAATAAAATAGGTATTCAAATTTTCGTCACCAAAACCGTCAAATTGTTTTTAACGTTTAAGGAACCTTTGTTTTTTTATTTAAGAGGGGGAACCTTCAAAAGGTAACCGACGCCGTGGAAGTGACGTAGGTTATGTGGGATTCTTACCGCACTAAAATTCCCCCGGGGGTCGTCCTCAGCACTGCGTGGAGGACTCCGGGATCTCAAACGGAACACAACCGGAGCCCTCCGAGCGCGATGCCCCTTCCGGGTTCTTCTCTGATGGGCGTGAAACGCTCACCGTACCTTCTGGTATTTACGGCGGCATGCGACCACACATGTCGCCGTCCTTCCCGGGGTTGCTTGGTCGGAAGGTTCGAGCTCCCACTCCACCCGCCCGCAACCCCTAAAGCCCATTTTAGTCGCCTCTTACGACAGACAGAGGGTACCGTAGCCCTATTCTGATCCCGGAACTACAGGGACAGTGCTTAAGGAACCAAAGCGAAGTAGGTCCCACTGTTGGAATTAATTTAAATTAACCATAACCTGTCCACCAATTCGTCCTTGGCCAGTGCGGTGGACTATGGCCTAAACTCTCTGAGAGAACATTCTGAGAGAAGACCCGTGCCCAGCAGTGGGACAATAATGGGTTGACGTGACGTGAACCATAACCTATTGTATGTATTATTGCCACATTAAATTCTCTCCCTAAAATGCCTAGATTAATGCGAATTAGTTAGGTTAATGATGATATTAGATTTATGTTTACCAAAGCGTTGTTCAAAGTTTCGAGTTGACGACTTTAATCCTCAATAATGGTAAACCACTTGAGTTTCAATCTATCAATAGATGTACATATTACTAGTAAGTAGCTTTCTGACTGAAGTAGCAAACGAGCAGTCAGTCCCTTGATATTAAGTGGTCAATGCCGCCCCTGGACATCTGTAATCAACTTCATGCAGAATATTGGTTCCATATGAAGTCAATCACAGATGCGTTGCCGCTCCCGAGGACTATGATGGTCGCCTCATATAAAAGTGTGTCGGCAACTACACCCTTCCATCGAAACGCAAATAATACTTCACGTTAGAAATAGGTGTGGCAGTGGTATTTTCCCGGTCGAACTACACTGGTTCTGGCACCTTCAAAATCTCGAGGCGACCATAATAGTCCTTGAGCAGCACCGCATCTGTAAGTGACTTAATATGGAACCAACCCATGTTCTGTTTGATGATGCTTTCAATATTCGGCAGTAACCACTTACCAGGAGGTAGATGACATGCTCGTTTGCTACTTCAATCAGATAAAAAAAATCTGATGATAAGTGGTCACTGCTTTCTATACATATCTGAAGCAACTTCATACACAAAAACGTGTTTGTCTTATGCCAATCTCACTATGTTGCTACTCCCGAGGACTAAGATGGTAGCCGCATATGAAATTTACGGCACCACACCGGTCCACTGAAATGCGGATATGAAGTTTCACCCTTTTAATAGGTAAAAAACTAAACAAAAACTTTTCAGGCTCCAAATTCCAGAAACAATAGTATACAGCATTCTACCAACACCATTCCATTTTCATGTCAAATGAGTACCAACAGCTTTCACTACGCCGTCAAACAGAAGCGGGTATGCCGACAAAAAATAAAAGATTGGACGTAGAGGAATTCAGACGCAACATTCAAATCAGGTTTCCGGGAAAGAGGAAAAACCGAAACGCGACTAACGTGGAAATGGGACGTTTATTTGAATTTCGTTTGTGGGATAGAGGATGATTGACTTATGACAAACGGGTTTTACTCAGCACTCTGTGTACAGTTTTCTTTACTACAACTTACTACCTTTTTTTTTTTGTTTTCGAGGGGGAAACTTTCAAAAAGTACCCGACGTCGTGGGAGCGACGCGGGTTATGTGGGATTCTTACCGCACTAAAACCCCCCCGGTGGCCGACGCCGACGCTGCGAAGAGGACTCCGGGAACTCCACTTGACCGCCGCTAGTGTCCTCAGCGTGTGCCCCATCGGGCTCTTCTCTGGTGGGCGTGAACTGCTCACCGCACCTTCTGGTTTTTACGGCAACATGCAACCACACATGCCGCCGTCCTTCCCGGGGTCACTTGACCGGACGGTTCGAGCTCCCACTCTTCCCGCTCGCAACCCCGGAAGCCTCTTTTAGTCGCCTTTTACGACAGGCAGAGGGTACCGTAGTCCTATTCTGGTCCCGGAACTACAGGGACAACAACTTACTACCTAGGTAACCCACTTTAGTACAAAGTGTATTAAAGTATTTTTAAAATAAAAAATCGTCACTATTTACACATTTATAATGACACAATGATTTACAAAATTGAAGTAAGAAATGATCATGCAACCTGACAGTATGTGGTCATTACTGTCCATGGATATATATCAACCCCATATAGAACAGGAGCTATTTCTAAAGTATATCACAGATGAGTTGTTACAGCTGAAAACTAAGATGGTTGGTACATATGAAATTGGGCCGAAAACCACTTCCTTCTATGAAGATGAAATATCTGCTTTACGCTAGAAATAAGTAAGACAATGGTATAATATCACTTCATAAAACGAATATTACGAGTATATACTACTGATGATTCCCATAGAGGAGGATTCACTGTATCGCTTTACACCAAAAGGTAAATGTGTATAATGAATTTAGATTACCATATACTGACTGGGAGCTTGCGTAGTCACCTTTAAATATATCCACGATAGCCATGACACAGGACATAACATTATTAATATATTATTAATGTGAAAATTTGTGACGATGTATTAGTACCTACATGTATTTTTTCACGCAAAAACAACTGGTCGGATATCGCTGAAATTTGGTACACAGACTTTATAAACTAGACTAACTTATAGGGACTACTTATATAATACCACCCTACACCTATTTCTAGCGTGAAGAATTACTTGCGTTTCGATGGAAGGGTGTGGTTGCCGGCACACTTTCAAATGAGGCGGCCATCACAGTCTTTGGGAGTAGCAACGCATCTGAGATTGACTTCAGATGGAACCCATTTTCTGTATGAAGTTGATTACAGATGTCCATGGACGGCAGTGGCCACTTACCATCAAGTGGACTGCATGTTCGATTGCTACTTCAGTCAGATAAAAAAATAAAAATAATATCCATTGCCGTGATATTTGTGGCCTATGAGGGGGAAGTCGCGAGAATAATCTAATTGAAAATAAATCCTTTAACATAAACTGTAAAATGGTTTCAAAAATGAATACAAAAACGACTTGCGCTAACTTTTACCCATCGTTCATAGTTGCGCGAAGTTTGAACAAAAGATCAGAACAATTGTCCAGTGAAGCGGATAGATATAGCACTTCATTGAAACTGGTGCGTTTGTTTTGACCGCGGTTTAAAATGTTTTACTGCAACCTTCCAAGTTGCGGTTTAAAAATTGATAGCTGGAGAAATATTAAACTTTCTGTGACGTAGAGTACATATATTATATAGTCAACCCACTATTGCCTCACATTGCTCTCATGGCATAGCTCTTCTCTCGGAATGAGAGAGTTTTAGGCCACAGTCCACCGCGCTGGCCAAGTGCGAATTGGTGGAATTCATTCACCTCCCAGAACTTTTTTTTTAAAGAACCCTTTACCTGTGTACTATATTTAGGGTACATAAAGATTAAATAAATAAACTCTCGACTGTGTAGGTTTCCTCACGATGTTTTCCTTCACCGAAAAGCAGTGATGTCATGTTCTGGGTCTGGGTGTTTGTATATTCGTCTTATGTGTCCATGGCACCCACGACACAGAAGAAATTCCTAGTGTGGGGCTAGGGGTCTAGAAAGCGTTTGTTTGCAAAACTTAACTGATTAAAATACATATGAACAATTTAAACATCTACAAATCTACAGTTCTACATATTTTAGAGCATATAATTAAGATGTGTGTAAATCTAATCATGTGTTAGTAGACTTGCGTTGTAAACGTATTATCAATGTGACGATACATCGAAGTTGACATAGTCCACGTATTAGGTAACAGTGAAAAAATGTTCTGAATATTATTTACGAATCGGTATATATTTAACGTGACTAAACCCTGTTTACGCCAATTTGAACGCGTGTTAATTACTCCTTAAAACAGTATTTGAAACAGTTTTACCGAATATACGAATATCAAAATGGCCGCCGAACACGCAGTGTAATAAAGAATGCATTGTTTTCCCGCCATTACACTTTACTACTTAATCTATAAAAGGAGAATATTTTACTAAAGACTTTTTTCATAAATTGATTGTAATATTGGTGTACTTATGTACTTATGCAAGGGACCATGTTGTGCGCCTAATGGTAAGCGCTCACTGCCTCTTGTCTCTACCGAAAAGTATGAACGCTTCCCGCTAGAAATGGATATGATGATGATACTTCACCAGTCTTACCACACTGGTTCTATCACCTTTAGACCAATTTTATGAACGTAACGTAGAAGCATTAGAATATAGATCTTTTAAATGACCTACTTACTTTTATTTGATATCCATATTATTTTCTCTTTTTTTTTACTCGCAGAGGCCCTCACGGCATCAAAGATCAATACGTATCCCTTCAATAATTGAGTGAAACTGTTGAAGCTGTAGAGCATACTAAAGATAAATACTTATAAATTAGGCTCACAGAAAATAATCACGACTAACTACAAAAGTTTCTTGAACGTAATAAAAACTTAGACATTAACAACGAAAGGGTTGTCAAAATTAGCTTAAACGTCTCACCTGCATCGCTTAATTAACATTGCCAGCTGAAAATTTTCTTCAGCTAATTAATTGAGAATATCTAATGAACAGACTAGCTTAATTAATGGATGGTGTCTTTTGTATATGGCTATTTAGAAAGTGAAAAAGTACATATTGTACATATTGTAAAAGTACATTATTGTGAATTCGAATAAGAATACGGAACTAAGTTACTCTCTAAAAGAAAACACAAAATCTCACATACTTTGATTCTATAAATTAAAACTACAAATAACGAAGAAGTTTTCTATAGTCGATGCAATCTTGTCAATCTTGCAAGTATTTTAAATACAGTATTATTTTCTGATTATGAGCTAATTTCACCACCTACAATTGGTATACAAATTTTCGTGGCCAAAACAGTCAAATTGTTTTTAACGTGTAAGGAACCTTTTTTTGTTTATGAAGGGGTAACCTTCAAAAGTAACCGACGCCGTGGGAGCGACGCGGATTATGTGGGATTCTTAACGCACTAAAACCCCCCACCGGTGACCGATCTTAGCACTGCGTGGATCACTCCGGGAATCGCAATGGAACACAACCGGAGTCCTCCGAGTGCGATGCCCCTTTCAGGCTCTTTTCTGATGGGCGCGAAACACTCACCGCACCTTCCGGCAGCATGCGACCACACATGCCACCGTCCTTCCCGGAATCGCTTGGCTGGACGGTTCGAGCTCCCACTCTACCCGCCCGCAACTCCGGAAGCCCCTTTTAGTCGCCTCTTACGAAAAACTGAGTGTATCGTAACACTATTCTGGTCCCGGAACTACAACGACAGCGTTTAAGGAATCCAAGCGAAATAGGTCCCACTGTTGGAATTAGTGTAAATAAGCTATAACCTATTGTATGTCATTGTATTAATGCCACATTAAATTCTCTCCCTAAAATGCCTAGATTAATGCGAATTAGTTAGGTTAATGATGATATTAGATTTATGTTTACCAAAGCGTTGTTCAAAGTTTCTAGTCGACGACTAATTATCCTCAATAATGGTAAACAACTTGAGTTTCAATCTATCAATAGACGTACGTATTACTAGTAAGTACCAATGTATAAGTAACAAACGACATGCTCGTTTGTTTGTTTCCTTCCACTTGGGTTGGGTTGGTTGAGTAGCAACGCATCTGTGAGTGACTGCAGATATAACCCATGTTCTGTTTGAAGTTGCTTACAAATTTCAATTGGCGGCAGTAACCACTTACCATGAGGTGAGCGGCATGCTCGTTTGCTACTTCAATCAGATAAAAAAAATCTGATGATAAGTGGTCACTGCTTTCTATAGATATCTGAACTTCAGAAACAAAAAGGTTTCTATCTGAAGTCAATCTCAGATGTGTTGCTACTCCCGAGGACAAAGATGGTAGCCGCATATGAAATTTACAGCACCACACCGCTCCACTGAAATGCGGCCATGAAGTTTCGCCCTTAAAATTGTAAAAAACTAAACAAAAACTTTTCAGGCTCCAAACTCCAGAAACAATAGTATACAGCATTCTACCAACACCATTCCATTTTCATGTCAAATTAGTACCAACAGCTTTCACTACGCCGTCAAACAGAAGCGGGTATGCCGACAAAAAATAAAACATTGGACGTAGAGGAATTCAGACGCAACATTCAAATCAGGTTTCCGGGAAAGAGGAAAAACCGAAACGCGACTAACGTGGAAATAGGACGTTTATTTGAATTTCGTTTGTGGGATGGAGGATGATTGACTTATGACAAACGGGTTTTACTCAGCACTGTGTGTACAGTTTTCTTTACTACAACTTACTACCTTTTTTTTGTTTTCGAGGGGGAAACCTTCAAAAGGTACCCGACGCCGTGGGAGCGACGCAGGGTTATGTGGGATTTTTACTGCACTAAAACCCCCCCGGTGGCCGTCCTCGGCGCTGAAAAGGAGGACTCCGGGATCTCGAAACGACTTCAACCCCGGAAGCCCCTTTTAGTCGCCTCTTACGACAGGCAGGGGATGCCGTAGTCCTATTCTGATCCCGGAACTACAGGGCGTACAACTTACTACCTAGGTAACCCACTTTAGTACAAAGTGTATTATTTTTTAAAATAAAAAAATCTTCAGTATTGACACATTTATAACGACACAATGATTTACAACATTGAAGTAAGAAATGATCATGCAGTCTACCTGACAGTATGCGGTCATTACTGTCCATGGATATATCTCAATCCCATATAGAACAGGAGCTATTTCTAAAGTATATCACAGATGAGTTGTTACAGCTGAAACTAAGATGGTTGGTACATATGAAATTGGGCCGAAAACCACTTCCTTCTATGAAGATTAAATATCTGCTTTACGCTAGGAATAAGTAAGACAATGGTATAGCTACCCAATTGCATCATACTTATTATATCACTTCATAAAACTAATATTACGAGTATATACTACTGATGATTTCCATAGCGGAGCATTCACTGTATCGCTTTACACCAAAAGGTAAATCTGTATAATTTTTTTTTTTTTTTTTTTATGTTATATATAAAGTACCGAATAATAATAGGGTACTTCATATTAATTACAATCTAGCCTTATATAAGGCTAATGAGTAATTCTAATCTGACTTAAACTGCTAAATAATTGTTTATTGAAGGAAGCGTCCACTGACACTGCACTTCTTTGTTCTAACATAAAGGGGTAGACACATTGTTCTTGTGTTCTATAATTTAAATTAATTCACTATTTCACTAACACTACACTATGTTATATCACTAGCTCAAAGGGCTTAGTCCGTTTGAGTCTTCTCACTAGGTCCGTCGTATCGAGGAGCTGGATGGCCTCGATATTAACGTGATGATGAAGTCTTTTTTGATGACATTCTGCATATTTATAAATTACATTTTTGACAAGGTCTACTTGTAGGTCCCGATGTAGATCTTCGTTTCTTACATACCAAGGTGCATTAGCAATACCCCTCAATACTTTGTTTTGAAATCTTTGAATGATTTCTACATTACTTTTTTTGGTACAACCCCAGAGTTGAATACCATATGTCCATACTGGCATTAGGACTTGTTTATATAATAATATTTTATTATATGTAGACAGGGAGGAATGATTCCCCAGCAGCCAATGCATAGCTCTGTGTTTGAGCTCCAACTCGTCCCGTTTTTTTTTTTGACGTGAGCTCTCCAGCGCAGCTTCGCGTCAAGAGTCATGCCAAGATATTTGGCTGTATTTGCGTGTGGTATAGGTGTATTATTTATGTATATAGGTTGGTAATTATTACGCCTATTTGTAAAATCAACATGTACTGATTTGTTTTCGTTGAGCTTCACTCGCCACTTCCTCGTCCAATTGATTACTTTGTTGATAGAGATTTGACATTTCTGCGCAGCTTCAGCGTGATTATCCCCCACAGCTATGATGGCAGTATCATCAGCAAAAGTTGCGAAGATATTATTTTCAGATTCTGGGATATCACAGGTATATAAAAGGTACAGGACCGGCCCCAATACGCTACCTTGTGGCACTCCAGCTTTTATTTCTTTGAGATCAGAGTATGCTTCTCCTTGTCTCACTCTGAAAGCTCTGTTTGAAATATATGATATTAATATTTCTGAGAATTGCTTTGGTAACAATGCTCTTAGCTTTAATATCAAGCCTTCATGCCAGACTTTATCAAAAGCTTGTGCTACATCTAAAAACACTGCAGAGCAGACTTTATTCTCTTCTAAGGATTTCTCTATGGTATTGGTAATCCTATGAATTTGATCAATTGTGGAGTGTTTTTCTCTAAAACCAAACTGGTGATCAGGTATTATGTTTTTGTGTTCTAATATAGGTTTAAGTCGCTTTAACAAGAGCTTCTCAAAGACCTTAGACATTATAGGTAACAAGGAGATAGGCCTGTACGATGCAGCTTCATGCGGCGGTTTCCCCGGTTTTGGAATCATAATTACTTCTGCAACTTTCCATAAATCTGGTACATATTGGATTCGAAGAGAAGCATTAATTAAAGTAGTTAATTTAACTATACCTTTTTTGGGAAGGTTTTTCATAATTTCACCTGTGATTAAGTCGAATCCAGGAGCTTTTTTGGGGTTGATGCTACGTTGTATTTCTGTATATACTTCTTTTGGTGTCACAAGTTTAATTTTTTGCTCTATTTGTTCTATATGGTCACTATTGTGATGAATATATTCTCCTTCGTTTAATCTGTATAATGAATTTAGATTACCATATACCGACTGGGAGCTTGCGTAGTCACCTTTCAATATTTACACGATAGCCATGACACAGGACATAATATTATTAATATATTATTAATGTGAAAATTTGTGACGATGTATAAGTATCTACATGTATTTTTTCCCGCAAAAACAACTGGTCGGATATCGCTGAAATTTGGCACACAGACTTTCTAAACTAGATTAACTTATATGGAATGTACCACCGCCACACCTATTTCTAGCGTGAAGCATTTATTGCGTTTCGATGAAAGGGTGTGGTTGCCGGCACACTTTCACATGAGGCGGCCATCATAATCCTCGGGAGTGGACTCTGAAGTAGACTCAACTTATCTGTGATTGACTTCAGATAGAATCCATGTTCTGTATGAAGTTGATTACAGATGTCCATGGACGGCAGTGGCCACTTACCATCAAGTGGACTGCATGTTCGATTGCTACTTCAGTCAGATAAAAAACAATAATAATTGCCGTGGTATTATTGGCCTATACGGATGAAGTCGCGAGAATAATCTAATTGAAAATAAATCCTTTAATATAAACTGTAAAATGGTTTCAAAAATGAATACAAAAACGACTTGCGCTAACTTTTACCCATCGTTCATAGTTGCGCGAAGTTTGAACAAAAGATCAGAACAATTGTCCAGTGAAGCGGTGAATTTGTTTTGACCACGGTTTAAAATGTTTTAGTGCAACCTTCCAAGTTGCGGTTTAAAAATTGATAGCTGGAGAAATATTAAACTTTCTGTGACGTAGAGTACATATATATCGTCAACCCACTATTGCCCCACTGCTGAGCACGGGTCTTCTTTCGGAATGAGAGAGTTTTAGTGTGCGATTTAATGGACTTCACTCCCCTCCCAGAACTTTTTTTTTTAAAGAACTCTTTGCCTGTGTTATATATTTAAGGTGCATAAAGATTAAATAAATAAACTCTCGGCTGTGTAGGTTTCTTCACGATGTTTTCCTTCACCGAAAAGCAGTGATAATTAATTTCTAACACGCACATAAGCCGATCTGACGTGCAGTGGGTTTCGGGTTCGTTTTCCGGTCAGTCAGGTATCTAAATGATTTGTTTAAATTCATGTTCTGGGTCTGGGTGTTTGTATATTCGTCTTATGTGTCCATGGCACCCACGACACAGAAGAAATTCCTAGTGTGGGGCTATGAGTCTAGAAAGCGTTTGTTTGCAAAACTTAACTGATTAAAATACATATTAACAATTTAAACATCCACAAATCTACAGTTCTACATATTTTGGAGCATTTAATTAAGATGTGTGTAAATCTAATCACGTGTTAGTAGACTTGCGTTGTAAACGTATTATCAATGTGACGATATATCAAAGTTGACATAGTCCACGTATTAACAGTGAAAAAATATTCTGAATATAATACCTTATTACGAATCGGTACTTATTTAACGTGACTAAACCCTGTTTACGCCAATTTGAACGCGTGTTAATTACTCCTTAAAACAGTATTTGAAACAGTTGTACCGAATATTCGAATATCAAAATGGCCGCCGAACACGCAGTGTAATAAACAATGCATTGTTTTCCCGCCATTACACTTTACTACTTAATCTATAAAAGGAGAATATTTTATTAAAGATTTTTTTCATAAATTGGGTGTATGATTGATGTACTTAGCAAGGGACCATGTAGTGCACCTAATGGTAAGCGCTCACTGCCCCTTGTCTCTAGAAAAAAGTATGAACGGTTTCCCGCTAGAAATGGATATGATGATGATACTTCACCAGTCTTACCACACTGGTTCTATCATCTTTAGACTAATTTTATTAATCGTAACGTAGAAGTATTATTACCTATTAAATGACCTATTTACTAACTTTTATTTGATATCCATATTATTATACTCTTTTTTTCTACTCGCAAAGGCCCTCACGGGATCAAAGATCAGTATGCATCCCTTCAATATTTGAGTGAAACTGTTTAAGCTGTAGAGCATACTAAAGATAAATACTTATAAACTAGGCTCACAGAAAATAATCACGACTAACTACAAAAGTTTCTTGAACGTAATAAAAACTTAGACATTAACAACGAAAGGGTTGTCAAAATCAGCTTAAACGTCTCACCTGCATCGTTTAATTAACATTGCCAGCTGAAAATTTTATTCAGCTAATTAATTGAGAATATCTGAACAGACTAGCTTAATTAATGGATGGCGCCTTTTGTACAAGGCTATTTAGAAAGTGAAAAAGTACATATTGTAAAAGTACATTATTGTGAATTCGTAAGCATAATCATTTAAGCAATAATCAAATTTCAAAACATCTAAGTAAAATAAAAAACATAAATAAAATGGAAAAATATATGTACGATGAAATAATTTTCATGATAGGTTTCATATATGTCTTGTTACTATAAAGTATTATTGTACTGTATATTGTATATTGTACCGTATTGTTCCGTATATATACTGTAAATTCAATATTTTTTTAGAAATTTAAAGACATCTACAATTAATAATACTTCAAATCTTGTAATTTTTTTGTTTAAAAATTGTTAAACATACGAACTTTCAATATTTTAGTAAAATACAGAAAATAATAGTACTCTTACTTTTGATATAAATATTTCTAATACAGAGACAATCAGATTTTTAGAATTTATAAGACACTTCTACTACTCAGCCTTCATAAACTCTTTTTTTTGCAAATATATGCAAGTGCAGACACGGGGTAATTTCATTTTAGTTATATGTATGGAATGTTCCCATCGCCTCATTTGAATGAAAATGATCACATGAGAACATCCTCTTTGTTATATTCTCTCATATCTAGCGCTATAATAAGGCTAGGTTTAATTTAATTAAATTTGGGATGTGCAGGGTGTGTTTAATGATTAGTACCTAATGGTCTACCTTGTACAGTACTATAATTATATTGTTATACTCCATGTAGGCTACGGATAACTCTTATGCCAACGGCTTAACATGCTAAAAGATCCGAAGCTAAGGGGTTGGGACAATCTTCGCAACTAGCGGTCACCCATCTTCCCACCCACTTCAGACCGCTATCAATATTGCTATACTTCATCTACAAATAGAGTTTTTACAGAAGTCAGTCAACTTTTGTTAGAAACCCTCTTACTGATACGATAGCGGAGCTAACCTCTCTAACACTATGTGTGTTCCGGGTTCGATCCCCAGACAGAGGGATATCTGAATGAAGTACTGAGATTTAATTTTGGTTCTAAGTGTTGATAATGACACAATAATTAATACAATGATCGGTAATAATGACACAATAAAAAAACTTACGAGTGAGATTGTATAGAAAACGTTATAATTATTAACTTTAAACATTTTACATAAGGTCACTTTAACTATTAGTCCTACAAGATAGAAAAAAAAACACTACAAAATATTTTTAAAGCAAGTTTTTAACATGTCGCGAGATTATCCTCAGATATCTATGTTCCTGAACTATTCTCGCGATAAGCTTTTATATGATAGAAAATTGTACGATGCAACAAAATGATGTATTTGATTACTACAAATTTTCTTTTTTTCTTTTCATTGCATTGAAACAAAAGCTTGTTTTTTTTTAATATTAATTTATTTACGTATTCTCATACGTAAAACTTATCGTTTGATACCTATAACGTTAGTGTGCATAAAAACGAGGTTCGCAATATTCGATTTAGAATGACGTCAAGCTAATCATGCTTAGACATCCAAAATGCTAAATTTCAATCGATACCCCGATAGCGGTTCAGCCTTGAAAACATGCAAAAGAAAAGATTTGTATAGAAAGAGGGAATGAAAAGATTTGTAAGAAGATAGATGTAAAATGAAATAAATGTTATAAAATTTAGGATCTTTTTCAAAATAACTTGATTTCCATTAAAAATGTACGACAAGGTAAGAAAAAATGTAAGAAATATAGACGAGTTTCTTTTCCTTAAAAGATGTACAAACAATGTGCAGTATAGTCAAGATTTGAGATAAATTTATATTACTTTTCAAAGTGGTAGAACCAATGTAGTTCGACCGGAGAAGTACCACCGCCACACCTATTTCTAGCGTAAAGCATTTCTTGCGTTTCGATAGACGGGTGTGGTTGCCGGCACACTTTCACATGAGGCGACCATCATAGTCCTCAGAAGTAGCAACGCATCTGTGATTGACTTCAGATGGAACCCATGTTCTGAATGTAGTTGATTACAGATGTCCATGGGCAGCAATGACCACTTACAATCAGGACTGCAGGCTCGTTTGCTCGTTTTCATTAAAAATGTACCACAAGGTAAAAAAATAAAATATTTACTAGTTTCTATATTCCTTAAAAGATGTACAAACAATGTGCAGTATAGTAAGGATTTGAAATACATTTATATTACTTCGAAGCTCCAATAATTTATTCCTTGTATCAGGCCTAACGGAAAACCTTTGAAGCCCCCAAATTACAATTTCTACCTCTTATCAGAAATCCCAAGAAACTTAAGATAACCTTTCGTCGAACTAATTTGAAGATTCTGTGAATTGCAGGGGCGAAGGAATCTTTTAATATAAACCGTAGGACAAAGGAAATAGAAATAGTTTATGTAAAATTCAGCTCAATTCTTCTTGTTAAAATTTGTTAGCATTGTTTATAGCAAAGATATCACTGGAACCGAATGAAAAAATGGCAAAATTTTCAAAAAACGCTTCAAAATCTTCCCAAAATTGAAATTCCGTTCGTGATTTTTAAGGGAAAGGCAATAGAATTCAAAAACAATCCTATTTGGTGTTATTGAAGATTTTGCAGACTTTAAAATTACTTTCAAACCTACTTCTAAGAAGCGCTTTCAACGAGTGTCTTGATCCTCCCTCCAAACGTTTTCAATACGCCAGATCTACCACGTCAGTAGTATTTTGTAAACAGCTGGAGCAGCAGCTGAAACCGTGGGTCAGTTGTCACTTGTCAACCCATTATTGTCCCACTGCTGGGCACGGGTCTTCTCTCAGAATGAGAGAGTTTTAGGTCATAGTCCGCCTTGCTGGCCAAGTGCAAATTGGTGGACGTGGGTCAGTGCTAGCTTATAATAATGTAATAATTATTATAGCTTATAACAAAAGACCTTGAAATGCGCCTGATGGCACGTAATCACACTGTAAAATGTCGCTTATGTCGGCTGTAGATACATTACCAACCATATTTTTTTACACTTAAACCTAACGATTCAACCAGTATCACCCGAGCATTACATTGCGCCAGTTACCACCAGAAATGGCAGAAGCTCATAGGGAGATTGAGGAAGGGCATCTGAAGTCCATCACAGATGCATTGCTACTCCGAAGGACTAGGATAGTTGCCTCATATATTAGTGTGCCGGCAACCACTCCCTTGATCGCCTGGACGAACTACACTGGTTCTACCATCTGATAACATACTTTTTTTTTTTCGAGGGGGAAACCTTCAAAAGGTACCCGATGCCGTGGGAGTGACGCAGGGTTATGTGGGATTTTTATCGCACTAAAACCCCCCCGGTGGCCGTCCTCGGCGCTAAAAAGGAGGACTCCGGGATCTCGAAACGACTTCAACCGGAATCCTCCGAGCGCGTTGCCCCATCAGGCTCCTCCCAGATGGGCGGCTGGGCCCACCGTATGCGACCACACATACCGTCGTCCTTACCGGAAATGCCTGACCGAACGGTTCGAGCTCCCACTCTAGCCGCCCCGGAAACCCCTTTTAGTCGCCTCTTACGACAGGCAGGGGATGCCGTAGCCCTATTCTGATCCCGGAGCTACAGGGACGCTGGTAAACATACTAGCGCGTTATTGCATTATAGGCAACGCTTTGGTGTGACCTCCAGAGATCCAAAGAATTTTCCTTGGCATTGTGTTTTTCCTGTACAAATATCATAATAGAATGTAATTTTCCTGCTATTTTAACTTTTACACTTGTTTTTCCGTTTCAAAATGTGATTGAATTTTATCGCGTTTGCAAATATTATGAATATAAAAATTTTACCCGCGGAAAATTTTCATGATAACGCTTTTATTAAACCGATATAACGTTTTAGTTGTTTTCAATGATTAATTCGTATATTAAATATTTTTATAATTTCCTAACAATTGTGTGAAGTCAAAGTTGTTACAATTAGTGCTACGTTTTAGAATTAGTTGGAACGCTTCATATAAATGTATCTGCATTACTACACCTTCAAAACATAGGCATAGCTAAGACATAGAATTCGAAATTTTGTCAAAAAAAGTGTTCCTTTTTGAAGATTTTTTTGAATATGTTATGCGCGATCCGGTCCCTAAACACCTCCCCCATCTCCCTCCTTTTATATACGTCTTTGCTTTATAATCGCAGCATCACTTTACAGTGTCATAATAAAGCAGAGAGAGGAGCCCAATTGTTGAAACTTGCTCTCTCGATCGGGAGGTTCGAGGTTCAAATCTCGGTCTAATTTTACAAACCTCTGATTTTTCTAAAATTATGTGCGTATTAGAAATTAATTATAACTTCTTTTTGGCGAAAGAAAACATCGTGAGGAACCTACACGCCCGTGAGTACGTTTTAAAAAGAGTTCGTACTTGGCCAGCGCGGTTTTCTAAAATTCTCTTATTGTGAGAGAAGACACATGCCCAGCAGTGGGAAAATAATGGGTTGACGAGAGAATAAAGCAGAAAATAAATAGGAAAAAAAAATACAATAATACGACCTTTCCTATATCAAATCAAAGTAATATTGCACGAATTTTTATAAAAGATATAGAAACAAATACCAACTAACACCTTTTAGAAACAGGATTTCATATCGGCATGTTCGGTACATCACATAATAATCCCGCTGTGCCCTACATTTTTCTATTTAAAGGACTTGTCTCAACATAGCGATAAAAGTTAACGATAAAAATTTTGAATATCTTAAAACCAGTTGTGATTCTATTCCGATGCCATCGATAACTAATAATACAGACTAATAATAGCAATTACTGTGCGTCTGTATGTCGGCGAGACACCGCGTATTTATGAAAAACACGTTACCGAAAATAATTACTTTAGTTAGTTTAAAGATGTAAAATTGTTTGTTTATCAATTATAAATTAGCAATATTTAGTGGTTTCTAAGGATGTTAATTTAGTCTACACTCCATAAATTTGTTATTGTCACCTCACCCAACATTGTTATAAAAGGGCGAGCACCTGCCGGTATAGAGATAGATATTCTTGTTCAACCGTCGAATCGATCGGACCTCCTCAACTTTAAATTAATCGAAGGAGAATAACTCTTGCGTTTTACTTAAAATCTTCAAAAATGGATGCTAATGAAGACCCGGACCTTCCTGATGTCACGCCCAATTCTTTATATGTCGTCGTCGTCAACCCATTATTGCCCCACTGCTGGGCACGGGTCTTCTCTCATGAGAGGAATGAGAGAGTTTAGGCCATAGTGCACCGCGCTGGCCAAGTGCGAATTGGTGGACTTCACACACCTCCGAGAACTTTTTTTTAAGAACTCTCGGGTGTGTAGGTTTCCTCACGATGTTTTTCTTCACCGAAAAGCAGTGATAATTAATGTATAATACGCACATAACTCAGTGGTGCGTGCCTGGGTTTGAACCTCGGACCTCCCGATTGAGAGGGCAAGTTTCAACCATTAGGCTATCACTGCTATCTTCTTTATATATTATACTACAAATATAGGCTGAAACTCGGTCTGTCAATCGAGAATCTCAGGTACACACCACAGATTTTTCTAAAAGGATGCGTATTTAAAATTAATTATCACTGCTTTCCAGTGAAAAAATGTGTATCGATGTATTTCTGACTTCTTGAAGGTTGGCTTGCAGGCAACGCTTATAGCATTAAGTCCACATTTGTGCATTTATTATAAGGTACATAAAGAATAAATAAATGCACAAAGGAAACGAAAATATACACCTATGAAACCTATACACCTGAGCGTTCTTAAAAAAATCTCAAAGGTTATTTAAATATTTTCGCTTGTAGCATACACAAACGTAGTGGAACTAGTCAGAAATATGTTACGTTTCAGAAAATATTCCTCATTCCCTAGCTCATTCTCACTGTATGTATTGCCTAATGTGAATATCTGAGAAAATGTTCGTTTTATTATCAATACTCTATTTAATAAGCACATTTAAATAAATGAAAACCATTGTGGTCACACCTACACCCACTGCCAGGCCAGATGTTGTGCGTATTTTTTTATGCGTATTAAAAAAGTCTTGATAAAATATGTTATACAGCCATAGCAATTAATGTTTTGCTATTTATTTTCTTTTTATTTTTGCAAATAGCATATAAATTATAAATAATTATTTGTTATAGTCTTTATAATATTACAATACATTTGTGTCATTTACTAATCTTCTTAAGTCTATTGTACTATATTACTTAGATTGTACTGTTCTTGGCCAGACGTGACCTCACCATTCGGATCCTTCGGAAGACCAGCGCTGGCTGGAAATAATCAAGCAGCATAATGCTGAGAAGGGTCCGTTTTGTGATGTATACCACTCACGTATCGCATGTTAGTTGGTACTATATTATTATTGTGTCATTAAACTGTATGAGTGCGTACGCATTACGAATAATATTATTATATCTCAACAATGTATTAATAATAATATAATTTACGGCATTTCTGTTTAACCGGGAATAAAGCTGAGATCCTTTTGATATTAGAATGGCAACGAGTTACTATGCATCAAACCTCAAATTAGTGTTTAAGGTTAGACGAAGGACATTCTTAAATTCATGATAATTAATGGCTACAAGTAATGCAATAAAAACATATTAAGTAGATACGATAATTAATTACAAATAAAACCGGCTAAGTGCGTATCGAACTTGCCAACGAAGGATTCCGTATCATTCTATCTGTATATCTATAAAATACGACAAAAAACATGTTTGTTGTTATGGCGACAACAGAAATACATCATCTATGAAAATTTCAACTATCTAGCTATCACGGTTTATGAGATATAGCCTGGTGAGAGGCAGACAGGCGGATAGCGGAATCTTAGTAATAGGGTTCTATTTTTACCTTTTCGTACGGAACCCTAAAAAACCTAAGAAAAGTGTCCTAAATTATAGCCTAGTAACGGAAAACACATCGCGAATGACTAAAACTCGATATTTTTAGACATATTCATTTATTTTGCTCCATAAGCCGTTATTAGGTACTGTTCATCAATAAATTGAATAACCTCATCTTAAATCAATATATTTTTTAGGTATTTAGGACGAAAAACAAATATTGAAACCACCCTGCGATTAATCCTTTATTTACTATAATGAGTAAAATAATAATAAACGCTTTCTACACTCATAGCCCCACAGTAGGATTTTCTCCTGTGTCGTGGGTGCCATGGACACACACAAATACGAATACACAAACACCCAGAACCAGAACAAGAATCTAAACTCATCATTCAGAAACCTGTCTGGCCGGGAATCGAACCCGGGACCCGCTGCGTGTCAGACCGGTATGTTACTGCTGTGCCACGCGGGTCGTCGACTATGCGACTTACTTCTATATGACGCATCATCTGCCTCTTGGATAGTAGCGATGCATCTGTAATTGGCTTCTGATAGAACCCTAGATCAAGTTGTTTACGGATGTCCATTGACGGCAACGACCACTTACCATCAGGTGGTCTATATGCCTGTTTGTTACTTCAATCATAAAAAATACCGGTTACCTTGTCAATAAAACATTACAGGTACTTAACAAAATTGATGTTTTGTATAAAAATAATGGTTATTCAGCTCTCGTGCCGCAATGGGTTTTATTACACCCCATAATTTATTCCCATCCAATGACCGAGCATAATGCCGATATTTCTCCAATATTTTATTTGCAGTACAAAAACAAGATACCTCACAAACAAACCGCCCGTGGCTTTACGTCCATACGTATAAGAGCACTTGCCTTTTATATAAGACTAGCTGTACCCCGGAAACCTTCGCAAGCTCATGAATAACAACTTTGCTAAAGATCATCACATGATCAAATTAATATTCTATAGAGGACGTACAGACAAACATTCATTTTATAAAGAAGATAAAGATTGAAGTACTAAACGAGTATGAAATCCAACTGATGATAAGAGTATGAAGTCCACTGTCATCCATGGACACATAAAATTGACCCTGGATTGAACAAGAATCTTAACTTTTTTTTATAATAATAAGCAGCAACGAGCATGCAGTCCACTTTATGGTAAGTAGTCACTGCCACCCATAGATATTTGTAAGCAACTTCACATAGAACATACGTTCTATATGAAGTCAATCACAGATGCGTTGCTACTCCCGAGGACTAGGATAATCGCTTCATATAAAAGTGTGCCGACAACCACACCCTTCCATCGAAACGCAAGGAATGCTCCACGTTAGAAATAGGTGTGGCGGTGGTACCTCCCCGGTCGAACTACACTGGTTCTACCACCTTTAACTATGGTACACAGATAATAATTTACCTCTCTTGAGTATGTAGGTATGAATTTGACGAGATAGGTAAGGGGTTCCTTACCTATCTCGTCAAATACATAAAATAGTCCTTAACGCTATCATTATTAGTCAGAAATTAGTGTAGCAGATGCCTCCGGAATCACACCACAATGGATTTCTTCAAAATACCATTAAAAATCGGATATTCATACACAAGAGGAGCTCGTATATTTTTAATGTAACGGTGGTAGATCACGATCATTAAAATATGAAAATGTATGCTAATATATTTATTAAAGGAAGAAAAACTCTCCTCGGTTTCCCCTGGAGTTTTACACGAGTGAGGATTTAAAAGAGACACCCTCGGGACATTGGAAAAAGTACGCGGAGTAATTAAAGAGTATTAAAAAAATACACATTTGAATAAAACTGTTTATATAAGACTAAGCGTAGTAGTTTAGTTTTATATAAACATTTTCTCTCAGTTTTGTCAAAAATATGGCTTACACAAAAAAAATACTATTCATTAACTACTGGCGTGCAAAGTCGATCGTAACCCGCACCACACACTCGCTTCGCTTGGATGTCATAAGGATTAGGGATAATCATGTATATCTCTTATTCTTGGAGAGTTATTCTCATAATCTGGTTGGAAATTTTGGGGCGGTTTCATATTAAACTGGAAAACGGCTAGCCGCGCGGTTAACCGCTAGTGCGTAAGAGGACTTAGTGTAGAGTTGTGTACCTCCTCAGTCGAACGATATTCTTTCTACTACAAAAATTGTGATGTTCCTGTGATTGTTTATCTTTTAAGACTTAACACTTAAAAAGTTTTTTTATCACCGTAACACTATTACGTTCAAAGTGGTAGAACCAGTGTAGTTAGCCCGGGAAAGTACCACCGCCACATCTATTTCTAGCGTGAAGCAGTTCTTGCGTTTCGATGATAGTATGTGGTTGCCGGCACACTTTCACATTCGGCGACCATCATGGTCATCAGGAGTAGCAACGTATCTGTGATTGACTTCAGATGGAGCCCATGTTCTGTATGAAGTTGATTACAGATCTCCATGGGCGGCAATGACCACTTATCATTAGGTGGACTGCATGCTCGTTTGCTACTTCAATCAGATAAAAAAAAACCTATTTTAACATGTTCAAACGTTTCTCTAAAGATACTGGACCCTTAAATTTTACTGTATTCAACATACCCTTTGAGTACACGTAATTCGGTTATAACTTCATTTGATAGACCCTAAACCCACCTTTGGGTTGTAACTTGTGTATAGGTTGTTAAATTGTTACACTACGTACTCCTTCATTAGTTAATTTGTTAGATAACTAAATGGAGTATGAGATGAATCAATAGTTAGGTAAATGCCTGTGACTTTGTTACTTTAACCTTTGTAGAGTGACGTGACTGTTTCATTTTTTATAATTATGAAGTAGCAGTCTACCGGATGGTAAGTGGTCACTGCCGCCCATGGACATGTATAAGCAACTTCACATAGAACAGGGGTTCTATCTGAAGTCAATCACAGATGTGTTGGGAATCCCCAGGACTATGATGGTCGCCACAAATAAAAGTGTGCCGGCAACCACACCCTTCCTTCGAAACGCAAGGAATGCTTCATTACAGACATAGGTGTGGCGGTGGTACCTCCCCGGTCGAACTACACTGGTTCTACCACCTGGTGAAAATCAATCAATGGACATAATGATAGTTATGATCACCGACATTTTGTCGTCAACCTGTAACTGTCCCACTGCTAGGCATGATTCTTCTGTGGTAGTATTGGTGAGAACTGGTGCCTAGTTGAACCAGTGTAGTTCGGGAAGTACCACCGCCACACCTATTTCTAGCGTGAAGAAGTTTCGTTGGAAGGGTGTGGTTGCCGCCACTTTTCTATTTCTTTTTCTATGAGGCGACCATCTTAGTCCTCTGGAGTAGCAACGCATCTGTTCATCATGAGCTCCATCTGACTTCAGATAGAACCCATGTTCTATATAGTTGTTTACAGATGCCCATGGAAGGCAGTGACAATTTACCATCAGGTGGACTGCATGCTCGTTTGCTACTCAAAACTTGTAAAAAATATTCACAGCTCGAATCTTGAAGTAACATTTGGCCTTAATTTTATTAAACTCTATCTAGGGCTACGTACACACGGAGCAGTTTTCACCCGCGGCCGCCGCGGTTGCGGGCCCGCAGCTTCTGTGCGAAACTCACGAGACCGATTATTTATGCGGTTACGCTGCCGTCGCGGTTGCGATTATCGACCGCAAACGTGGCGGGCGAAAACCGCAAGACGGGCGGTTTACCATCACTTGAGGTCTTGACTACTGCACTCGCCCGACAACTGACCGCAGAGCGCGCGGGCGCAAACCGCGGCGGCTGCGGCTGACCGCGGCCCGCGCGGTCCTACAGGTCGCCCGCCGGTGCAGCGGGAGCCGCAAACAACTGCGCGCATCGCGGGCGAAAAACGCGTCGTGTGTATTGCTTTAATTTTATACATTTATAACCGCGGCTGTTTGCGCCCGCGCATTCTGCGGTCAGTTGGCGGGCGAGTGCAGTAGTCAAGACCTCAACTGATGGTAAACCGCCCGTCTTGCGGTTTTCGCCCGCCACGTTTGAGGTCGATAATCGCAACCTCGATGGCAGCGTAACCGCGTAAATATGGGGTCTCGTGAGTTTTGCACAAAAGCTGCGGGCCCGCCACCGCGGCGGCCGCGGGTGAAAACCGCTCCGTGAGTACGTAGCCTAATTTGTCAAACGACATTTCAAATTATAATCACATCATTTTACACGCGTAAATTTCAACAATTAATTCATTTGTCTTTTGCTGCAATAAACGCATTACTTTACTTTAGTACATACTCAGTTAAAACTAAACAAGTAGCAGAGGAATAATAATTAATAAAATTTCCTCTCCAGCGGTTTCCTGCAACTCGTAACAAGATACCGGATCTTGCAATTTCTCTTCTAACTTATTACCGTATACATTGTTGGTTCTGAAACTAATATTGCCTGACATGTGAAAGTTAAGAACTAATACCGAGAATAGTTTCGGTCGGACATACACGATAATAACATAACGATAATGTGTTACAAACCAACAAGTAGCTTGCCTGGGGACACTACTGTTAAACTCATGACTACATTAGTTATAAACATCAATAAGAATCTATATAATGATTGTATTTAAATTGATCGTGCCATGTTATTATAAATATCATAAATCAATAGAAGTCACAATATAAATAAATATAAATGGTTACATAAATAAATATTATAAATGCATATATTTAATTTTATATAATGTAATAGATGAATAGTAATGTTTTTGTCTCTGTGACGGTTTCCTTAACGCCTGCCATTTTTAGTATAAAAGGGAGGGTATTATCGTAATATGGATCATTCTAATAATTTTATTCACAAGTGTAAGACGTTACTCTATCCGAATGTATTCTGAAATTGTATACGTGTAAAATCGTGAAAATATAACAATGTTGTACATAATGTGTCGTTTACTTTGGCCATCCAATCCTACTTCTGGAACATTCGTATTTACTTTTGCTATTTTTGCAACTTTAGTAATGGTCCCAAAATAAAAATAAAAAAACATGCGTGCGTACAAAGTACACATGTCAGAAGTGAAACTTCTTTGGCGAACTAATTTATAAATCTTGTTTATATTTATACAAATCTAAAACTTTAAATTTCCAAGATTAAGAGGAAGGGAAAAAGGCGTGATACGACGTTCGCTCTGTCTCACTTTTTCTCTCAATCTTTCTCACTCGCTTGCTCCCTACTCTCACTCCACGGCTAGTTGCTCATGCTACGTTCGCCCTGTCTTACTCTCTCTCAATCGGTCTCGATCACTCTCTCTCTCTTTTCCAACACTTCCGTTGCATACCGGCGTGACGTTTCATCTGTAAAAATTTTACCCTCATGCGCCTAAAGAAGTTTCACTTCAAAAACCTAAGTGTGATAAGTTAAATTTATTTGCAATCAATCATTTACTATTGTTACAGTTTTAGAATAATTCTGATTAATATGTATGTAGAAAACCGGATTAACCAACATGTTTCTAAGTCACACATTTTAAAACATTTTCTTAACCATTCAAATATCAACAGCGTTTTAACCATCCATCTTATCGCGCCTGGTACTAGCCTTAATTAGTAATTTACCAAAGTAGCTATTACAAAAAAACATGCGTGCGTACAAAGTACACATGTCAGAAGTGAAACTTCTTTGGCGAACTAATTTATAAATCTTGTTTATATTTATACAAATCTAAAACTTTAAATTTCCAAGATTAAGAGGAAGGGAAAAAGGCGTGATACGACGTTCACTCTGTCTCACTTTTTCTCTCAATCTTTCTCACTCGCTTGCTCCCTACTCTCACTCCACGGCTAGTTGCTCATGCTACGTTCGCCCTGTCTTACTCTCTCTCAATCGGTCTCGATCACTCTCTCTCTCTTTTCCGACACTTCCGTTGCATACCGGCGTGACGTTTCATCTGTAAAAATTTTACCCTCATGCGCCTAAAGAAGTTTCACTTCAATAAATACAATGCAGATCTACAGAATTTGTCACAAATAGTCGCAAAGAAAGTGATATTCAAAACGAACGCACACTTTAAACTTTGTATGTCTGCTTATTAATAACCCTGTATTTAAGCAGTTTTATTTGTAAGAATAGAAATTCTCACTACAGCTCTTTACAACAAAACTTTTTACTTTATTCCCTCGCAAAGTTTCCTCACAAGGAAATTGGGAAAAAATCAATACTATCCACTGCACCTAGAACGTGGAGCGCGTTCCACTACATTGCACAGAAAAGCGAAAAATTACACAGTTTAGCGCCTAGCAGGTGTAAAGAGTTAGCAAATGGCTGTAGGTAATTGTGGATTTGCAGTTTTATTTTTATGATTAATATGCTAAGTAACTAAGTAACCCATAATATATAACGACATGTATTTATATAAGGCGTTTTGACTTTGACATCAGGATAGCAAAGCATCTGAAGGCAACCTCAGATAAAACTCTCAAGAATATCTTAACTGACCTTAATTGCAGATGTCTGTGAGTGGCAGTGGCCCCTTAATATCAGGCAAACTTACTTTAATATCACGTAAAAAAAGTAATTTAAATCCTATTCTAGCCCATATTTCCAATTTCTGACGGTGTTACTTTTCATCAAGTGTCTTGTCATCAGTATATTTCTAATTTTCATGTAGCCTATTGATTAATTTTCAAAATTAGATCGTTATAAGAAAATATCTGAGATCCTGTCATCACTAAACATTTAAAACACAGGAGTACAATGAAATCGTAAAAACTCATAATGAGGTAACACAAAAGCGACGAGCAAGGAAGTCGAAAGACAACAAACGATAACAGGCAGCGACATTCGAATATAGTAGACGATAATGATAGAACCAATGTAGTTCGACCTGGGAGCTACCGTCACACCTACTTCAAGTGTGAAACATTTCTTGCGTTTCGTTGGTAGGATGTGGTAGCCGGAACACTTTATGAGGCGACCATTATAGTCCTCGGGTGTAGCAACGCATTAGTGACATGTGCCATGTTCATGTACAGTAAAAACTTAGGCTATACAGCGATAGTTCAACTATTGCTTGTGTATTATCAATCTAAGTTTTTAGACTAAATCGAAATGTAAAACAAAAGCTAAGAATAAGGACTTAGCTTACTCATGGTACATACGGGACTGTAGGAACATGCACGTGCGCGTAGTGATACTGTGTAAAACAAGACATATCTATTTAATATGCTTAAAACTCCTAGCAAAAAATCCATAGTTCTTAATTACAGTAAAACCGTGGGGATTATGCATTCGCGTTTTATTATTTTTGTCTCTTCCGCTATCCTGCGTTTCTGGAGCTATTGTGTTCGTTTAAAATCATCGTTCATATTCGTTTTCTCTCCTTTAGCAAAAACAGGTTTGATATATGAGAACCTCCCTTAAATATTTATTATATTCTATAATTAATATTTGTTATTATGGTGAAAATTTGAATCGTCTAACTATCACGGTTCATCCGACACGGCCTGGTGATAAACTGATAGACGGACAGACGGACTGCGGAATCTTGGGAATAGGGTTCCGTTTTTACCCTTTGGGTACAGGTCTAGAGATAAACGAAGAAGGAACCGTTAAACCTTATAATCTCAACTGTTTGAACTAAAACGACTAGTCTTACGTACCTAATGAAATGAAATGTCTTTATTTTGTATAGGTTTTCGGAGCACTTACAATTTGCCAGTAAAAATAATGCACAGTATTAAATTAAAGCAGTGATAGCCTAATTGAAGCAGTGATAGCCTAATGGTTGAAACTTGCGCTCTCGATCGGGAGGTCCGAGGTTCAAACCCAGGCACGCACCAATGATTTATGTGCGTATTAAAAAAAAAAAAAAAAAAAATATCACTGCTTTTCGGTGAAGGAAAACATCGTGAGGAAACTTACACACCCGAGAGTTCTTAAAAAAAAAAAAAAAAAGTTCTCGGAGGTGTGTGAAGTCCACCAATTCGCACTTGGCCAGCGCGGTGGACTATGGCCTAAACTCTCTCATTCTGGGAGAAGACCCGTGCCCAGCAGTGGGCCAATAATGGGTTGATGCGAATTGACTTTAGATAAATTCCTTATATTGTATGTTGTAGCTTGCAGATGCCCATCGACAGTAAGCACTTACCATCAGGATTCCATGCTCGTTGTCCACTTTACTCTTACAAATTAAAACTTTAAGAAATGTCTCCAGAAACTTTGTTGATCCAACGCTACAGATAAACGTGTTTAAAGTTTAACAATATTCTTGACAACCCAAACACGTAAAGAAACTATAAACTAAATTTCGTTTTAATACTTCACGAAGAGTACAGTCAACGATCCAATTTATATGCGGAGAGAGTTGCGAAGATTTAAAAACAAAACGATAAAATACCTTACGATTGCTAGGAATACTATTTTGGTAGAAAAATAAATGTTGTTGTTACCGCTATAGATAACAATAATAATAATATACCTACATTATTTTAAGCAAAGAGGAAAATAATACAGTAAAATCACAATATTTAAATACAAAAAGCAGCCTTATCGCTCAACAGCGATTTCTTCCAGGCAACCTAAGGTTGCAGAATTAAGATTTAGGTGAAAATAAAGAATAGTTAGGGTGCAAAAATCAGGTTAACGAAATTACTTCAACTTACAAATTAGAAAATAAGTTACAAAAAAACATTTTTTTAATTACATAAAAACAATAGAAACTTAGCAATAATCGTTTGGCAAATAGAGAGCTCACCGGGCTTGGTTATGCCAGTGTTGCAGCCGTGCTCCGGCATCTGTTCGGTCCTTGAATATGCAGTTACATTAGATTTTGAGAATACTTCAAAAACATGGCTCAAAATAATAGTGGTGATCTTCTGTGGTGGTCCCTTGATCTTTGAGATATTGTTATAATTATTATCAATAAGTCTTATGCGCGATCGCTTTAAAATCCTAAAAGACTAAATTTAAATTTTGTTTTACTCCATTTAGTGAACATTGAACACCACGCATGAAAGGTATATACGACGATAAAGAAGTAAACAATGAATTACAATCACTGCGTACCTAAAAGTATGAAAACTAAGATCTCAATTTAATAGTTTTAGGGTCCTTGCTGTCTGTGACTTGCTTGCTGACCATCTTTTTTTTTTTTTTTTGTTTTCGAGGGGGAAACCTTCAAAAGGTACCCGACGCCGTGGGAGCGACGCAGGGTTATGTGGGATTTTTACCGCACTAAAACCCCCCCGGTGGCCGTCCTCGGCGCTGAAAAGGAGGACTCCGGGATCTCGAAACGACTTCAACCGTAATCCTCCGAGCGCTCCTTGCTGACCATCTGACTGCCACAAGGCTGCTCTTTTGAATTGTGAGTTTATTTTTGAGGTAAAAGAAAATTAAAAAAGTAAGATGTGAAAAAAAGTGTAAAAAAAAAGTTACACAACCGGCACACTTTTATATGAGGCGACCATCATAGTCCTCGGGAGTAGCAACGCATCTGGGATTGACTTCAGATGGAACCCATGTTCTGTATGTGGTTGATTACAGATGTCCATGGGCGGCAGTGACCACTTACAGGTGGACATCGGGTGGACTGCATGTTCGTTTGCTACTTCAGTCAGATAAAAAAATGTTAAAAATGAAAGAGGTCTGACGTACATGAATCTATAAATTAAGAGTCACGAAATTCTCGCTTTAAAATAAAATGCACATCGTATACTTCAGTATAAACATTTTATACAAACAAATCACGAATATTCGAAACTAAATTTTATTTTAATACTGTGCACCGTACTGAAACGCACAATTCGTATGCGGGGAGCGCGCTGTGATGATTCAAAAAACGTGACGTCGAACGCAAGGGAAGTTACTTTTCCAGCACAAGTTTGTACATACTGGCGTTTATAAGGCTACATTTTGAATAACAATGCATATGCACATGTATGTGCTCTTTATGCCGAACTTAGTCATAACTATGACACTAATGAAAATTTTATATTCATTGAGCTTAATATTTTGGGAAACCGTTGGATTCAGACGGCACAGGACTGGTTGGAGTTTCATTGGAGCGTCATTTAGGGGAGGCCTATGTCGAGCAGTGGACCTCAAAGGGCTGGTAGATGGATGAATGGAATAGTGTTATGTGACGTTTTGTTCTTTTTTTGAAATTTTTGAGTTTACTGTTTATCTTTGTAAGCATAGAAGGGGTGTTAAGCGAGGCCAGGACTTGAAATTTCATGTTTTCTTAAGACAACAGAAAGGAGGCGCAATTTTGGATGATGATAGTAAATAAAAGGATGTGCGCTTCTGATGAACGATTTTTCTTTTTAGCAAATCTAAAATTTAATTTAAATAAAGTAATATTAAAAAATATTTCTAAAACAAAATTTTATTCAATGCACTGAAAAGAAAAAAAATAATGTTGTAGTAGTAAAAACCATCATTTTGTTGCATCGTACAAGTTTCTATCATGTAAAAGTTTATCATGGTGGGCTTGTCGACTACAAAGTATATTTTTTTATTTTCAGTGCATTGAAATAAAAGACTGTTTTATTAAATATATTGAATATATTGTTGAAAATAAATTATTTTTTTATACAATTTTATCTTATTATTTTTTAGTTGTCCCAGGACCCAGTGCTCTTTCATTTGATACCTATAATGGATGGGTTGTATTACAATCTGTAATCTTTTATTTTTTTAATAGCGGCCATCTAGGATGTGTATAGTATTCTATAAACTAAACCCTTCAATTTGATACTCATATTGGGTAGGTTGTACAAAAATACAATTTTTTTTGGGGCACTCATCTTGGATTTTTTTTCGCAGTGTCTTGTGTTCTATAAGCTAAGTCCTTTCATTTAATACCTATATTGGGTGTGTTGTACAAATATTTGTAATCTACCATTTTTTATGGCAGCCATCTTGAATTTGGATTTTTTTCGTATTGTAATGTATTTTACACACTAAGCATTAATTAACCCATAAACATTAAATTACACATTTCTTAAAGATTCGTTAGTGTGCATATTCATACAAAACCTTTAACAGTATTTAACTAACAACCTCACCCGCACTTTGTTTACCACATAGTGTCAGTTCACGGCGACAAAATAAACTAGTGCCTGAATATTTATGCGCTGAACTCAAATTCTCGTGTATATAGGGCACAGATAAGCAATAAATAGAACGTAGTACAAAGTACATCACAATCGCTCGTGTGCAGCGGCCTGAAGGCGATATTTCAGTCGGCAGAGATTGAGCCAGCGGGAAGTGAGTGGTTCAGTTCCCTGTAATGGTTGGAACAGATAACCAACGACTCTTATATCTCAAAACTAATAAATACCTTTAATATTAGTTGACGGTTAAGCATTTAAAAATGCCACATGTTAAAGAAATGTGTAATACTTAAAAGTCCACTTTATGATAAAAGTTTCGAATACGTTATGTACGTAGCTATATCTAAAATTTATTTTTACAAGCATCGTATTAGTTGAAAATAATGCGGTAGAACCAGTGCTATGATTAGATGCTAAATTGCTAAATGCTAAATTGCAAATGCTATTATTTGGGCTAATTTTGTGCTTCGAGATGAGCATCAATATCGAATCGATTATATAATTATGACACGATTATATTTGTTTTAAAGGCGACGTATTTGTGATCAGTTCCAAAACCTCTCTTATACGTTAACAGATACCTAAGAGTGACCACACGTTATCAAATGGTCTACTTAATTGCTAATTCAAATCTGGCACATTTTCACATGAGGCGATCATCATAGTCCTCGAGGGTACAAAGCATATGTGATTGACTTCAGATGGAACCCGTGTTCTGTATGTAGTTGATTACAGATGTCTATGGGCGGCAGTGACCATTAGGTGAACTGCATGCTCGTTTGCTAATTCAGTCAGTTAAATAAAAATCTTATAATAAAAATTGACAGCCACTCAGATCTTATCAACTTCATTTATTTGCAAAAATATAAAAAATGCGCAACAACTTCAGGGAGTTATGTATTATCACATAACACAACCGCAAAGATCTTATAGATTATAAAGCATTGTGTACCTATACTAATAATCTGATGTAACTTAAGCTACAGACATGTTAATACCCATATAAGAGAATAAAATTGATACAAATAAGTATATAGAAAAAAATCATAAATAAAGTCCCTGAAATGTGAAGATATAAATATATAGTTGCATATAAAGGAATTCTATGTAACAGCCTGCAGCCAGGCGATATGTTAGCCAGAACAGATTGAGGTACAAAGAGGAAGTGGGTTATTTTGTTAGACTGTTGTTGTTGGAACATATTGCTAGCATTTATAACTATGTTGGTATATAACGTATGTTGTGTAGGAATTTTTTTGATGGAATATAAATAATTATGCAGGTATTCATCCATAAGGAGTAATAAGCTAAGGAAAAAAAATGTTATTGGGGTTATTCATATATAGATATTAATACATGAAGCAAAAACTTGTGATCCGTTTTTAAGATACTTGCTGCAGACAGAGGATTAAGGAATGCTCATATTTTTTTCAAATAATGAATAAACATAAAATCACCTAAAAACACATTACACACAGTACCATGCATTTGACACGAACAAAAATAATAAACGAAATAAAACTTTCATTGTCACTATGGAAACAATATCAAAAATGTCAGATATCTCTGTCAAAATACCCGTTATTTCTTTTTAATGTAGCTTATTCAATTAAACCTCTTTTTACCTTTCGGGTGTATTTAAGGTAAATTTAAAATTAGTAAAAAATCATTTAATTTGAGAAATAATTGTGCTACTTTGTACATTATCAAGTTTAGTTTTTGAGTTGAATTAAGGTCCCATTTGGACCGTTGCGACGGGTGAATAGTTTTTAAAAATGTGTCTACATTTCGTACATTGCGTACATTATATTTAAGTAAAACAAAAATAGGTATATGATCAATCGATTAAAATTTTTAAATAACGTATAACAGCTAAAAATATTTAAAATCAACAGTATTTTTTTGGAATAACTTTATTTAATATGATTGAGATAACAAACATTTCTAATCGAGCTTTAAATTTGCGAAACAATGTAGCGGGCAGCGGCTAGTTTACTACCAACCAAATGCTCGTATAGCAGTCGTGGCTTACTTTGGGGTCCAATTCTAAACTATTGTAATGTAATGGCGGAAACAGATTAACAACAATGTCAAGTAGCTTAATATTGGATCAAAGTGAATATTTTAATGATTCTTTAGTGGCATTTAATATCTCCAAAAAAAATAAAAATGAGAAAACAAAAAACAAGTTATAATTACAAGACTGATCGATACTAACATTCTGTAACTTTAGCCATGTTACAGAATGTTAGTATCGTAATATTTATAGAGTTAAGATTACATAAAACGATTAATTATAGTTTTTGACGATCCATCTCTGTGTACTTCTTAAACATCTAGGCATAACGCTCTTTATGAGTTCTTTTAAAGTTTCAGTACACTCCCAATTATTTTAAAATTTCTTCAGTTTCCGACGCTATTTAATATTATTTATTTCTTTTAATATAAAAATCGATCGTATACTCAAATTGTATTTGGTACAAAAAAGTACCAACATATTTTTCAAAGACGAACAATATTCTATCTTTACACTATATTTCAGATACGGTACAAATTGCGATGCGAAGCGCTTGTTGTTTTGCTAGTGTACAATGTTACGGTGGAAACAGATTGCCAATAACTGAACACAAAGCAACTAGGTGTCTACACTGTCTACTGTTTTCGAAATTGCTTGGAAATTATCGTGTGCGACTTCGTTTGCGTTTGAATTTTGACGACCCGCGTGTTGTAGCGTGTTGTTACCATACCGGACACGCAATGGGTCCCGGGTTCGATTCCCGGCCAGACAGGTATCTTAATGGTGAGTTTGGATTGATGTTCTGGGTCTGGGTGTTTGTGTATTCGTCTTATGTGTGTCTATGGTACGACACAGTAGAAAATTCTACTGTGGCTATGAGTGTAGAATGCGTGTGTATTTTTTATTTACGTATTGTTACGTAAATCAACATAAGAAATGTTTTGAAGGTGTCTAGAAATCAGCACTTATACTGGTAGCTGAAACATGTAGATGACGATAAAAATGGAAAGAAGAAAATACTTTTCTAATATTGGAAAGTTCATTAAATTTCGTTACATGTGTATAAAGTAAAATTTATGTACGTCCTTTTGTAGCACAAGATGGACATATTTTGACTTACTAGCGCTTGCTGGATAATATAATTATGTATTAATATACGTAGTTTCAAGTATTTATATCAATTCCTGTAATTCTTTGTTCAGTCCCTTTCATTCGTCGTCTTCGACTCGTTATTTTTCCACTGCTGCAGATCTTCCCTCAAAATAAGTATACTGTTCTTTATTAGATACAGGTAACCATATTGCCCCATAGAAGGCAGCAACTACTTCTTACAATCAGGTGGACTGTATCCTCGTGTAACACTATAAGTTTTTTTAAAAATTGCATAAAAATTGATTTAAGATATATTTATCGATTTTATTATTATTGTATACAGTTTATACACATTTTTTCTTCTAATGTATTATTTTGTAAATTGTTACAAGCGTACATATTATTTTATGTTGCATATTGAAATATATAAATGTTTATAATTTGATATATGTGTATTGAATTTTAAGGCATTGTAAAGTTATTTGTCCCAAGACAACTCTTTACTGACGTAAAATGTATTATTTAGATGGTTTGAGCTAAAATTTATTTGCACTTGTCTAGTCATTCAGTATGAGGCATACACATCCAAATAAAGGAACGTAAATTATCCCACAGGGACATTTTACCGGGATAAATGTGTCCCCCGTACTAATCCAGAACATGGTCCTGTTTGCAAAATTTAAATCCATGCAATAGTTTCCGTATTATTTAGTAAAAAAATTCGTTATTATCATTCATAAGAAATAATTATACACATACAGTAATACCTCGACTTATGCTTTTTTTTTAACGTCAGGAAAATGCTTTTATGCATCCCATCGAACACAGGGGAGTCCGATAGGTATGTAGGACTCCTGAGAAACCAGACTACCTACTAAAATCCTGACATTTGCCCTCTCCGCCTTAATATATGGGGTGCTGTTGGATCAACTTGGGGTCATTCTACTCCAGCACCCCCGGCCAGCACCTCGACTTATGCTACCCCGACTTACGCGAACTCGGAGTTTCGAGGTTTTCAAATCTCCTATATTCGTCTTTTATTTAGTGCCAGCTGCGTCACACACTCTCTATATTATCGTTTACATGTCTTACTATCACCCATTATTATTTAATAACTAGCTGTACCCGCGGCTTTGCCCACGTGCAAATCAACGTGTCACAAAGTTTTTCCCGCGCAAATCTCTACACCGTGGGAATTCTATGATAAAAAGTAGTAACTAAAAGTAAATCGGTTTGGCCGCTCAAGGATTACCTGGTCAAACACAGAGTGAAAAAACGAATTTAAAGTGTGTATTTGTGGGTAGGAACGTATTGTTATGTATTTTTATTTTAAATTAGACGAATTCTAATATTGTACACCGCTTTTTTAAACCACTTTACATTCTTAGTGGTCTAATTCACAATATCGGGATACTTTTTTTCAATCTACTCCTCCACATTTGAACCAAAACGTATCGATTATAAAGATTGGTTTTAACTTTTCCGAATTGGAAAATACTATTTGAAGTAATTTTGGCGGATTCAAATTTCTAAGTAAGATTATGGGTAAACCTACTTTTAATATTAATTTGTATTTAAATTTTGAAAAAAAATAAATCATTTATTTTATCGACACGTTCATTGGTGGGTGGGTATATAGCCGTCTTTTGGAACCAATTTATAGTGTTATTGGTTGTATTAACAATATCGGGATATACTTTTTCAACCAACTCCTCCACATTTAAACGAAGACGTATCGATATAAAGATTGATTTTAACTTTTCCGGATAACAAAGCATTATTATCTACTTGAAGTAAATCATCAGGAAATTGGAATATCACTGAACAGCGACATATATTCTAAGTTCATATTTTGTTTCATGTGGCCAAAGATAAGATCTTTTAAGAAGTGCATTGGGCTATTTGTGTGCGTAAATCCCGCATTGTTCTTTGTAAAGCAAAAGACATAATCAAAACACTTTTACAATTCATACGAACAGGGCGCACCCGCTCGCAGGGCGCTGCCGCACCCTGCTCGCTTATTTTTTATGTTTTCTTTTATGTTCCAACCCATCCTGTTTAAAAAGGTACAGCTAAATCGAACTCTTAACATTAACATGACAATACTCCTTCATTTTCAGGATTTAGGTATTCAAAGTGACACTTTTCATCATAATGTTCTCTCAGGAACGGGTTGTAATGTATTGTAATCAATAAGTACCAAACTTATACGGCTTAAGTAGGTTGTGTACTTAGATTATCAGGGTTGATGAATTGAAGTTTAATTTATTAATCACATTTCAGTTGAATGAGCTGTCATCAAACTTATTATATTTTCTTAACTAAATAACAACGTAAGCACTATGTGACTACCTTTTATAATTTAGGCTTGCACTATCCCGCATCATCAGGGAGGAGTTGAAGGTAAAAAAAAAATATCCCGTGTCTTTGCTTAGTATTCTTATTTCTTATACATAAGCACTTGCGAGCCAACTTCTATAGCTTGCGCTTACAGTACCCTGCATCATCAGGGCTGAGGAGCTTAAGGTCGAAATTGTCATCTTGTGTCTTTGCTTAGTAATTATATTACATACCCAAAAGCACTAAACAGCTAACTTCTATGGCTTAGGCTTGAAGCACCCCTGCATCATCAGGGTTGAGGAGATGATGGTCAAAATTTTCATCTTGTGTCTTTAATTAGTAATTATATTACCTACCCCGAAAGCATTAAATGGCTAACTCCTATGGCTTAGGCTTGCAGTACCCTGCATCATCAGGCTTGAGGAGTTGAAGATCGAAATTTTCATTTTGTGTCTTTGCTTAGTAATTGTTGCGGACGGCGAATAGATATTTAATAATTGTTAGAAATAAGTTGATTGTTGTTGTATAAATGTAAATAAATGTGCTAGTTTAAGTAACACAATCATGTGCGGTTGTCTCACTTAACGAATATGGAAACAATGTAAAAATGTAATAGATCTAAGTATGTATAGTTAAATGATAGTTTGTATAAGACAAAAAGAGACACAATAAATGAGATAGAGCGGGATGGACATAGAATAGTGCCGTGTGCAAATTGTTAGAGCGGGACGGCAATAGATTGGTGCCGTGTGCAAAGCAGACGATCTGTGATTGGCCAAAAGGGCAAGGGCACTGCTTAGACACAACATTAGTTGTAAGCCTTAAGTTTTAAATATAAGTAGGGTGAAATTTTGTAAAAACATGTTCTGTTCTGCACTATCGCAAGTCAAGAAAAATACTACAAAGGAAATAAAGGAAAACATTTGGAAGATTACCGGGTTTTATTAACCTGCACCATTTACATTGGTCCTTCAACGTCGGATGCAGAAAAAGGAAGCCAGCGCGTCCACAATGAACACCAGAAGCAAGAAGATCCAGTCCGAGTCCGGCATCTGCGAGTCCGAACACCCCGCACCCAGTATTCAGGGGCTGTTCCACCGAATCCACGAAGAACCGCCGAGATCGCCATCGACCGCACTCACACACGCTGAGGGAATTCCACAAGGAAGAGTCCTCGAACGCTCTCCGATACGCAGCTCAGTCGCCCCTACGCCGAGTCGCCCTGCACCACAAGGAACGCCACAACGCAACGAGTCGCCGGCACGCCGTGTTCCGTCACCTACACGCTCACAGCGATCGTCAGTCAGCGCCGCGGCACGGGTCAGGCTAGTGGAATATGAAGCGGAAAAGGAGCTAGCGGAACTAGAAGAAAAAAGAATACAAATAAAGAAGTCTCTAATTAAGAAGCGGTTGGAAGCGGAAATATCTGCAATCGAAGCGGAGGACACCGGGGACACTATCTGCGACCAAGAAAGGGTCCACGACTGGGTCAACAGAAGCCACGCCGGTCAAGCCGAAGAACACAGGGAACCAGAGGGCCTGCCTCCCATGATTGAAGCACGGGGGGAGGAGAGGTCACGGCAAAAAGGAAGGGGCATCGAACAACTAGCGAGCGCGTTAGAGAAGATTATGCACACAAGACCTCCGCCGCGACAAACCTCAGAGCTCCCATCATTTTCCGGGCTAGTCATGGAGTGGCTACCATTCAAAGCAGCGATGGAAGATTCGACGCGTCTATACAAGTTCAGCGCTACAGAAAACTTACTTCGGCTTCGAAACAGTCTTCGGGGAGAAGCGAGAGAAACAGTACTCTCTCAACTCTACACAGCATCTCATCCGGATCTGATTATGAAGACGCTAGAAATGAAATATGGCCGACCTGAATATATCTTCGACACGGCAATGGAAGAATTGAAAAGGCTTCCGAAGGTCGGAAATAACAGTAGCGACCTGAATGAGCTTGCGATCAGACTACAGAACATCGTCTACACAATGAAGAGTGTAGACCACCGTGGCTACCTACAGAATCCATTACTAATAAGGGACGTAATGGACAAGTTAAGCCCTCACCTGGTGAGCAAATGGGCGGAATATGCGGCGGCCAACGAGGGAAGGATAACATACAACGACGAGATAACCGTGCTGATGGAATTTCTAATGGGCGAAGCTGACAGAGTGCTGCGCTATACACACACTACGAGGATCAGCGCTCCGGGGCCTCTCAGAGGGGAGAGACCAGTAAGGAGGACAGCACCTCGAGAAAAGGTCTATTCTACGAGTGAATCGACGCGTGAAGAGCGAACACTCATCTGCCTGCGCTGCCAATCAACGAGCCACAGTACTCCACGATGTCCACAACTGAAAGAGCTTACCGTCAATGAAAGATGGAACTGGGTAAAGGAGCAACGGTTATGCTTTAAATGCATAACTAGAAGGCACAGTAGAGCCACGTGTAAGGCGAAGCCCTGCGGAGTCGACGGATGCAGCATGCAACATCACGCCATGCTGCATAAGACTGCAGAACCCACCAAGAGGGTGGAGACTCCTGAGTGCACAGATCAGGGTGCACCCGCAGCGGTAATGAACGTCACATCACAATTTACACCAGGCGCGGTGTTACTGAAAACTTGTCGAGTGAAGATCAGCGGTCCACGGGGGGAGATTACCACGGACGCCCTCTTGGATGAAGGATCGACGGTCACCCTTATAGAAGAGGACCTCGCTAGAATAATAACTAAAGGAGGTCCGAAGAAGTCGCTCAATATAAAAGGAATAAACGAGCATCGACAAATAAGCAGCGAGACAATAAGACTGCAAGTACAAGGGCTGCACGAACACAAGGCGCACACTATTACTGCGAGAACCATTAAAGGTCTACAACTTCATCAGCAACAAATACCGAGGAACTTGGGGCAATATCCACACCTCCGCGATATAATAACACACATCTCCGGCGATAAGGCCAAGCCGCAGCTACTAATCGGCGCAGATAATTGGCATTTAATTGTATCGAGGCAGCTGCGCACCGGCAAACGCACCGAACCTGCGGCGTCGTGGACCAAGCTAGGGTGGGTGATACACGGTACCACACCCAGACAAATGCTGTTGGAAGACGAGCAGGCTGTGCTTCATATATATACACAGCCCAGCGACCTGCGCCTAGAGAAGCTCATCGAACACCATTTCAACGTCGACGCACTAGGGGTCACGCTCAAAGAAAGAATAAGCGAGTGCGATCAAAGGGCCGAGCGGATCTTCAATGACACTATAAGGAAAAAAGGTGGTCATTATGAAGTCGGACTACCATGGAAAGTGGATGCACCCGTGCTTCCCGATAGTTACGAGCACGCACTAAAGAGGTTGCAGACACTTGAAAAGAAAATGGCGAAAGAGCCCGCGTTCAAGAGAGAATATGGCGCTCAAGTTGCTAACCTGCTCTCAAAGGGTTACGCAGAAAAATGCGACGGCAGCGAAGAAACAAGTAATGTTAAGTGGTACTTACCCCACTTCGCCGTCGTGAACATAAATAAGCCAGACAAAATAAGGATGGTCTTCGACGCAGCAGCTAGAGTACAAGGAGTCTGTTTAAACGACTGCTTATTAGAGGGACCAGACCTGTTAGCATCATTGACTGCAATTTTATTTGGATTCCGCGAAAAGAAGATCGCGGTCACGGCGGACATAGAAGAGATGTTTCTCCGGGTGAAAATACGACACGAAGATCAACCGGCTCAGATGTTCTTGTGGCGGGATGAACCCTGTGAAACCTCCCGCAAGTTCAAAATGACGTCTATGATATTTGGAGCCTCGAGTTCACCGTATCTCGCTCATAGCGTGAGAAACAAGAACGCCGCCGAGTTCGAATATGAATATCCGGAAGCTGCGCGAGCCATAAGAGAACGTCACTACATGGACGACTACTTGGATAGCTATGAATCTAAGGAAGAGGCTATCACCATTATAAGGGACGTCATCTACGTGCACGCACAAGCCGGGTTCAATCTGCGAGGATGGAACTCTAACAATCAAGCCGTCCTCGAGAGTATTCCCGAAGTGAAGAGATCTAAGAACGTAGACGTACAACTGACCGCACATCCATGTGAGAAGACGCTCGGACTTAGATGGAATCCGAGAAAAGACACCTTAGGATTCAATACAGGTGTCAAAAGAGTTCCCATAGAAGTCAGAAACCAGCAGCGGGTACCGACCAAGCGTGAGGCACTAAGCACGGTCATGTCTATCTATGACCCCTTGGGCCTTATAAGTCAATACACGATTACTGGGAAGATACTACTGCAGCAGCTATGGATAAAGAAAGTCGAATGGGACGAAGCATTACCTAAAGAGGAAGCCCAAGAGTTCCAGCAATGGATCGCCGCACTAAAGGACATCTCGACACTAGCATTACCACGCTGCTACAGCGTCGACATTACTACGGGCTCAGAATTACAGCTGCACATATTCAGCGATGCAAGCGAACAAGCCTACGCGGCCGTAGCCTACTGGAGAATCGCACACGAAGATGGCACCGTAGAAGTCATCCAAGTAATGGGCAAGGCTAAAGTGGCGCCGCTGAAAATATTAACTATTCCGAGGCTGGAGCTACAAGCGGCACTAATTGGGGCGCGAATGGCTAGCACCATCCTAAAGGAGCATAGCTGGAAACCAAGACGAGTCTACTACTGGACAGACTCTCGAACAGTAATCCAGTGGATAAATAATGAGGGGAAAAAGTACACTCCGTTCGTGGCGCACCGACTGGCGGAAATAACAGAGCTGTCGCAGAAGGAAGACTGGCGATGGGTGCCTACAAGCGACAACGTAGCCGATGACGCTACGCGCGGCGGGGTTAGCGAAATAAGAAATAGCGATCGGTGGTTCATCGGGCCGTCATTTCTACGAAACACAGAGAAGGAATGGCCCTCTGCATCCACAGACGACGTTACTTCGGAGGAAACAACGTACACAGTAAGCGCGAGAGCTAATATGGACCTCAGCGGCTGCCTGCCAAACATAAACAGGTTTTCCGCTTACAAACGACTTATAAGGTCCACCGCGCTAGTACAATTCTACGTACAGAAACTGAAAACAAAAAATAGAAGTCTGTCGTTGGACGTCTCGCACATCAAAGAGGCCGAACGACTATGGATAAAACAATTGCAACAGGAGTCATTCGGGGAAGATATCGAACGAATAAACACGGGTCGATGCGTGCACCGACAGAGCAAGCTAGCAAAACTAGACCCCATCATTGAGGAGGGCATTGTGAAAGCCAGAGGTAGAATAGGAGCCTCTAATACGCCGACGCTCTCAAACCAACCAGTTGTACTCGACGGTAGTCACCCCTTCACACGACTACTTGTTATGGATTATCATCGCAACGCTGCGCACGCGAACAACGAAAGGGTCGTAAACGAGCTACGCCAGAAATACATTATATTTCGTTTGCGACCGACCGTACGCAAAATAGCGAAGGAATGTCAACTCTGCCGAATAAGGAAAGTAATACCACAGACGCCGCCTCGAGGAAACTTACCCGTAGAGCGACTGAATCCAGGACACAGAGCATTCAGTTATTGTGGCGTAGACTACTTCGGCCCATTAACAATAACTATCGGCCGACGCCACGAAAAGAGATGGTGCGCCCTGTTTACGTGTCTTACTACGCGAGCGGTGCATTTGGAATTAGTAGCATCGCTATCAACCGACTCGGCGATAATGGCACTCATACGGATGGCCGCTCGAAGAGGGTGGCCCACGGTAATCTACTCGGACAACGCAACTAACTTCAGAGGCGCGGACGTCGAACTACGGAATGCATACCGCGCATGGGGACCAGAGCTACGTGACTTCGGCCTGCAGTATGGAACCAGTTGGCGGTTCATACCTCCGGGAGCTCTACACATGGGCGGAGCATGGGAGAGACTCGTGCGGTCAGTTAAAACCGCACTCAGCACGACATTGAACGAAAGGTCACCCAAGGAGGAGGTCCTACAAACACTGCTGGCAGAGGCGGAGTACTGCGTCAACGCTCGACCACTCACTCACGTCTCGGTCGACCCATCCGATGAAGAGGCGCTGACACCCAATCATTTTTTAATTGGGTCATCAACGGGTCTGCCACTAATTGGGCCTTGTGACGAAGCAGATCGCAGCACTTGGAGGCGGGCGCAGGCACTGGCGGACCAGTTCTGGAAGAAATGGGTGAAAGAATACTTGCCTACATTAATACCTCGAGGGCAAGTAACACGGACCGCGCAACCACTGGAAGTCGGGGACTTGGTAGTGGTGGTTGACAACACGCTGCCACGCAACACATGGCCGCGCGGAATAATCGAACGAGTTCATCGAGGAGCGGATGGCATCGCGCGCTCAGCCGACGTGAGGACCCGGGGAGGAGTCTTCAGGCGGCCTGCGGTGAAGCTCGCCGTCCTCCAGATAGGGAGGGCTACGACGGAGCTGCGCCGGGGGGAGGATGTTGCGGACGGCGAATAGATATTTAATAATTGTTAGAAATAAGTTGATTGTTGTTGTATAAATGTAAATAAATGTGCTAGTTTAAGTAACACAATCATGTGCGGTTGTCTCACTTAACGAATATGGAAACAATGTAAAAATGTAATAGATCTAAGTATGTATAGTTAAATGATAGTTTGTATAAGACAAAAAGAGACACAATAAATGAGATAGAGCGGGATGGACATAGAATAGTGCCGTGTGCAAATTGTTAGAGCGGGACGGCAATAGATTGGTGCCGTGTGCAAAGCAGACGATCTGTGATTGGCCAAAAGGGCAAGGGCACTGCTTAGACACAACATTAGTTGTAAGCCTTAAGTTTTAAATATAAGTAGGGTGAAATTTTGTAAAAACATGTTCGGACTGGCCGCATCTCGCCCAAGTACCCTCGCTCGTGCGCACATCGCTTTCTCTGCCTACCCCGGGATTGTTACAATTTCGGAGGTGGGCAAAGTCGGCGCCTAGGCGCCCGGAAGACTCCCGGATAGTAGCAGCCGCGCCGCGAGCCCCCGGGCACGCGGCGCCTTCGCAGCGAGGGCGAGATGCCCAAACCGAGCTCCAGCGGGAAAACCGCGATTCCCCAACCGCAGCGCGCCCAGCAGCGCGGCAGCGGTCGCTCCGGCGCCCGCAGAACCGCACGCACGGCGCGCGACTCAGACGGAGAAGAAGCCACCCACTTGAGGACCCCCCAACCCCGCCACGGAAGCACACTGGGTGAGTCGCTCACTGACGTGCAGCAGACTCCCCAACCTGTGCCTCCACCTGCGGGTCCATTTCGACCCACTGACATCCCCGCCGGGCGCTCGTCCGTGGCGCGAGCGAGCGGGCCACCGCACCCATCTGGGTCGCGTGAGGCCAGGTCGCCGCGTCCTACCGGACAGCGCCTAGCGGATTCGCCGAGGTCGCCTGAGCCGTCCCCATCGCCCCCGCCGCAACATGCGGAGGAGGCACATCGGACGGGCTCGGCGTTCCCGCCACCCCGGATAGACCTCTCGGACGTGCCTCCCATCCAGAGACCTCAGATACCGGAAACCTGGGTGGACCAGTACTCGCCCGAGACAAGGGCGAAGCTGTTCCGGTTGATAGAGGCGGAAGCCCTCCCGGACGATGTCCTGGAAGAAGAAATTGAAGAAGCCTTCTGGGCTACCATCGACCGCTACCGTGCCCGCCAGGCGACGCCCGAACAAGACGAGCTCGCCGATCTCTGGCTGGGCATGGAGCGGGAGAGGTTAGCCAGGAGGCCGAGGAGTCCGGAGGCGGGGGAGGATGGTAGAGATGCGAAGCGTCGCACCATCCTGGACCCGCGCCTCCGCATCAGACGACAGGACCAAGGGCTGCAGAGGGTTTATTCGGACCCCGGCCCTCCCGAATTCACTGATGAACGAAAGAAGCCCAAGCCGCTGCCGCCACCGTACTCGTTTGCGGTCGCGGTCAGCCGAACACCGGTCAAGACTCCTGCCGTGCGCGCTCCTACGCCGCCGGCACTCAAACCGGCCCCGAGCGCGCGGTCACTGCCCGCCGCTCCGGCACCGACACCAGCAGCCGCAGCCGCACCGGCACCAGCAGCCGCAGCCGCACCAGCAGCCGCAGCCGCACCAGCTCCGAGGACGTCTGCATGTCTACCGCTGCCCAGTACCAGCGTTCAGGGATCCGCAGGTACGAGTTCCACACAGATTCCCGGCGGTCAGCCGCCCCGAGGCCGATTCCCTCCACTCATCGTGGAGAAACTCCCCAACTGGACCTTCCACTTCCGGGAGTTAAAGTCCAGGCTGGGGAGGGCTCCCAATGCCCGCCCCTTTGGGCAGGGAGTGAGGTTCACTCCGCAAGAGGCCGGTGAGTACAGACTCATTCAGTCATATCTCACTGGCCTCGAGAGCCGGGAGAACATCTCCTGGTTCTCATACTCCCTGCCCGCGGAGCAGAGTGTGAGGGTGGCCATACGGGGGCTGCCCGCCGACACCGCCCCGCAGGATATTTTGGAGGAGCTCCGCGATTTGGGGTATGTCCCCGAATTCGCCCGCGCCATCCGAGCCCGCCGTGGCCGGCCCGGGTGCATCTTTTTAGTAATTCTAAAAAGAACAGAGGGCCTCTTGCCGGGTATATATGCACATAAGGAGTTGATGTGCATGCCCGGCATCAAGATAGAGGCATGGCGCGGGAAAAAGGGGCCCGCGCAGTGCCACCGATGCCAGCAGTTTCGACATAGTTCGCACAACTGCCACCGCAAGATCGCCTGTGTGCGGTGTGGTGAAAACCACGCCGCATACCAATGCCCGCGTCCGCGCGAAGAACCGGCCACATGTGCGAACTGTGGCGGACCGCATCCCGCCAATCACACGTCGTGCCCGGCGTTTAGGCGGGAAGCGCGTAACAAACGCGCTGGGACGGTGGCCCTCTCCGCCAAAGCGGGGAGACCGCGGAAGCCTCCGGTCGCCTCGCAACAGCCGCAGCTAGTGGAGGAACACCAACAGAGGTCCCTCATGGCAGCGGCAAACGAGCCGACCAGTCGCGGGGCTCCTCTAAAAAAGAAGAGCCGGAAACGGAAGGGGAAGAAGGCGAAGCCGACCCCTCCCGCACCTGAAGCCTCTGCTAAGAAGCAGAAGAAAAAGAAGCAGCCCGCTAGAGCCCCCGCCCATCTTGGGGGTAGCGAACAGGCCTGCCACCAACAACTCCAGGTGTTGCAGGACCTCACCAAGATGCTGCAGCAGGTGATCGCGGCCATGGGTCAGGGCCGCGATATCAGTTCAGCCATCCGCGGCGGCATTGCTAATATCTCCGAACATCTGGGGTAGCATGCCGCCGCTAACACTGGATTGTCCGCGGTCCTGAACAGGGCCGCCCACTTCCGGCTTCCTCTGCGGGGCTTACCTGCGGATTCCCAGATGCGAAGAGCAAATGAATGCCAGGGCCAACTACACCGACCTCCATTTGTAATGGTAAGTCAGGCGTTAGGGAAAAAAAAAAAAAAAAAAAAAAAAAAAAAAAAAAAAAAAAAAAAAAAAAACAATAATAATAATTATACAAGATTATATTTATATTCAAAAAGATGATTTTTATACATTATATATATTAATAAAAAAAAAAAAAAAAAAAAAAAAAAAAAAAAAAAAAAAAAAAAAAAAAAACCCTACGCCTGACAAGCCAACACCCCACAGGACCTGCCCGTTTTCACGGGCAGCGGTAGCACACCACATGCATAGGGCGAGGCCCTCAACATGTTTCCCCGCGGAGCTGCGCTCCGCGAGAAGAACTTCCACGACTAAAAACATGTTCTGTTCTGCACTATCGCAAGTCAAGAAAAATACTACAAAGGAAATAAAGGAAAACATTTGGAAGATTACCGGGTTTTATTAACCTGCACCATTTACAGTAATTATATTACATACCCGAAAGCACTAAATAGCTAAATTCTATGGCTTAGGCTTGAAGTACCCCTGCAACATCAGGGTTGAGGAGTTAATGGTCAAAATTTTTATCATGTGTCTTTGCTTATTAATGATATTACATACCTGAAAGCACGAAATAGCTAACTTATATGGCCTTTTTTTTTGTTGTCGAGGGGGAAACCTTCAAAAAAGGCTTGAAGTACCCCTGTATCATCAGGGTTGAGGAGTTAAAGGTCAAAATTTTCATCATATGTCTTTGCTTAGTAATTATATTAAATACCTGAAAGCACCAAATGCTCATCTCGTATAGTTTAGGATAGCAGTATCCTGCATCATCAGGGGTGAAGAGTTGAAGGTCAAAATTTTTGTCCTATGAATTTGTTTAACAATCTTATTATATATCCATAAAAACAAATTGACTTACTTCTACGGTTCAGGCTAGCAGTACCCCTGCATCATCAGGATTGAAGAGTTGAAGGTCCATTTTTTTAGAAAATATCTGCTTAGTAATCTCATTCTACATTCAACCCAATTGGACTCCTACAGCTTAGGTTTGGCCGAGTATCGCTACTTTCATTAATTTGCTTCAAAGAAATGGATCCTATGATCGTACCGTGAACAGTATCAAACTTATCAAAGTACCCTTGAAGTACATTCTTTCAAATAAAAGAAAAATCATCAAAATCGGTTGGCGGGAAATTGAGTTATTCATCTATTTATCGCGCACATCGTTAATGCAAATATCAGACTTATGCGCTTTTCTTATGGATGCCTGTCAAAAGTGAACTGAAAATAAAGGAGACGCCATGACACGCACTACCTTTCAAATGAAAAAAAAATCATCAAAATCCGTTCACCCAGTGCAGAGAAATCGAGCAACAAATATAAAATTAAAAAAAAAAATTAAAAAAATACAGACAAATTGATAACCTCCTCCTTTTTGGAAGTCGGTTTAAAACTATGTTTTAACAAAAAAATTAGAAATACTAAATTTTATTGAGGTGGCCTCAAAATTAACTGACTTTCATACAAACTTACATCTCCTATTTGGGTTAAATTGGGGGGGGGGAGGGATCAGAAAATTCATTCTTAACTGACGTCTACGTCATAAAAGGAACCCCTAATAAAAATCATATTCGTATCTTTAGCAGTTTAGGCTCTACGATGTTTATTCAATAGATGAGTGAGAGAGCGTCCTTTCGTTTTTATATAAGTATGTATAGATATAGATTTGTATAGTATCAAATAACATAGGTACACACATAACCAATAAAAAATACATAACAAAGGAATACACATTTTACAGACCATAACATGTTTAGTTTCAACCAATTCAACTATGCAGTTACGTAACTTAATAACACTTATCGAACATAGAATAAATCCTGCGTAGTTTTAAATTGACATAACTTTTTTATTTATAAACCGATTTACATAAAATAAACCCTAAATGTTAAGTGAAGTTTCCCACAACACATCCGTGAAAATTATATTCAAATTGGATAAGCCGTTTCTGAGATTAGCGTTTTCAAACACACAGACAAACAGACAAACAGACAAACAGAAAAGATTTCTAAAAACCATTATTTTGGGTTCTATATCGTATTAAAGACCTCTAGAAATGGTTTTCACCTAAATTTATTCCATGTACAGACAGCGACCTCTTACAGATTTATTATAGTATAGATAGATATAGTAAGACTATGTATGCCGGCTACAATTTATTTTATGTTACGAATTTCTTATACCCCGACTTACGCGAATTCGACTTACGCAGTTGTCAGTACTAGCTTACTCCCTCGGCTCTACCCGCCTTATTACGTCTACCGTGGTAGTGATGGTAAATTATGAACTGTCCAAAAGCCACATCATTCATTGTTTTGCTAATATTAATTATTTGTTGTATCTGCATTTTTTTAAGATTGAAGTAGCAAACGAGCATGCAGTCCACCTGATGGTAAGTGGTCACTGCCGCCCAACGACATCTGTATGCAACTTCATACAGTACATGGGATTCTATCTGAAGTCAATTCCAAGTTCGTTGCTACTTCCGAGGATTAAGATGCTCGCCTTATACGAAATGAGCCCGCAACCACATCCTTCCACCTAACCACAAGTACTGCTTCACGGTAGAAACAGTTATGGCGGTGGTACCTCCCGGTAGAACCACACCGGTTCTACCACCTTTTTTTTGTCATCGAGGGGGAAGTTTTCAAAATGTACCCGAAGCCGTGGGAGCAACGCCGGGTAATATAGGATTTTGTACCTCACTAAAACCCTCCCGATGGCCATCCTCAACGCTGCGTGGAGGTCTCCGGGATCTCCAATGGAACACAACCGGAGTCCTCCGAGAGCGATGCCCCTTAGGGCTCTTCCCAGTGAGCATTGTACTCACTGCGCCACCGGTCCTACCACCTTTTTTTTTTGTTTTCGAGGGGAAACTTTCAAAAAGTACCCGACGTCGTGGGAGCGACGCGGGTTATGTGGGATTCTTACCGCACTAAAACCCCCCCGGTGGCCGACCTCGACGCTGCGAAGAGGACTCCGGGAACTCCGATTGACCGCCGCCGGTGTCCTCAGCGTGTGCCCCATCGGGCTCTTCCCTGGTGGGCATGAACTGCTCACCGCACCTACTGGTTTTTACGGCAGCATGCAACCACACATGCCACCGTCCTTCCCGGGGTCGCTTGGCCGGATGGTTCGAGCTCCCACTCTTCCCGCCCGCAACCCCAGAAGCCTCTTTTAGTCGCCTCTTACGACAGGCAGAGGGTACCGTAGTCCTATTCTGGTCCCGGAACTACAGGGCACTGGTCCTACCACCTAGCGATTTAGTATATTTTATTGAAACAGCAAAAAGTATATATATAACTAAAAATATGTAATGTTAGCAAAACAATGAATGATGTGACCTTTGGACAGTTCATAATTAATAGATTGCAAAATTTTATTACCCAATTAAATGTATAACGACGTGATGAATCACAACTATATTTATCTATCGATCATTTTGAAATAACTTTTAGCATGGTTATGATTTTAGAATAATATTATAATAAATTAATAATTTAACATGTAACAGATACGTAAACTTTTTTTTTATTGTCTTTTGTCGTTATTTTGACCCGGTGACCACAGTTTCGCTGTGACTACAATGCATGTAGGATTTTGGTCCTTGTGGTCATTGGTGGCGAAATTAGAAATATTTTTTTTATCCGACTGAAGTGGCAAACAAGCATGCAGTTAAGTAATGAATTTAATTATTTAATTAATGCATCTGATGGTAAGTGGTCACTGCAGCCCATGGACATCTGTAATCAACTTCATACAGAACATGGGTTCTATTTGAAGACAAACACAGATGCATCGCTACTCCCGAGGTCTAAGATGGTCGCCTCATATAAAAGTGTGCCTGCAACCACACCCATCCATCGAAACGCAAAAACTGCTTCACGCTAGAAATAGGTGCGGCGGTGGTACTTACTAACTTAACTACACTGGTTCTTCAAAATATTTTAGATTAATCTACCACTCGTTTCACATCTAGTTAGTTTTTCCTGTTTAGGTTCTATATCAGGACACATCACTGCCTGTACCTCTAAACGTGGGATATGATTCGATACACCGATATGATACCTACTGTATTAATCTATACTAACCTATTCTAATATTATAAAGCTGAAGAGTTTGTTTGTTTGAACGCGCTAATCTCAGGAACTACTGGTTGGAATTGAAAAAATATTTTTATGTTGAATAAACCATTTATCGCGGAAGGCTTTAGGCTATATAATATCACGCTGCAACTATTAGGAGCAAAGAAATAATGGAAAATGTGAAAAAAAAACAAGAAAATTATTCATCCTTGAGGACTTTCGTAGCGTGCGCTGCGAAAACGGTTCAAGATACCAAAAATATATGTATTGTATGAATGAAATATTCCTATTGAATGACTATGTCTATGTATATGTCTTGTTTTTTTTAAGCGCGGGCGAAGCTGCGGGTTTCAGCTAGTCATAAATATTTATGAGAGTACAATTTTCTTCCACTACTCAGTCTTTCTAGGTGATCAGTTTTCGACTATCTTTATGATTTTCTGTGATAATTGTTCACATTAAATTTTTCTCAGATCCATATCTGCCTTTTGTTGGACTAATCTAGCGACAACCTTTTATATGATAGAAAATTGTACGATGCAACAAAATAATGGGTTTCACTACTACAAAATTTATATATTTTTTATTTTTCAGTGCATTGAAATGAAAGCCTGTTTTAAAAAATATATTTTTAATATATATATTTTTTGTAGATTTCATTTTAACATGCCTACGTAAAACCTGGTTGCACGTCCTGTTTATTAGAATTCGATTTTCTTTAGTATGTTATACTTGTTATGTCCCTGTAGTTCCGGGACCAGAATAGGACTACGGTACCCTCTGCCTGTCGTAAGAGGCGACTAAAAGAGGCTTCCGGGGTTGCGGGCGGGAAGAGTGGGAGCTCGACCCGTCCGGCCAAGCGACCCCGGGAAGGACGGTGGTATGTGTGGTTGCATGCTGCCGTAAAAACCAGTAGGTGCGGTGAGCAGTTCACGCCCACCAGGGAAGAGCCCGATGGGGCACACGCTGAGGACTCCGGCGGCGGTCAATCGGAGTTCCCGGAGTCCTCTTCGCAGCGTCGAGGTCGGCCACCGGGGGGGTTTTAGTGCGGTAAGAATCCCACATAACCCGCGTCGTTCCCACGACGTCGGGTACTTTTTGAAAGTTTCCCCCTCGAAAACAAAAAAAAAAAAAAAGGTTATACTTGTTAGACCTACAATCTCGTCAACCTATTATTGTCCCACTGCTGGGCACGGGTCTGTTCTCAGAATGAGAGAGTTTTAGGCCATAGTCCACCGCGCTGGCCAAGTGCTAATTGGTGGAAAACACCTTCAATAATAAGTTATTATTATTATGATGAAATACAAATCATATTATAGTCACAACCAAAGTCAACGACTTATGTACGCGTATTGTATCATATTTCCATATATGATTCACACCCACATCAAATTTATCTATTGTGTATAAAATGTTCATATGTTGTAAAGCAAATTTTTAACGATTATCTCATCGGGGATATAGCTCAGTGGCAGAGCAATCGACTGCAGATCGATAGGTCCCCGGTTCAAATCCGGGTGTCCCCTTTCTTTCAAATATTTTTATAGTATTTTGAAGTGAATATTTTAAAAAATATATATTTTTTTACGAAGTCATGGAATTTTAAGAATTCTTTTATTGAGAGAAAAATTAATTGATGACGGAAAATAATGTTTTAGGCGTAAGTAAAGGTAAATTACCTGAAATTAGATTTCATTGAATTGAAAACTTCTATATGCGCGTTAAACGATTTTTGGTATGGAAATTTACGGATTGGCGTGACCGACATGTTGTGACGTAGTCATTATTTATTTATTTATAATTAGCACCGTCGACTGACTACCAATAACACTAATTATTATAATATAATGTAGATAAATTAAATAATTAGAATTAATTATATTACACATTACAATTAATTACTCAGGCATACATCACTCATTCATCTCACAATACTGCAAATGTTCTGATAAAATTGCCTTCCATTCATCTGTAAAAACATTAAAATGAGACGCACTGTAAAGGAGACTTAAATGTTTTATGAGTCCTAGGTATAGGAGATTGAATGTATGCTCAATTTGGAACAGAAATAAGTATGCAACATCTACCCGTGCATGTAGATTGTTAAAAAGATTTAGTAAATAATATCCAATAACTGAATAATAATCTGTTATTATAACATAAGTTTCGATTCTAATCATCACTACATAGTATAAAACAAAGCCGCTTCCCGCTGTCTGTTCCTATGTATGCTTAGATCTTTTAAAGTACGCTACGGATTTTAATACAGTTTTTTTAATAGATACAGTGGTTTAAGAGGAAGGTTTTTGTGTATAATACATGTATAATATAGTGGAGGAACACTGCTAATTTTGGATTTTTAACTTTTAGGCGGGACAAAATTCGCCGGGTCAACTAGTTTTCTTATATAAGTATAATGCGTCATCTATTATTATTCAAACAATATTAATATTAACTGTACTTTAAAGCCTTATTTTTAAGCATATAACATAATTAATGTTCCTTCCTTTCTGTCGCAGTTATGAAAATATTAGATTTAATTCAGAAGTTGAGTAAGCTATAAAAAATATTGGAGTGTAAATTTTAAACCTCTAATCGATATTGACCTACCTCGACCTACATCTAACGATAGTGTTGTTTAAAAACTTAAACAATAACAAATAACTTTCACAAAGAAACTGCTTCAATCCATTTGACAGAATTCTGGAACGGGTCCTGAGCCATAAGTAGCAGCGATTGCCAATATGTCCCGTGCCATGCTCCATGGGTGGGAACACCATAATCCATGTGGAAATTTTGGGACAGTACTGATATAGAGCAGTGATAGCCTAATGAAATTTGCCCTCTCAATCGGGAGGTCCGAGGTTCAAACCCAGGTACGCACCACTAATTTATGTGCGTATTAGAAATTTATTATCACTGCTTTTCGGTGAACGAAAACATCGTGAGGAAACTTACACACCCGAAAGTTCTTTAAAAAAAAAAAGTTTTCGGAGGTGTGTGAAGACCACCAATTCGCACTTGGCCAGCGCGGTGGGCTTTGGCCTAAACTCTCTCATAAAGAAGACCCATGCCCAGCAGTGGGACAATAATGGGTTGACGAGGACAAGGCTGATATAAATCTTATTATCTTATCTTATCTTATCTTTGATAGTTATAACAGCATTGTTCCTAAATTTTACTTTTTAAAAGTCACTACATACATAGTATAACACAAAGTCGCTTCCCGCTGTCTGTCGATATGTATGCTTAGATGTTTAAAACTATGTTACAGACTATAATGCAGAATTAAATAGATAGAGTGATTTAAAAGGAAGGTTTTTATGTATAAAACATGCTTTATATAGTGGAGAAACAGTAATGATTTTACATTTTTGACTTTTAGATGGAACGAAGTTCACCAGGTCGGCGAGTACTTTATAAAATTGAAATCATTGCTAGTATAAATGTTGCTAAAATAGGTACGTGGTCCTGATGATAAATTTTGCTAAGTCGGACATGGTTTTATTCCTCTCATAAATATTAAATGATGTTTTTTTGATTTCTCGACTTACATACCTTCAGAAGTATTTTCTGAAGTTTAAGTTTGTAATATCAAGAAAAAAATGGAATTTCTCATAAAAGTTTTTCTGGAAATCAATCTCATTGATTTCTTAGGTTAAAAATAATTTAATTTTTAAACAATATTTCAACATCATAACAGTGTATCACGCTAAAATGGATAATATATAAATTTTAACGCGTCGAATTGTACACTAAAAGTAGTACTCAAAAAATTGTATCAGTAATAGAAATATAATTTATTCAGGCTTATCATACAGCATACAACAATCATAGAGAAGCAAAAGAAGTCAAGAAAATCAGAATCGGACAGTAAATGTTATCCTAAGAAATACCAAAATCCTGGCAACATTAGCCGTAACACCGGATGAATGAGGTTGCCAGCGCAAAGTATCCCCCATCTTGAAACTCAGACGCCATCTCGTAGATAAAATACGTGTAAAACACGTACGAACCTGGATTTAGGATCTGATCTCGAAGATTTATCTGGTACATACAGATGTGATTTCAAGAAATGAAGCATTTTGTTTTGTTAGACGGATTTTACATTTTTTTTTAAATATTATGCTTTCTAAAGTTATAAATGCGCATCTAACATTTAACAGAAACCTATATCGTAATTAATGTCATATGTATACGGGTATGATCGGTTCAATAGTAAAAAGCGCATCTGCCATTTTTTTTAATTCTCCTATCCTGCAAGGCCCATGGGTTCTTGGCAGAAAAATCTATATAGACTATTTATATATAATCTATATCGAAATCTATATAGAATCTTTCGAGACAGTGATGATGGTTGATACTAGGCCTTACAAGGTTAAGGGGTTCGAATGCCAGCATGCACTAGGAAATTTTCAGCAATTACGTTCTTATTAAAGATTATCACTGCTGTACGGTGAAGGAAAAAGTTAAGCGGTAACTTGAGGTCATTAAAAAAAATTCTTAAAGGTATACGAAGTCTACCAACTCGTAGTTGACCAGCGTGTTGGTCTATGGCCTCAAATTCTCCCATTCCATTTACCCAGCAGTGGAATATTAATGTTTTAACAACAACACTTTAACACATACCGGGTAGCACTAGTTTTACTATAATGTTTTATTTAATCTTAACTTAAAGACTTAGCGAAAAATAAACTATTTTCTGAACTCTGCGAAACTTTCTCGTTTTAATTCCATTCGCTATTTTAAAATCCATTCCCGTAATCAATTCAGCTACTTTTCAAAATGCAGAGGATAGTGTCTATTCCTTTCATGTACAAAATACTAAGTTTAATACTATTAAGTGAATTTGCTTTTATACAAGTTCGTCTTCAGCTTACTTAATGATGGATAGGGTTGCCTCTTCGATAAAAAAATTCATACACGTTCGAAATGTTAGTTGCGTTTTTTATTGTGTAAATATTGTAAACTTTTTTTATGATTCAAGTAGCAATTGGACATATACGAAGTTGATCCGATCCGATCCGTAAACTGCCGTCCCTGTACACGATTTTGAGAAGGAATTATAATAACAATGCTTTCGTCACTTTTGGCCTTACATTAAGCTTTTTTCCCTGTGTGATTCGCATCAAAACACACACGTACGAATACACAAATACCCAGACCCAGATCAGAAATTTAAATTCATCGTTCAGATGCCCGTCGGGCCAGGGTTACCACAACCCAATTAAATCAGTCCTAGAATTTGCGGAGAACATTGCAGTTTCTGCTAGAATGAGAGACAATGATTTATGCAAAATGCATATTTTCTCTGCACTAGCCTCTATAGTAGCCCAGAGGCAATCCTTTGGGCTACTAACGAAATATACATTTATTCATTTGTTATTTCTTCTTCGTCGACCCATTATTGTACCACTGCTGGGCACGGGTCTTCTCTCAGAATGAGAGAGTTTGAGGCCATAGTCCACCGCGCTAGCCAAGTGCGAATTGGTGGACTTCACACACCTCTGAGAACCTTTTTCACTGAAAAGCAGTGATAATGAATTTTTAATACGCACTTAATTATAGAAAAATCTATTGTGCGTACCTGGATTTGAACCTCCCGATGGAGAGGACAATTTACAACCGTTAGGCTATCACTGCTCGCTTTGTTATTTATATTATGTTTCTTTGCACACTTTTTTGCATTTTTTTACATTTTTGTGTAATTAACGCTAGAAATACACGTGGATGTTGTGCGTCCCTGCAAAGCATGGTAGCACGTTTCTATATTGACACCTCTTGGCTCAAACTTTATTAAGCCACGCATGTATTGCAGCGCGTATTAACGTTGTAAACTTTACCCTTTGTGTAGGACCTACTATTTAATACATGATTTACCGTGATTAAGTTGTCAGCGCTAGGGGCGAGTTTGCAACAATAGCAGTCGATTACCGCTTCAATGACTCTCTTCACTGTCAGCGATTAAACTATCTGTAAATCACTCAACGTGTTTACTTTTTTAAGAGATGCTTTGTAACTACTGTCGGTTCTGGTCGCAGATAAGATAGAACTAGTGGAGTTCCACCGGGGAAGTACTACCGCTACACCTATTTCTAGCGTGATGCAGTTCTTGCGTTTCGTTGGAAGAGTGTGGTTGCCGGCACATCTTATATGAGGCGACCATCATAGTCCTCGGGAGACGCAACGCATCTTTTATTCACTTCAGATAGAACGTATGTTCTATATGAGTCCATGGGCGGCAGTTTCCACTTACCATCAGATGGACTGCATGCTCTTTTGCTTATACAATCAGATAAAAAAGATAGTTCAAAATGTAGTGTATGTAGGAAGTATGTAGGAATGTAGGAAGTTTTTGTCGGATTGAGGTAACAAATGAACAAACAGTAAACCAAATGTTATTTCAACTGCTATTGAACATACAGTATGTATGTATGGTCGCGTACCGTCGTAAAGCCTAGACTGGGTGGTGGGCCCAGCCGCACATCTAGGAGGAGCCCGATGGAGCAACGCGCTTAGAGGGTTCCGGTTGCGGTCCTTTGAAGATCCCGGAGTCCTCTTTATAGCGTCGAGAACAGCCACCGGGGGGTTTTAGTGCGGTAAAAATCCCACATAACCCTGCGTCGCTTTCACGGCGTCGGGTACCTTTTGAATGTTTACCCTCGAGAACAAGAAAAAAGGGGTTTATATTTTATCCATGTAGTCTAGGGCCAGAATAAAACTACCAGCGACTAAAAGAGGGTTTCTGGGGTTGTGGGCGCCAGAAGAGGGAGCTCGAACCAGTCAGCCAACGATCCCGGAATGGCCGAGGGTGTAGCCGCACATCACACCAAGTAATGTGTTGGGCTTCAAAACGTTCACCTGGGCTGTGGTAAAGCAACAAGCTCAGAAAATTCCAGATCAATAGATTCAATAGATCTCGGAGTCATTTACGTAGCGCGAAAGAAGTTCACAGAAGGACTTTTCTAGTCCCATACATAACTACTCGTAGGTTGCAATAGTTATTAGTATGACAAGCGCCTTACCCAGCGTGCAGTCGAAAACAGTTTACTGAACAAAGAGATAAATTTAATTTGACACGCTAGATTATGATGATATTGGAAATAGGTGGTTATTTCGTTGTAAAATCAATTTAGGAACATTATACTCTATAAAATTGATATCGAATCCGATTTGATAAATAATACGCTTTTTGAACAATCGAACGAATTGAACCGTTGATCTTGAATACTACTCAGTCTCTTCTCCTACCACGTCACTAGGAGACGACAAAATCCCGTCCCTGTAGTTCCGGGATCAGAATAGAACTTTTTCTCTTTTGTTCTCGAGGGGAAAACCTTCAAAAGGTACCCGATGCCGTGGAAGCGACCATTCATACCGCCGTTCTTCCCGGGATTGCCTGACCGAACGGTTCGAGCTTCCACTCTAGCCGTCTGCAACCCCGGAAGCCCCTTTTAGTCGCCTCTTACGACAGACAGGGGATGCCGCAGCCCTATTCTGATCTCGGACTTACAGGGACCATCAGAATAGAACTGACTAAAAGGGGTTATTTCGCTATAACTATTTTACGCATAGCAGAGCAGTGATAGCCTAATGGTTGAAGAGCAGTGATAGCCTAATGGTTGAAGAGCAGTGATAGCCTAATGGTTGAAACTTGCCCTCTCGATCGGGAGGTCCGATGTTCAAACCCAGGCACGCACCACTGATTTATGTGCGTATTAGAAATTAATTATCACTGCTTTTCGGTGAAGGAAAACATCGTGAGGAAACCGAGAGTTCTTAAAAAAAAAAAAAGTTCTCGGAGGTGTGTGAAGTCCACCAATTCGCACTTGGCCTGCGCGGTGGACTATGGCCTAAAAACTCTATCATTCTGGGAGAAGACCCGTGCCCAGCAGTGGGCCAATAATGGGTTGATGCGATTTCACGCATAAACTGAAATTTCGCTGACATTTGGCAAATACGACAAGGCAACAATACAAAACCGTGGTAGACGTGACCGAAGCGGGCAATGCCACGGAAATAACTTAGTTATACAACAAAACGAATCATTTAGTTGTACAATAAAACGAATAACTTAGTTATATAATAAATTTTCAATAAACACATTGCTACTTTCATCGTATTAATTTACCTAAATGGAGGTCAGACGGATAGGTAACAAATTGCATCGCAATTATAATATATGCCAGTGTTATATAGTATAAAAATTATTGTGGTCGGAATAGGTAGAAATATTATTATTGGTAACTAAAATCGAATGTGTATTTGTTTCAATTTTATGGCTGAACTACTGCGCCGATTTTGATAAAGACCGATTGTGTACTTAAATCTTACAGTTAAATTTATATAATGCTATTATAATAATGTAAATTTATTCTTAAGTACGTAGAGAAGCAGTGATAGTATAATGATTGAAACTCGACCTCACAATTCGAGGAAAAATCCTAGGCGAGTGCTTTTTCTAGAAATATATGTGTATTAGGAATTATTTTTCTCTACTTTCCGGTGAAGGAAGACATTATAGAAAAGAAACAAGCTAACCGAAGAGTTTAAAAAACACCTGAAAGTTTAAAACAATTTTCTTTTCTTAATTGTGTATGAAGTCTACCTGGCCAGCGTGATGGACGATGGAAATGTCTCTCATTCTGAGACCTGTGCCTCGTGGGGCAATAAAGGGTCGACGACACTTAAAAAAGTAAAGTATTTTATATATACCCTAAGTCAAAAAAAAAGATATGTCCAACGATTTCCACCAAATCTGCTTATATCTTCAATTGAATAATCAAAAAACGTCTTAACAGCATTTCTACTTCCTCGTTAATCTAAATAATAATAATAAAATAACCATTTATCCGTGATTATATGACTAAAATTAAATAAAGAAACCTTGGAGGAAAATAGACGCAAAGATAGAAAAGCCGTAGAAAGTTTTTAACAAATTACACGAATTCACTCACACTAATGTTGTTGTTTTACGTCAGAAGAAAACTTAGATGCGAAACGAAGTTCCCAAACGATATTTTCCCCCGAAAAAGTAATATAAAGTTGGGCACAGTCCAAGCGTTTCGGAGGCATTTTAAGGGAATAGGTAAAATAAAAAGTGGACAATGCCTAGCCGTGAAACTAAGAGCTAAAGTTGTGTTCGTTACTTGTGTAAATAAACACAATCTCATGCACGAAAATCGGTTAAAAAAGTGAAAAGACTGTTTACTCTTCTCTTAGTAGTGATTATCGTGAAGCATAAACTACTTAAGGTAGAATCATGCTTTTTATCCCTGTAGTTTCCGGTTCAGAATAGGGCTACGGTATCCCCTGCCTGTCGTAAGAGGCGACTAAAAGGAGCTTCCGTGGTTGCGGGCGGTAAGAGTGGGAGCTCGAACCGTCCAGCCAAGTGACCCCGTGTAGGACGACGGCAGGTGTGGCCACATGCTGTTGTAAACACCAGGAGGATTTGTGTGCGTGTGCACTGGGAAGAGCTCAAAGGGAGCATCGCGCTCGGAAGACTCCGGTTATGTTCCATTGGAGATCCCGGAGTCCTCCACGCAGCGATGAGGATGGCCACCGCGGGGGTTTTAGTGAGGTAAAAATCCGATATAACCCGGCGTTGCTCTCACGGCGTTGGGTACCTTTTGAAGGTTTCCCCCTCGAAAACAACGCACCTGTGATTGACTTCAGATGGAACCCATGTTCTGTATGAAGTTGATTACAAACGTCCATGAGCGGCAGTGACCACTTGCGATCAGGTGGACTGCATGCTCGTTTACTATTTTAGTCAGATAAAAAAAATACAATTTAATAAAGGGCCTTTATAATTTAGAATATACCTACAATAAATACTATATAATTTTGATTTAAAAAATAAATATAACTGAAGTATATAAATACTACAACAAATAATACAACTCATTTAATATCTCCTCCTTCTAATCTAATTTCATGTACCCATCTGCAAACTTGTTTACAAATGTAACTAGTTGTATAACAATGTCACCAACATTACTAATTAATTATTATCACCTCTAAAAGCGAAATACAAATGAAATGAACGTCCAAAATAACAAATGGCTAAACAAAGTAATATCCAACAAATATTAGCGAGTAAAAACTTTGTCAGTCTCTTTCATTTGAACACACACATACAGAACTACAAAATTTAATGCAACGAGCACGTACCGGCTTGAAAATTTAGAACATTCGTTAGTATTAAGACCTAGCCTTGTGCTAACGTTCATACTCGAAAATAAGAGTTTCACTACACTTAAGTACTCCGATGTAAGAAGCAACTCTGGTACCTTATATTATATAACCTTATATAGTAAAGTTATATTTTATGAAACGAATCCCGAAGATTGTACTTAATATCCTTTTTTGTTTTTTTTTTTTAATCCACTGATACATGAAAAAGCAATTTTCTACAAATTGTAAGCAAATTAAGAAAATATTCACATGATGCATTTCTCTCAAATTGTTCTAAAGTAATGATATTTTCTTTCTGCAATTATTATTTATGTGGTAACGGATTTGCTGCGGATTTTTTTTCTGTTTATCTACAGTTTTATTTCTCTGAGCATTTAACAAACAGTCTTTAGCAATGTATCTGTGAGGTACCTATTAGAAAACCGGATCTATAGGATCCGCGTCCACTAAGGGATGGGACGGGTTTAATCCCACTTCTTGGACTGTCTGAAGTCAGATCGAGGAAAGATCTAAAAACGATGTTCTTTGATAGGCCACAACAGATAGCGCAAAATCTCTGATGTGCATACAGCCTCGATGATCTCCACCTTCGCGTAATCCACGAGCTCGGGATGAGGTGAGGTTCAAGTTTTCCGTTGACACAGCTAGATGATGACACACACACCTACTGGCGAATGTTCTTAAAACGGTTGAGATTTGCGCGCTCACGTCCATTCGGTGGTCCGTTAACGGCTGAAGAGAGTACGACCAAGTGGTGATATACGTCCTTCCTTAACAGATGAAACTGTCTGTCATCCGTCACCGTTGTGGCCAATCAGTAGGCGAGATGAGAGCATCGATATAGCTGGTCTATGGATATTACTTTACATTTTATGGTAACAAAACAGGATCTGTTTCCAATCGGCTACATTACGTGCTATAAATTATTTAGTTCATAGATTTCAAACAATGTATACTCGTTATCTCTACTCAAATTATATAAAACAATATTAGAAAGAATTTAAACATGATATCTCACAAAATTTAATTACAAAACAAAATTCAAATTAAGCGAACACAGCACATCCGTCTGCACGTTCACGAATATCTATTTAAAATTAATTGCACAACGCGAAACCACAGTTTGATGCTGTACACCACTCCCGCTTAATTGCATTTAATTCACATCATGCATCATTAATATGCATATAACGATATCTGTACTATATCTCTGTATATATACTATGTCTGTACTAGTTGAAGCAACGATTTTAAAATATTATTCATGCTGCATACATATATTCCACAAATTTCACCTCCGGGGGTGAAGAATAAAAAATAATAAAAGTCTGTTATAGTCTGTTATAGTATAAACTTTATGAACCATATCTACATTTCTAGAAATTTTAACATTATGCCTAATTCGTCGAAAATTTCAAATGGACCATCATAAACATTGTCTAATTTTCTAGAACATTCATTTTTAATTAAAACAAGATCTTTTTTCTGTATGTTACAGGTTTACAAAAATTATCATAATTATACTTTCTCTTTTCTTTACAATTAATAAGGTTTTTTCTAGCATACTTCAAAGAATTATAACATGATATTTAACAAATTTTAATTAGAAAACAAAATTCAGATTAATCGAAAACAGTACGGCACGTTCATGAATCTATGTAAAAATTATTTGCACTGTCGAAACCACAGTTTGATGCTGTGAACCACTCCCGCTTAATTGCATTTAATTCAGCATACATTAATATAACATACGTCGTCTATATTAGCTACGCGTCGTCTATCTTAGCAACGACTACGCTAACATATAACTAGAATTTTTGAAAATAAATGTTAAGCTATAAGTTAAAAATACTGATTGCCTTCATATATATTTCTTAAAGATTGGAGTAGCAAACGAGCACGTAATTCTGATGATAAGTGGTCATTGCCACCCATGGTCATCTGTAATCAACTACATACAGAACATGAGTTCCATCTGAAGTCAATCACATGCGTTGCTACTTCCGAGGACTATGTTGGTCGCCTCATATAAAAGTGAGCCGGCAACCACTGTTGTCAAAAACGCAATAACTGTTTCACGCTAGAAATATATACTTGTCGGATTCGGTTATTTTGAATCGAAGCGGAAAGGCGCGTCGAGCGGTGCTAACTTCACATCGTCGCGTCTTGGCAGAGTCGTGAAGTCAGCCGAGGGTGGCAGACACATTATTGTGAACGTCACTCAAAAGCGACAACACGGAACTGTTTCTCCGTTTCGGTCTTTTATAAAATTAATTACTATTGAATGTATTCAGTGCTGTATTTGTGATAAAAGACTTTGTAATAATTATATCAAGAGAATTGACACCAAGATTTGTTATTTTGCACGAGACCCATAGTCGCCCACACCATCTATGAAGATATTGATGTCGCATATAAAACAAATGCCGACATACTTATAATGTTTATTAACTGTATAGTATAAAACAAAGTCGCTTCACGCTGTCTGTCTCTCCCTATGTATGCTTAGACCTTGAATACTACGCTATGGATTTTAATGCATTTTTAAATAGACTTATCTATAATTCATGCATAATATAGTGGAGAGAAACTGAATATTTTTGATTTTGAGTTTTAGGTGGAACAAAATTCGCCGGGTCAGCTAGTTTATTACAAAGTGTGCATAGCTTCCTCTCAGGAATACTAAAATGTGGGCTTGATTACCTATATATCTCCAAAAACAAACAGGTACATACTGTCAAGGATGTATGTTATTTTGCTATTTATACCTATTAAAAAATAAGATTCATTCAAAAGTAATATAAATTAACCTATTTTTGTATCGGCAAATCCTTCAAATCCAAACATTTTGGGGCCTTGAGATCCGACAGTCATGATCTAGGTACAGCAATCTAGGTCACAACAATTAATTTGTATTATGACGGAGGGTTGTTTGTTATAAACGGTGTCGGAAACAGTTGATCGATAAGGCTTTGTATTCATATTATTCATAATTAATTTCTCCTTTTAAGTAGGTGCATAATAATGCGAGATTCAAATTGTATCGCGTGTCATAAAAATGGACCGGCAAAGAATTGTAAAAATAAAGAATTAGAGCTAAAATAACAAACAAGTAGCATTGTGCATATGTCCAATCAATCATGTTATATAAGCTAAAACTTTTGTTTGTGACAGTTATTCAATTTAACTTTGCAATACAATTAATCAACGTACTGCAAGTGACTGATTACTGCCGTCTAAAGACATGTATAATAGAAATTAACCTCACCAGATAAGTCATTACCGTCAACAAACATCTGTACCAAATTTCATAGAAAAGTGGATTTTCATTTGAAATTAATCACACATACGTTACTTCTGTTGATTACGAAGACGGTCGCCACCAAGTGGGTTGTATGCTCGTTTGCTACTTCAATCATATAAGAATGATGTCAGATATGTGTTGCATTTTAGTATACTACACAATTGGTTGTGTGGTGTCGGCCTTTTAGAATAGCACCACTCCCTCTCTTCCCGTGGATGTCGTACGAGGCGACTAAGGGATAAAACATCCAGGAGATGGGCAGCAGCATCTCCTGCGAAATTCCAACATTTACTGCGGTCACCAACACGCTTGCCAGGCGCGGTGACTACTGGCAAAACCCCCTTATGACAGGTGCAGAAAAGCCACGGCCCCCAGTCCCCGGCGGCCCCGCTATTCCGGGCTATGGTAGCGGCCAAGGTAACGGCGGGGCAGGGGGTGCTAAGAATCTCCGGAAGAGATCCGGCTACCACAACCGACGACTTCTGCACCTGGCAACATACAACACCAGGACACTGAGGACCGACGAGAAGATACAGGAGCTGGAAGAAGAAATAGACAAGTTAAACTGGAGTGTTTTGGGATTGTCTGAAGTCCGAAGACAGGGGGAGGACACGATAATCCTCAAATCTGGAAACTTGCTCTATCACCGGGAGGGCGATCACCTGTCCCAGGGTGGTGTCGGGTTCCTCGTCCACAAATCCCTCGTGAACAACGTTGTAACAGTCGACAGTGTGTCGTCAAGGGTAGCGTACCTTATACTCAGAATATCTAAACGGTATTCGCTGAAGGTCATACAGGTATATGCGCCGACTTCGACACACCCAGACGATGAGGTTGAGGTTATGTATGAGGACATAAGTAGAGCCATACATACCTCAAAAACCCATTTTACCGTTGTCATGGGGGATTTTAATGCAAGACTAGGCGTGCGAAATGGTGACGAACGGAGGGTGGGGCCCTTTGGAATTGGACAACGGAACCACCGAGGTCACTTGCTTGCCAACTTCTTGGAGAGGGAAGACTTCTTTAAGATGAACTCTTTCTTCAAGAAGAAGGCACAGCGAAAGTGGACTTGGATAAGTCCTGATGGTTCCACTAAGAACGAGATAGACTTCATTTTGGCAGACAAACGGCACATATTTAATGATGTCTCTGTGATCAACAGGGTGAAAACCGGAAGTGATCACCGGATGGTAAGAGGCACATTAAATATCAATGTAAAGCTGGAACGGTCACGCCTGATGAAGTCTACGCTCCGACCAACACCTGTCCAAATCCAGGGCTCCGAAGAGTTCCAGCTACAGCTCCGAAACCGTTTCGCGTGTCTCGATTCTTGCGTTTCTGTGGACGAAATTAACACCAAGGTAGTAACAACTGTCCACGACGTGGGGTCTAAGTATTTTAAGACCCACTCCAGTGGTGGCTCTCAGGTTCTCTCAGAGCATACTCTCGGTCTTATGAGGGAGAGGCGAGAACTATGTGTGCAGTCTCCAACCTCAATGTCGAGATACAGACTGCTCAATAAACAGATCTCTCAGAGTAGGCGACGCGATTGGCGTGCTCACAACACCCGACGCGTAAAAGACGCTATTGAGCGAAACCGGGGCTCAAGAGTGTTCGCCAGGGATCTGTGCATTGGGCAGAGCCTGCTGACGAGGTTGAAGACCGAATCGGGCACCGTAGTTTCGTCTCAGCCCGATGTTCTGAGAGAAATTGAGAAATACTACGGACAGTTGTATGCTTCCGCACGAGCTCCCGCCCGTAACAAGGCGGACGACAAACGTGCCAAACTGACCCGACACTATACTGAGGACCTCCCGGACGTCAGCCTGTACGAGATTAGAGAGGCTCTCAAACAGCTGAAAAACCACAAGGCACCGGGGGATGACGGAATCACAACAGAGCTGCTAAAAGCTGGCGGTAAACCCGTACTAGTGGCGCTCCAAAAGTTGTTCGATTCCGTCATTACTAGCGGGACAACCCCGGAAGCGTGGAGCAGAAGCGTAGTGGTGCTGTTCTTCAAAAAGGGCGATAAAACCCTCCTGAAGAACTACAGGCCCATTGCGCTTCTGAGCCACGTGTATAAGTTGTTTTCGAGAGTCCTCACTAACCGTATTGCACGCAAGCTTGACGACTTCCAGCTTCCCGAACAAGCCGGATTCCGAAAAGGCTACAGCACCATGGACCACATACACACGCTTCGGCAGATTATACAGAAGACCGAGGAGTATAATCTGCCGTTATGTGTTGCTTATGTGGACTATGAGAAAGCCTTCGATTCTATCGAGCACTGGGCGGTGCTGGAGTCCCTTCAGCGATGCCAGATTGACTATAGGTACATCGAGGTGTTGAAGTGTGTATACACAGCCGCCACCATGTCAGTCCGAGTACATGACCAAAGCACGAACCCCATCCAATTGCAGCGGGGAGTCAGGCAAGGCGATGTCATATCGCCGAAACTGTTCACCGCTGCGTTGGAAGATGTGTTCAAGCTGATGGAGTGGAAAGGTCTTGGCATCAACATCAATGGCGAACACGTCACACACCTTCGATTTGCCGACGATATAGTCATCTTGGCAGGTTCGCTGACGGACCTCAGCACAATGCTAGGCGACCTCAACAGTGCCTCACAACGGGTGGGTCTTAAGATGAACATGGACAAGACGAAAATCATGTCTAATGTCCATGTCACACCCGTACCGGTAGTTGTTGACGGCACTCCTCTCGAAGTTGTCGACGAGTACATTTACCTGGGACAAACGATCCGGATGGGTAAGTCCAACTTTGAGAGGGAGGTCACTCGAAGAATCCAACTCGGCTGGGCTGCGTTCGGGAAATTTTCGTAGTATCTTTTCGTCCACAATTCCTCAGTGCCTGAAGTCGAAATTGTTCGAGCAATGTGTGTTGCCAGTGATGACCTATGGCGCCGAAACGTGGTCCTTCACTAAAGGCCTCATTCGAAGGCTCAGAGTCGCTCAGCGTGCTATGGAGAGGGCTATGCTCGGAATTTCGCTACGAGACATGATTCGTAACGATGAAATCCGTAGACGAACGAAGGTTACCGACATAGCTCTCAAAATCAGCAAGCTGAAGTGGCAGTGGGCCGGCCATATCGCTCGAAGGACGGATAACCGATGGGGACGAAAGGTCCTCGAGTGGCGACCACGTTTAGGCAAAAGGAGTACAGGTCGCCCCCCTACCAGGTGGACCGATGACCTGAAGAAGACAGCGGGAAACCGTTGGATTCAGAGGGCACAGGACCGGTTGGAGTGGCGCCATTTAGGGGAGGCCTATGTCCAGCAGTGGACATCAAAGGGCTGATGGATGGATGGATGGATACTACACAAAATGTTATATGTTTTAAGTTATTGCACAGCTTTAATCGCGGGCTTTGAGCGCGGCGTCCGAATCAAGAAATCCCGTAACGAAAAAACCTAACACCGCCTACCATGTAGCGCGGCCGAGCATTAGCTTAACGTGTATGTACGACAGTACGAAAGACGTACGGATCGAGACGAGCTGCTCGGAAATCGGACGAATATATAAGCAGCTGTTTGTGAGAAAGTATATAGTATCAAAGAAAAAAACTTGAATTAACTAAATTAATCAAATATGTGCGCGACTTTGATTCGAACGTCTTTCTTATAGAAAACTATAGACAGTTATCTTAACGTCTAGTATTTCGAAATACGCTCAATATTGTAGAAAAAATATGACTTCACGAAACCAAATGCAACGTCATCATGAGACAAAGGATGTGTCTTCATAAGTTTTGTAAGAAACTTCATACGCTAAGACTTTGTAAGCCGTCTAGCTCACGAAGTCCTAGTTTATGAAGTATCAGCTTCTGAACACAGATTTACGTTCGAATACCTCTTATATCTCATCTAATAATGGCTATTTTTGACTTAAAGATAGGTATATACTATGTATATTTTTTTTGTTGCCGAGGGGGAAACCTTCAAATTGGGACCCGACGTCATGGGAGCAACGCGGGTTATGTGGGATTCTTACCGCACTAAAGGTGGCTGTTTTCAGCTATGCTTGGAGGACTCCGGGATCTCCACGGAACACAACCGAAGTCTTCCGAGCACGATGCCCTTTCGGGCTCTTACTCGGTGGGCGTGAAACGCTCATCGCACCTTCTGGTCTTTACGGCGGCATGCGACCACACATACCGCCGTCCTTCCCGGGATCACCTGACTGAACGGTTCGAGCTCCCACTCTAACCGCCCGCAACCCCGGAAACCCTTTTAGTCGCCTCTTGCGACAGGCAGAGGTACCGCCGTTCCGGGACCAGAATACAGAGCCCTATTCTGGTCCCGAAACTACAGGGACAATACCTAGCTAGCTAGCTAGGGGGTATACCTAGCTTATTTTCTTAGCTCCGTGAGCGTTTTGCGTGAATGAGTAACAAAAACATACATCTTTATAAACACATTAATAACAATAATAAAAAAATACTTTCATAGAAAAAGTTGGCATAATCCGCCATTTAAGCGTAGTAAGTAAATGCCATACTTAATACAAAAAATATAGTAAAGAAATAAAAATAAATCGTTGTTATACAAAAAAAAGAAAGCGAACTTATAAAATCTCTCCCATATTAAAGTATAAAGTACCAAATGCGCGCTTTACGAAAATACTTTCTTTTCTCACTTAAAGGGGTGGTTTTTGTCTCCCAACTTTATTCACGTTTATTTAAAACAGTAGAATTTCTTCTGACAGCTTTCTACAATGATTTAAAGTGCAAATTCGTAAAATAAACTAACTGTATGCGTCAATTGTATTCAATATTAGGTACTCTTTTAAAATCCATAAGCTTACAAATAATTTAAATTGCAAATTTAAGCTTTTACTATAGGTGAATATAGTAAAGACTTAAATTGATCTCAAATCAACTATCAACATAGTAACAAAAAGTACAACCCCAAATGAATTTACTTTTTACTTGTTTTATTATTAGACAATTTATTTATATATTTATTGCACCTTTAAAAAGTTACAATAGGGCAAACTTAATGTCTGATGGCATTAGCCAGTCAACCCTGGGTGGCTGGAAAATTTGCGGCAGGTGTTTTAAACACAAAGAATAAAGATATTTAATATGTTATAAATACATCATATACATAGACAATGTATGTACATATATGTCTAAAATCTTAGTAGCCATTTTTATTTGACGTCACTAGTAAACACAAAGATTTTGGCATGCTAAATCTATGGGACATTAGAATATTTACTAACCTAATGATATCATTGCCAAACAGAATGAAGGCTAGCATTTTCATGTAAAAATTAGAAACGTCTAATTACAAACCGTATTTTTACTAAGACTTTATCTTTTAAAATATTGTTAATATTTTCTCCATGCATTTCTGCATCGCCCCATTTCTGTTCAATAACATTGCAGTCGTAAACTTTTACATTTGTGTAGAATACGATACTTTACTGACAAATAACAATTTTGCAAGTAAGACAACACTGTATTTACTTTGAATACAAAATAGAGATGAAATAAGAAAAATCAAACCAAGTGTTAAATTTTAAGTAAGAATTTTTGAGTGTAAAGCACGTGTGCGAGATATCGTACAATCAGCAATTACGCCTTTTACAATTTGTGCAAAAATATTTCGCAAATATTTGGTGAAAAGGTCGTGTTTGTAAAAATGTAAATGTTATAGCGCATAGCGGTCGCAGATATAAATATTTGAACTGAATACGTTGCACACCGGGCGTGCGCTGTGTGCGCTCTTATGGCCGTGGCTCACACCGTTCTGTAATTTTTAATCCATCTTTCACTCATCTAAAACTTGTTAATTATGAACAATAATCCGTCAAAGTCTAGCACTCAAGATAAGCGATTTTAAAATTCTTTGTACCAGTATTACGACCTTTACATGGATTGTGATCACGTTGAAACATGTTAACTTTGTCGAAATATTGGGAAGAAAAAAAACTAAATCACTTGTGAGTACCCGCTACGTATTAAAATGTAAAGATTCCCCGATAATATTACTCTTAAATCATAATAAATAGCCTGGTTATAAATCGGCAATTTTGAATTAAGGGATTGTGTCGAAGACTTGAATACCACACCGGCCCGTCATTGTGTTTATAATTTTTATAAGTATATGCTTAATATATACTTACAAAAATAATAATCACTCTGTTTTTAATGGGGAATGATAGCACCGAGAGGAAAGCTACACGCCTAAAAGATATTTTTGAAAACATAGAAATATGTGATACTACTCCTACTCGCACTTAGCCTTGTGAGTAGACTATAATCTAAACCCATGTCACGAAGTTCAACTTTATATTACCATAATTATTTGTCATTTTAATAGTTAAATTCAATCTTAGTTTCACCATAATCAAATGAAATTGGCAGGATGCAAGTGATATAACAAATATGTACATGTAATGTAATATTGGGCACCATGGTTTCGTCAAACCCCGATGTTCTGAGAGAAATTGAGAAATACTACGGACAGTTGTATGCTTCCGCACGAGTTCCCACCCGCAACAAGGCGGACGACAAACGTGCCAAACTGACCCGACACTATACTGAGGACCTCCCGGACGTCAGTCTGTACGAGATTAGAGAGGCTCTCAAACAGCTGAAAAACAACAAGGCACCGGGCGATGACGGAATCACAACAGAGCTGCTAAAAGCTGGCGGTAAACCCGTACTAGTGGCGCTCCAAAAGTTGTTCGATTCCGTCATTACTAGCGGGACAACCCCGGAAGCGTGGAGCAGAAGCGTAGTGGTGCTGTTCTTCAAAAAGGGCGACAAAACTCTTTTGAAGAACTACAGGCCCATTGCGCTTCTGAGCCACGTGTATAAGCTGTTTTCGAGAGTCCTCACTAACCGCATTGCGCGCAGGCTAGACGACTTCCAGCCTCCCGAACAAGCCGGTTTCCGAAAAGGCTACAGCACCATGGACCACATTCACACGCTGCGGCAGATTATACAGAAGACCGAGGAGTATAATCTGCCGTTATGTGTTGCTTATGTGGACTATGAGAAAGCCTTCGATTCTATCGAGCACTGGGCGGTGCTGGAGTCCCTTCAGCGATGCCAGATCGACTATAGGTACATCGAGGTGCTGAAGAGTGTATACACAGCCGCCACCATGTCAGTCCGAGTACACGACAGAAGCACAAATCCAATCCAACTGCAGCGGGGAGTCAGACAAGGCGATGTTATATCGCCGAAACTGTTCACCGCTGCGTTGGAAGATTTGTTCAAGCTGATGGAGTGGAAAGGTCTTGGCATTAACATCAATGGCGAACACGTCACGCACCTTCGATTTGCCGATGATATAGTCATCTTGGCAGATTCGCTGACGGACCTCAGCACAATGCTAGGCGACCTCAACAGTGCCTCACAACGGGTGGGTCTTAAGATGAACATGGACAAGACGAAAATCATGTCTAATGTCCATGTCACACCCGTACCGGTAGTTGTTGACGGCACTCCTCTCGAAGTTGTCGACGAGTACATTTACCTGGGACAAACGATCCGGATGGGTAAGTCCAACTTTGAGAGGGAGGTCACTCGTAGAATCCAACTCGGCTGGGCTGCGTTCGGGAAATTACGTAGTATCTTCTCGTCCAAAATTCCTCAGTGCCTGAAGTCGAAATTATTCGAGCAATGTGTGTTGCCAGTGATGACCTACGGCGCCGAAACGTGGTCCTTCACGGTAGGCCTCATTCGGAGGCTCAGGGTAGCTCAGCGTGCTATGGAGAGGGTTATGCTCGGAATTTCGCTACGAGACATGATTCGCAACGATGAAATCCGTAGACGAACGAAGCTTACAGACATAGCTCTCAAAATTAGCAGGCTGAAGTGGCAGTGGGCCGGCCACATCGCTCGTAGGACCGATAACCGATGGGGAAGAAAGGTCCTCGAGTGGCGACCACGTTTAGGCAAAAGGAGTACAGGTCGCCCCCCTACCAGATGGACCGATGACCTGAAGAAGACAGCGGGAAACCGTTGGATTCAGAGGGCACAGGACCGGTTGGAGTGGCGCCATTTAGGGGAGGCCTATGTTCAGCAGTGGACATCAAAAGGCTGATGGATGGATGGATGGAATGTAATATTACGTTAGTTGTGGTTGCCTATAATTGGAAAGGCGCCTGATATGTTCTCTTCCGTTAGTTATATAATTTAAGTGACATGTACTTTCCGTTGGCGATCCTTAAAATAAATAAATAAATAAATACATCTCACAACTATTTTTTTTTGTAAATAATCAATGTTTCAATTAATTTTAGGCTTAAAACAAAGTGAAAAATACTTCCGAATTTAATTCATGTTCACTTAAGCAATGTTAGCATTAACGTAATTATCGCATATTCATTTATTTTCTATTCGTAGGTTTTTGGCTAAGCAACCTCAAGATGGTACAACCAGTGTAGTTCGACTGAGGAAGTACCACCGCCACACCTATTTCTAAGGTGAAGCATTTCTTGCGTTTCGATAGAAGGGTGTGGTTGCCGGCACACTTTCACATGACCATCATAGTCCTCGGGAGTAGCGACGTATCTGTGATTGACTTCAGATGGAACCCTTGTTCTGTATGTAGTTGATTACAGATATCCATCGACGGCAGTGACGACCTACCATCAGGTGGACTGCATGCTCGTTTGCTACTTCAGTCAGACAAAAAATACACCGTGAACGTTACCCACCAAATAAACATTACACATCAGTGTAAACACAGCTAGTACGGTCCATGTGCATTTACATCACTGTCCACGAAACGTGCCTCCTTATGCGTCGTTAATCTTGTTTATTATACTATTTATTATCTCCAGCTCCCGACGCGATTCCGTCCAAGAAGGCAAATTTAAAATTACATTGCAAAGCTCACATTGTTTTCATGAGATGGCTTTTAAAGCGTTACTGATTTATTCTATGCACGTTCGTTTGGTTGGAGGGTTGTTTTAAATTATCATAGTGATGGTATTATGGTTTGTTGTTGCGTTTCAGGTTACATTATATTTGCCTTTGATTTGAATTTGATACTCGGATTACATTTTGGGGAATCGGACGTATTCCAATCCATTGATATATAACGATCATTAGTTTTCATTTTATTGGAGTAACATGTGATGTATGTTTATTACACGAGAAGCAAAATCGTTTCAAGTCTTAGTCTATTTTATGAAGTTCATTACTTTAATTTACATAATATTACCTAATATTATTTTCTTAATGACTATTTAAAAATTCTATCCTTTAAAGAAGCAAGGTATAAAGCGACGGTTAGAGGTTGCCTGCTGCAGGCACTTTTGTGCTAAACCGCTTTGTGGGGACTTTTTTATTTTACAGTTTCACCATTCAAAGGAACAAGTTGCCCGCGCAGTGTTTACCTAAAATACGTATCTAGTTGAAAGATTTATGACCGTAAGAATAATTTATGTTCGCACTACTTCTTTTGAAGATCCACGACGATAAATATAACAATATTACATTATTCATAAAGAAAAAGGATATTATAAAAATAAATTAAACAATGATCGTGTAATATAATGCTTCAGCTAGTAATTAGATTATGATAACTGGTAAGACTAAAGTCCGCAAATTGTGCCCGGGTTAAAAAGCCTACTATAGGGGAAGACTGTGTAGGGTTTTCGAGTAGTAATACCATGTCATCTATTTCTAGCTTCAAGCACTTCTTCCGTTTTGGTGGAAGATTGTGGTTGCTATTTTAACTTCTTCTTCTTTATATATAATAATGATAATGAATGTTCATTTGATTATGTGATGATCTTTAGCAAAGTTGTTATTCATGAGCTCGCGAAGGTTTCTGGTGTACTTTTTTATGATGGCGTAGCAACGCGCGCAGGGTACAGCTATTTATATAATCTTGGAGGGTTATGTGTAGTTCCGGCATCAGAATAGGGCTACCGTATCCCTTGCCTGTCGTAAGAGGCGACTAATAGGGGCTTCCAGGGTTGCGGACGGCTAGAGTGGGAGCTCGTACCGTTCGGTCAGGCGACCCCGGGAAGGGTGGCGGCCCTCGTGAGGAGCGACGTACTTGGGAATTTGCTTGCAGATATCCATTGGTAAGACCAACGGGTAAATTGTGCGCTTGTTTGTCACGAAATAATAATAAGTTGAATATCAAGTGACCGTGATTTATGCTTATCATTTTAAGTTTAACTGTCATCAATAGTCCTATATGTCGTAAAATAAACCAACAATGAAGAGTTTTTCATTTTCCGTTGTATCATTTACTAGTAAATTTAACAACACAGTACGTGAAAGTGCATAATATTTATTATTTAATAGCCTATTGTAGCATATAGAATTTGGGTTCCACACTTTAATGACAGCCTATCAAATTATAGTAGCGAGGGCTTTCTATTCTTTAATGATAATTAGTATTTAAATAAACAAGCTATTGAAAAGATGTAAATATGATAGAATGGAATGAAAATAAGTTAATTATCGAGTTGCTGTATATGCTATGAACATCATTTATGTTTGTGTCAGCCCAAACTTCTGCTTATTACAATGAACAGCTCGGAACTTGAGGTATGCAGAGCTAATAAAAAAAGCTAAAGCATATTACAAATTAAATACCAAATTTTTGTAGAACCGTCTGAACGACTGAGTCGCAACGTATGTATGGTGATTGAACTATCGCTGCGACAGTCCGTTCGACCGTTGCAACGTGAATGCCTACCTTAAGTGATGTATTGAGAAAAGTTAATCTACAAAACGAAACGATTGACACACATGTGAAACAGGAACCTACGCAGGCACGAAACGTAATGGAACTTAAATAACGCCCTTATTCCTATTAAAAAAAAAAAACGCTTTCTACACTCATAGCCCCACAGTAGGATTTTCTCCTGTGTCGTGGGTGCCATGGACACACACAATGACGAATACACAAACACCCAGACCCAGAACAAGAATCTAAACTCATCATTCAGATACCTGTCTGGCCGGGAATCGAACCCGGGACCCACTGCGTGTCAGACCGGTATGGTAACCGCTGCGCCACGCGGGTCGTCTACTATTACGACTCAGTTTTATATACGGCGACCATATGTGTCCTCCGGATGAGGAAGGCATATGTGATTGACTTTAGATAGAAACCCTGTTCTACTTAAAGTCGATTACAGATATCCATGGGCTTTAGACAAGCATGCAGTCCGCTTCATACAGAACATGGGTTCCATCTAAAGGCAATCACAAATGCGTTGCTACTCCCGAGGACTAAGATGGTCGCCTCATGTGAAAGTGTGCCGAAAAACCAAACCCTTTCATCGAAACGCAAGAAATGCTTCACGCTAGAAATAGGTGTGGCGGTGGTACTTCCCCAGTCGAACTACACTGGTTCTACTACCTTAAAAATATGCAGTATATTCTCCTATATAAACGCAGGTTAATGTACAGGTGCCACATTTTTCCTGTTACTTTTTGATAATGTTGTGAAAAGAAATAATATCGCACTTAGTAAGGATGCCATGAACCTCATGTTATTGTACGCAAAGTTTTCTTAAATCTCGCTCTCAGACAGAATAATTTTATAAAAAATCACATCATATATCTACCAACTTTTACTTTAAATGTTTAACTCACTGTTTCAAAATAGTACGCAATAGAAATGGTCTCCTATATATCCTTATCCTTTTCGTTCTCTTTTGCTTGTTGATATGTAGTTTTTATTGTTTTCCGCTTGGTGATTGGGGAGCCCACTAGTCTCATTTCTCCCGCACAAGAGCTCAGGGAGAAGGGAATGACTGAAAAACAGCGCTCTATGAGATAGAAATCTTATGGCAGCATAAGCTGACCCATTTCCTTTTGTCTTATATCTAATATACATTTAAAGTTGAAATTTTTGATATGTATTTATATTGTAATTCCTTTATGTTTTTTGTTTTACCTGTTGTCATTATTAATGTCTTAAGGCATTAAACGAGTTTATTATTATTATTATAAATGGTCTTAATGTACAAGCACATTATATCAAAATTTCATACCATTATTATCAACTCCAAAATAAAATAACAGGTAGCGTTAACATCAATTCATACCGTAAATTATTCAGAAGCGCCACAAGCGGTAAATTATAAACGTTCTCTGAAATAACACATTTTGTATAACAATCAGCCGGCTTGTAATGACTGGCGGTGTTTAACGGTGAATGAGAGTCGAAATAATCACTTTGTGGTGTTTTATTGTGCGGGGTAAACATTTTTCGTTGTGATACATTGTTCAAAATTTTGAATATTAAAGAAAAGCCCTCGCTACTATAATATGATGGGATATCATTAAAGTGTGGAACCCGAAGTTTATACAGATGCTACAATAGGCTATTATATAATAGATATTATGGAATAACGTATTTTATTGTATTATAGAATAAAATATTGAACTCTTCGCCTTCACGTACTGTGTTCTCATTGCTAAATTTACTAGTACATACAAAGAAAAATGAAAACCTCTTCATTGTTGATTTATTATTCGACATACTAGCTGACCCGGCAAACGTTGTTTTGCCATACAAAAAACAAAAAAATGTTAAGGGTAGACAACCCTTATCACTAAGAGGTATGAAAAATAGATGTGGACCGATTCTCAGACCTACTCAATTTGCTCACAAAATTTCATGAGAATCGGTCAAGCCGTTTCAGAGGAGTACGAGAATGAACATTGTGACACGAGAATTTTATATATATAGTTAAGACTATTGATGGTCGGTTAAACTTAGAATGATAAGCATAAGTCACGGGCACTTCATATTCAAGTTATTATTATAATAAAGGATCACCGTTATTTTGTAAAGATTGAAGTGATAAACAAGCGCTCAATTTAGTTGGTATTAACAACGGATATCTGCAAGCAAATTTACAAGTACGTTGCCCCTCCTGAGGGTTAAGATGTTCACTGTTTCTTTTTTCGAATACGAGGGGGAAATCTTGAAAAAGTACCCGACGCCATGGAAGCTACGCAGGGTTATGTGGGATTTTTACCGCACTAAAACCTCCCCGGTGGCAGTCCTCAGCGCTACAATGCAACCGGAGTCCTCTGAATGCGTTGCCCCATCTGGCTCCACCCAGGTGAGCGGATGGGCCCATCGCTCTGTCTGGTCTTTACGGCCACACATACCGCCGTTCTTCCCGGGGTCGGTTAGACCAAACGGTACGAGCTCTAGCCGCCCACAAACCCGGAAGCTCTTTTAGTTGCCTCTTACGACCTTCAAGGGATACCGTAGCCCTATTCTGATCCCGGAACCACACGTTACGAGATTATATAAATACTGGTAGACCCGGCGAACTTCGTTCCGCCAAAAATCAAAAATCAAAAATTATCAGTGTTTCTCTACTATATTAAACATGTATTATACATGAAAAACTTCCTCTTGAATTGCTCTATCTATTAAAAACTGCATCAAAATCCGTAGCGTAGTTCCTAAGCATACATAGTGACAGGCAGCGAGAAGCTACTTTGTTATAAACTATGTATTGATAGTGATAAGCACAAAACGCAAGAACTGTTTGAAACTAGAAATAAATGATTAGTAGTATTTCTACTCGAAAACCCTACATAGTCTACCACTATAGTAGGCTTTTTCACACACAATTTGCGGACTTTAATCTTACCACTTATCATGTACTAATTACTAGCTGAAGCATTATATTACACGATCATTGTTTCGTTACTTTTTATAATGATTTCTCTTTTTCTCTTTATGAATAATGTAATATTGTTATATTTATCGTCGTGGATCTTCAAAAGAAGTAGTGCGAACATAAATTATTCTTACGGTCGTAAATCTTTCAACTAGATACGTATTTTAGGTAAATACTGCGCGGGCAACTTGTTCCTTTGAATGGTGAAACTGTAAAATAAAAAAGTCCCCACAAAGCGGTTTAGCACAAAAGTGCCTGAAGCAGGCAACCTCTAACCGTCGCTTTATACCTTGCTTCTTTAAAGGATAGAATTTTTAAATAGTCATCAAGAAAATAATATTAGGTAATATTATGTAAATGACGACCCGCGTGAAAGAGCGGTTAACACATCGGTCTGACGCGGAATGGGTCCCGGGTTCGATTCCCGTCCAGACAGATCTGAATGATGAGTTTGGATTCATGTTCTGGGTTTGGGTGTTTGTGTATTTGTCTTGTGTGTGCACATGGTACCCACGACACAGGAGAAAATCCTACTGTGGGGCTACGAGTGTAGAAAGCGTGTTTTTTTAAATACCTTAAAATATATACATACATATGTTGATCTGCTCTTGAACTTTTTCGGTGCAATAATATTAAAAAAACTTTATTTATCATTTTAAAAGTGTACATGCTTCAGAAGTTATACTTATTGATACAAATAATATAAAAATGATTAAATAATATCAATTGTTACACTAGCCTACTGGTTGAAACTTGACCTCACGATCGGGGATCCGAGGTTCAAATCCCATGGTTACTAAAATTATGTACGTATATTTTTAATAAGTTACCACTTTACGGGAAACATAGTGAGATAACCTACACACCTGACTACTTTTAACAAAAAAAGTTCTCAAGGGTGTATAAAGTCTACCAATTCGCAATTGGCCAGCGCGTTGGACGAAAGCCTAACATTCTCTCGTTCTGGAAGAAGATCCAGCTGTGGGACAATAATGGGTTGACGAAAAATTGTTTTGACATACCCTTCTAGCAAATCGCACGCTTTGGTTTACACTAGAAGTGACTTCAACGGAACCAGGAAACATGGATTACTTAAAGTCATTTTAGGGTGCACTGCCACTCCTGAGGACTCAAATGACTGTCTCGTATTTAAGTGACGATATGCATACTTCCAATATTAGGTAGGAACTATTTGCGGTACAATAGATGTATCTGTAGTGCCTACCCAGTCGAAATATAGTGGTTCTATCCCACATCATGTCATCTTATAAATGAGACCATAGCTCTGCACTCTTCAGTGGTAGGTTAAGATAAAAGTGTTGGTATCCATCCATCAGCCTTTGAAAGTCCACTGCTGGATATAAGCCTCCCCTAATCTGCGCCACTTCGACCGGTCCTGAGCCATCTGAATCCAGCGGTTACCCGCCGCCTTCTTCAGTCCACCGGGTCGGGGGGCGGCCTGTACTCCTTTTGCCGAGGCGTGGTCTCCATTCGAGGACTCTTCTTCCCCATCGGTTATCTGTCCTACGAACGATGTGGCCTGCCCATTGCCACTTCAGCCTACTAATTCTGAGAGCTATGTCGGTCGGTATGTAAAAGTGTTGTTATGTCCATAATAAAGTAATGGGTATGTTTTCTTTATGATTGAGTACATATAATATAATAATATGACAAGGCAGTTCCAATATTTTTAAGAAAATTATAAAGTAATATACGTATATGAAAGTTTATACTTTATTCAACTTTAAGGCGTTGAAAAAATGTAGGTGTAGCGGTACATTCCGTACAGAATTTTTACCCGTCGCGTCGTGCTTTGTTAGAAGATCGATTTACGACTGGTGCCAATTATTCAGTGGGGCTTAGCTCGTGTCACAGCTTAGGAAAATCCGCATGAAAAATCTTTATTTAGTTATTAAAAGGTCGACCAATCTATTCCTTTTTGATGTAGTTTTATTAAGCTAGGTAGGTTCTCTTGTTCCATACTTATCTGGGTTAGAGACGGCTAGTTCAACATAAATCACTTTAATAAATTATTTTCTAAAATATTAGTTATTGTAAAAAGTGTTTTTTGTTCAACGAATGGCAAATAAAAATGTCGCCATATATCTTTATTGGACCAATTTTCATTTATGAAGTTTTGGGAATAACAATCGCTCATAATCGTCTATTTTCGGATTTATACTTTTCGGTCCGATACTGTAAGTTGTTACAACACTTTTTATTTCCAACTTAAAGAAATCTACTTTTAATTAGGCAATACAATATGGTATAAAGACTCTATATTATTAATATGTACATTATACACATGACTGTTTAAGCTATTTTGAAGGTAGAACCAGTGTAGTTCGACCAGGGAAGTATCACCGCCACACCTATTTCTATCGTGAAGCATTTGCGTTTCGATAGAAGAGTATGGTTGCCGGCACACTTTTATATGAAGCGACCATCATAGTCCTCGGGAGTAGCAATGCATCAGTGATTGACTTCAGATGGAACCCATGTTATGTATGTAGTTGATTACAGATGTCCATGGGCGGCAGTGACCACTTACCATCAGGTGGACTGAATGCTCGTTTACTACTTCAGTCAGGTATATATAAAAAAGCGATAAAACCATTCAAACACCTGATGAATAAATCAACAATCGAAATTCATATCAAGAACTAACACATCATAAAACATTTACTATATTTAGCAGCAACATAGCAGCCGCAACATTATATCGACTGTTATTTGTCATATATTTCCATAAAGGACAGTTCTCATATGATCGCTGATATTGAAACAGTTTTAACCATTAATGCATGCATCCATGCATGTTTACATATGCATGAACTGGGCCGTAGGGGATGAATAAAATTAAGAATAAATTACGCTTCCTGACGATAGAACTATCTGAGTTTGGCTGTGTTCGTGCAAATACGGAAATTAAATTGAACGGCTGTATGAATCAAAATTACACGTTCCGCAAAGAATTCCTAAGATCGATTACTTGTCAGCAAAATAAATAACCATTTTATATATTTTATAAAATGGAGATATTTCACATAGAGTTCAAAGTTCGGTGCGTAAGGATACAGTTAGTGTTGTGTGTCGTGATATGGAACCTAAAAAAGAAAAACGAACTAGACGTAGGGTAGATAGGTTAATCTATCACTAGTGCTTGTCAACGGTTTCTCCCCGCCACCGCAGTTTCGCCGTGACCACGATCCATGCAACTGGGTCGAAATATCGGCAAAAAGAATTCGAAAAGGATTTAAAAACCGCATATCGTGAGTACCCGTTAAGTATTAAAATGTGTCAATTCCGCGATAATATTAGTCTAAAATCATATAAACCATTTTATATACCTATAAATTACGATCGAAATGTGATTATAGGCTTGATGTTGGTTGTGTGTTTGTGTGAGTGTACACCAGAATCAACCTCAAATATTGCTACCCCTGAGGACCAAAGTTAAAAGCCTCGAATTTATTCATACTCATCGTCAACAAAGGATTTACTCACTTTCAAAATTATTATCCTATGAGATTTCCGCTGTTGGGAAGGGATGCCTTCGCTGACAGAGTATAGAGGCGATTTCCAATTATTTGTGAAAAAAAAATTCGTAACTTTCAGTAAACTTTGTGAAACATGTAAGGTTGTGAACCTTACATATAAATTAAAAATAAATTACTAAGGTTATAAGATTCTATTCCCTACTTTTGTTGTCTATTTGTCCGGTTTACAATAACCACTGGACTGATTTTGGTGATTTATTTACAAACGGATATATTTTACGTCTCACAAAGATCGTTATCTTAGACCGCAATTTGACAAAATCTACCTTACCTAGCCAGACTTACTAAGTCCCAGACCTAAGTTACTAACATATAAAAATTATACATACGCTCAGCTCGGTACTAAACGTGATGAAGCAAGTACAAGTGTATAGAAGAAACTCTTTTGAATCTGAAACCCTCTTCATGGGATTTTATTTTACAAGCCCGGGATCCATATAATATACGAGGTCATTACTCAGTTCCTTTTACACATTCCTGAACAAAAACGGAAACTGACGGGAAGGTACGTGCCACAGCACCAGAGCGGAACGAGTACCGAATTGGCAGCTATGTATCTTAAGTGTATGTACGTTTTCGGAGAATCTCGTAGAATGTTGTTTTGAACGAAGAACGAGTATTCTTTTTATAGCATTACTAGGATTCTAAATAATATTTTTCAAAAAAGTCTATTTACTATGTATTGTCTATACTATAATATTATAAAGAGGAAAACTTTGTACTTTTGTATGTTTCTTATGAATTAACTTAAAAACTAATGAACCTATTTTAAAAATTCTTTGACCATTACAATGATACATTATCCCTGAGCAACATAGGCTATTTTTATTACTATCACTTTGTAAATACAAAGAAAAACACATTTAAAACTAAAATTTATCATATAAAACATAGTATCATCGTACAAACATGCCACTTATCAATTTGTGTAAATGTGTGAAACAATTTTTCAATATCGATTGATGAAATCGTCGACCATAGAATACATTAATCAATAGTGGATACATTTTGGAAACAGATAGTGTATATAGTGATGTAATTATCAATCAACGTTAGCTTAATTGGTAGACGAGCATCATTTTATAGACCGGTATACTTAATCGCTCGTATAAATACTGAAGCTTAGTAATAATATCGTTTAATCTCTCGTAGTGAAACAAGTCTGAGAGACTAAGCGGACTTTACGGTCAGCTTAGGGAATGCTAAGTGGAAAAGGATTACGAAGACATTTAACTAATTTGTTTGAAAAGGAATGCAGTACGTTAATTCAAATTAGCTTGAAGACAGATGATAGATGAACTTTAAAAAATAGTTCGTTACCTTTATATTATTTGTAGTTAAAAATATTATTAGTTACTTAACGATAATTAATTTGTATTCTTGATTCAATTAAGTTTTATTTTCGAAACAATAAAGAACATAGCGCTTTCAATACGCACAGTATTGTACAATAATGTAAGTATATAAGAATAATTTCGGAATTGATACATTTAAAATTTCATTGGTCCTTACAATAAGGGCTATCGTGCAACCTACCCGTTACATAAAAATACCCCACAATAATATAAACTTACACAAAGATCATAGAAAAACAGAATAGGAATCTAAATGAGGTTTATGTGAGCCTAGCCGCGGATGCATTTTACTTTTATAAGATTGAAGTAGTAAACGAGCATGCAGTCCACCTGATGGTAAGTGGTCATTGCCGACCATGGACACCTGTAAGAAACTTCATACAGAACATGGGTTCCATCTGAAGTCAATCACAGATGCGTCGCTACTCCCGAAGACTAAGATGGTCGCCTCAAATAAAAGTGTGCAACCATACCCTTCCATCGAAGCGCAAAAACTGCTTCACGCTAGAAATAGGTGTGGCGGTGGCACTTCCCCGGGCGATCTGCACTGGTGCTACCTCTTATTAAATGTTATGTTGAATAATGTTAAACTATAGGTTTTAGGATTTATAAAGTAAATTGTAATTATTTTAGTGTACCAGTTGCTTACAAATAACAAAATATTAGTGAGTATGTTCATTAGATTATTATACAGTGCTGGTTAGGTTCGAACGATGGTTATCTATGATGCTATTAGTTAGGTAAAGGACGTTTCAATGGGATTTAAAAGGATAAAATCCTTTGCAAAAAAATCATAGTCAAAGATATCATACCAAAGATTTAAAAGCGAAAGATTTTTAAGAAAATATCGAACAAATTCATATGTATGGAGACAGGACGTGCCTTATTATAAAGTCAGTTAAAAGACCAAAGAATATCCTATAAAGTCCAGCTTAACGATCCAGGCCTTTGTGACTTTGAACAAGGAAGTCACGTCTACTTCAATCGTTCCGTTACAAAGATACTTTGTCTCGTATTGTGTAAGAAAATTGGCATGACTATTCTTGTATTATTTGTATGTAGTTAGCCTTACGACTTTATCTGGACATTAATACGTGAATCAAAAATTTGGGGTGCGTTTTTAACATACCTGCCGCGGATGGAGGTGTATGAAATTTTGTGCGTTTATAGTTGACGTAGAGAAGGAGTACGGAATGCTAATATTTTTCAAATAATGCATATAACATACATAAAATCAACTAAAAAGACATTAAGCACTGCCGTGCATTTGTCACAAACACATAAATAAAATAAACGAAATAAAACATTCAATCTCTTACTATGAAAACACAAGACGTCAAAAATATCAGATGTCTTTGTCAAAATACCCGTTATTGCTTTTAAAACGCTTTCTACACTCATAGCCCCACAGTAGGATTTTCCCCTGTACCGTGGGTGCCATGGGCACACATAAAGACGAATACACAAACACCCAGACCAAGAATCTAAACTCATCATTCCGATACCTGGCCGGGAATCGACCCCGGGGCCCACTGCGTGCCGGACTGGTATGGTGACCGCTGCGTCACGCGAGTCGTCAGAACTGCTTCTCGCTAAGCATAAGTGTAGCCGTGGTGCCTCCCCGGTCGAACTGGACTGATTTCACCACCTTGTCCAACGAAGATAAAGTATATCTATGTATCCGATGACTTCAGAAAGCATAGGACCGGTTGGAGTGGCGCTATTTAGGGAAGGCCTATGTCCAGCAGTGCACCTCAAAGGGCTGATGGATGGATATCTATATATGTAGAATAATGTAGATTACCTAGGTATACATATTTAGTCGTTAAAAGCTAATAATTAAATTGATTTGGATAGTCGATAATTTAATTATCCTATAAATTGGTGTCAACGAACTATTCACTTGATATTAGTCTCCAATTTACGATAGCATAATTAAAAACTTGTCATCTCGGAAAATATAATTATTTCAACGCGACCAATCATTGAGAACTTTTAGAGCAGAAAATATTAATGAAGCAAAAGATTTTCTTTTTTACGTGCAATAAATCAACGGATGCGATATTTTGAGATCAAGTATTTTAACAGGACATAAAGTACATAATTTATTTTCTATCAAGTTTTTTTAGTTATTTAATGTGTTAAGTTTTAAAGGCATTAATTACGAAATAATATGTACAGTTATAATTATGTATTATATGACACGAGAAGCAAAAATACGTGAAGCAAAATGTACTACTACTAATATTTTTTTACTTTAATTAAAACGGAAAAAAGTAGAAAGAACTTTTTTGTTTGAAATAAAAAAAAATGTATTATTTTTCGAGTTTAATATATTTTTATTATAAAAAATTGTGAGTGATTTCCTCTGTACGTATACACTGCACAGATTTATTAGTGAAATAAGTAATCTCTCATTTTATAGCACTCTACATAAACAAGTTATTTTTTGACCTTTAAGATTCGTGCCAACCATCGATCGAAGACCGATCTATTAAGGCGTGGACACCTTTTATATCTCTCCTATACACAGTCCCAGGTTTAGCATTACCAGCGCTCTGGGCGAGTTGTCTACTGCGCCCCTTTATTGCAATGCAAACGTAGGTGCAAGAAGGAAGGCCTTTTCATGCCCGGCGCCCTGGTCGGTGGACCTACCGCGCCCTACCCAAACACCATTACTGCCTATACAGTTAACTTAACCTAAACTACGAAAGTTAAAGTTGTACAATGCTTATTGTATTCATTTTTTTTTTCAAAGAACTAAAATGTATAAATTCATTATTAGTACCTTTTATAACCAAAAGGCTTTATTTAAAGCTCAAGTACCTACATCTAAATAATGCTAAGAGACGACGAGTAAGTCGTCAAATGCAGAACAAAGCTTCACAGAGCGATGACATTAATCATATAAACACAGACAGTGTGAAAGACTGCAATTATACTGCAATAAAATAGTTAAGTGCATGTTCTAAATACTGCAGACGTTTGTACTCTAGGTGTTAAATGGTATAAAGGAAATGTTGGAGTTTTAGATTATATCATATTTAGGGCATCGGCATCCCCTGCCTGTCGTAAGAGGCGACTAAAAAGGGCTTCCGCGGTTGCGGCCGGCTAAAGTGGGAGCTCAAGCCGTTTGGCCAAGCAATCCCGGAAGGGACTAAACTTTGCGGTGGGCCCAGCCGCCCATCTAGGAGTCCCATGGGGCAACGTGCTTAAAGGATTCCGGTTGCGTTCGTTTGGAGATCCCGGAGTCCTCTTTATAGCGCCGAGGACCGGGGATATTTTAGTGCAGTAAAAATCCCACATAACCCTGCATCGCTCCCACGGCGTCGGGTACCTTTTGAAGGTTCCCCCTCGAGAACAAAAACAAGTAAAACTATGTCATATTGAACGGGTTTTTCATTTCAGGAGAGAAAGCTCTTTAAGAACTAACCCGTGGGCCTCGGATATTCGTTTTAGGCGTTCTATGCATGGTCAGCCCATTGAATTAATTTCAATTGTTTGATACGAATAAAGAAAACAACTTACAAAAAAGTATTAAAACATTTACTATTACTTATTGTCAATCCTCTAATCTCTAGCTATCTTTTTTTGAATACCTATATGCAATATATAGACAATGAAACTTTTATATTTATATGTGTTATGGATTTACTGACTTAGGGCATACTGACTTCCACATTTGTTTGCAAGATAGAGTAGTATAACTTAGTTAAAGTATTAAACTGTGTACATTTTTTTCATGACATGTCTAGGACAGACACAGATGCTTATCTTGAACTCAAACGGTGTTTGACGAAAATATAACTATTAATTAAATCAGTACATCAAAATACTGAGTAATTAGTCGTATACGTTGCGCGCGCTGATTACCCCTTTGGCAGTAGAACTGCGCAATAGAAGCCTTCTGTTTGGAACAAACACGGAGGCGTAAGTTCAACTGCAATTACACTGCAGGCAATGAACTAGATCTATACCGTAGACCAACTGACAAATAGACTCCTAATTTCAGTAATTCACATATCATAGCCGACAATTAATCAATAGTGTACATTTCAACAACTGTCAATTCAAATTAACAAGACGTCCCTGTAGTTCTGGGATTAGAATAGCGCTACGGTATCTCCTACGTAAGAGCCGACTAAAAGGAGCTTCCGGGATTGCGAGCAGGTAGAGTGGGAGCTCGAACCGTTCGGTTAGGTGATCCTGGGAAGGACGGTAGTATCTGTGCTCGTATACCGTCGTAAAGACCAGACGTAGCGGTGGGCCCAGCCGTCTATGTGGGAGGAGCCCGGTGGAGCAACGAACTCGGAGGACTCCGGTTGAGTTCCTTTGGAGATCCTGGAGTCCTCTTTGTACCGCCGAGGAAGGCCACCGGGGGAGGTTTTAGTGGGGTAAAAATCCCACATAACGCTGCATCGCTCCCACGGTGTCAGGTACCTTTCGAAGGTTTCCCCTTCAAACAACAAAAAAAGCCTATTGCTGCGGCTCCTACCGATTTAATCACGTTTACTATGAGTATTACTATGAACATAAAGTAGGTGCCGAATTTCTTAATACAGTCTTCACTTACAGATATTAGCACTTGGCTTTTTTATATTACTGACTTATGTTTCATCCCATAGTTATAGTTTAAATTATATTGGAAATCAATTAATAAAGCTAAAGTAGACCACACAGGCAAACACGTTACTGCTTTTGAGAACTAAGCTGATACATTGGAGTTATGGACTTAGGGAACCTTTAAATAAAGGGCTGTGTGTCGCGCGGCCGTAGCTTGACTGAATCACTCCTTTGTAAATATTAATTATATACCTACGTATATATACTACTACTGTGCTGCAACTATGTAGCACCTAACAGCATTATTTCTTCTTTAGGGACTATCGTTAAAGTGCAGCAATGCAGACGCATGGTTGCTCTACCCAAACTCAGCACTGCATCCGCAATTAATGCAAAGCGTTAGTCAGGTACAGATTATTTAAAGGGTAGTAACTGAATAATTGCGTTCGTCTGGCATCCAAACAGAATTTCTGCCGGGCAGAATTTCTGCGAACGAAATTCTAACTCAAAATATTACTCTCGTTTGAACTCACCCTAAGAATTAACAATACATTAATCATACAGCTTTCTCCCTTTTATTTTGTGATGTCCTCTCCTATTTATTCATTGCCATCGCTGTTTTATTTCATAATTCATTTTGTTATTCTACTCTTAAAACTTTCTTATTGCACCTCACTTACTTTAATATACATTTGTTACATTAACTCCTTACCGTAAGGTTGTCTGGAAGAAATCACTGTTTAGCGATAAGGCCGCCTTTTGTATTATTATTTAAATTTGCTACTTTTTGTTATTTATTCTTTTTAGGTACAATAAAGAGTATTATTATTATTATATAGTGATGTAATCATCAATCATCGATAGCTCAATTGGTAGACGAGCATCGTTTTATAGACCGGTGTCAGCTAAGCAGCTTGCAAGTTGCTTGATCATTTAATACCATAAAAATGAAGATTTATAAAAATCGTTTGTAGCTCAATCGCTCATATAAATATTGAAGCTTAGTAAAAATATCGTTTAATCTCTCGTAGTGAAACAAGTCTGAGAGACTAAGCGGACTTTACGGTCAGCTTAGGGAATGCTAAGTGGAAAAGGATTACGAAGACATTTAACTAATTTGTTTGAAAAGGAATGCAGTACGTTAATTCAAATTAGCTTGAAGACAGATGATAGACGAACTTTGAAGAATAATAACCTTTATATTATTCATAGTTAAAAATATTTGGAGTTAATGATAATAATTTGTATTCTTCATTCAATGAAGTTTTATTTCCGAAACTATAAAAATATGGTGCTTTCAATACGGACAGTATCGTACAATAATGTATTTAATAATAATTGCGGAATTGATGCGTTAAACATGTCACTGGTCCTTACGATAAGGGGCTATCATGAGTACCTTCCCATTACATTAAAATACCCCACAATAATATAAACTTATAAGAGCATAAATAAACAGATTAGATATCTAAATTAGGTTTATGTCAGCCTAGCCGCGGATGCATTTTACTTTTCTAAGATTGAAGTAGCAAACGAGCATGCAGTCCACTTGATGGTAAATAGTCATTGCCGTCCATGGACATCTGTAAGAAACTTCATACAGAACATGGGTTCTATCTGAAGTCAATCACAAAGGTGTCGCTACTCCCGAGGAATAAAATGGTCGCCTCATATAAAAGTGTGCCGGCAACCATACCCTTCCATCGAAACGCAAAAACTGCTTCACGCTAGAAATAGGTGTGGCGGTGGTACTTCTCCGGGCGAACTACACTGGTTCTACCATCTATTATAAGGTTATTTTGAATAATGTTAAACTATAGTTTTTAGTGTTTATAAAGTAAATTATAATTATATTAATGTACCAATCGCTTACAAATCCAACCTTCCATACTAATATTATAAATGTGAAAGTGTGTTTGTTTGTTCCTTTTTCACGTCGCCACAAAGCTATCATATGATATGTTTAATATACTGGGAGATAGGAGGGCGGAGTGCAACGTAGGCTACTTTTTACTGCGCTCTCTCATTCCCATGAGAATGGGAATGAATATCGATGTTTTGTTAGTCGATACATATTTAGTAGTTCCAGAGCTTGTTAATAGATGGCGTTAGTAAAATTCATTTGCGTGTTCCGAATCACGCTATCAAATGCTAATGTTAATTTCCTTCGTCCGTGCCGGCGAAGCCGCCGGTAAGAGCTAGTAACGATATATTGGTGAGTATGTTCATTAGATTATTATACAGTGCCAGTCAGGTTCAGTCGGTGGTTACCTATAATGTTATTAGTTAGGTAAAGGACGTTACAATGGGATATAAAAGGATAAAAGCCTTTGCAAAAAAATCATAGTCAAAGATTTAAAAGCGGAAGATTTTTAAGAAAATATCGAACAAATTCATATGTATGGAGACAGGACGTGCCTTATTATAAAGTCAGTTAAAAGACCAAAGAATATCCTATAAAGTCCAGCTTAACGATCCAGGCCTTTGTGACTTTGAACAAGGAAGTCACGTCTACTTCAATCGTTCCGTTACAAAGATACTTTGTCTCGTATTCTGTAAGAAAATTGGCATGACTATTCTTGTATTACTTCTATGTAGTTAGCCTTACGACTTTATCTGTACATTAATACGTGAAGCAAAAATTTGGGGTACGTTTTTAATATACCTGCCGCGGACGGAGGAGTATGAAATTTTGCGCGTTTATAGTTGACGTAGAGTAGAAGTACGGAATGCTAATATTTTTTCAAATAATGCGTATAACGTACATAAAATCAACTAAAAAGACATTAATCACTGCCATGTATTTGTTACAAACACATAAATAAAATAAACGAAATAAAACATTCAATCTCTTACTATGAAAACACAAGACGTCAAAAATGTCAGATGTCTTTGTCAAAATACCCGTTATTGCTTTTAAAACACTTTCTACAGTCATAGCCCCACAGTAGGATTTTTCCCTGTACCGTGGGTGCCATGGGCACACATAAACACGAATACAAAAACACCCAGACCCAGAACAAGAATCTAAACTCATCATTCCGATACCTGGCCGGGAATCGAACCCGGGACCCACTGCGTGTCGGACTGGTATGGTAACCGCTGCGTCACGCGAGTCGTCAGAACTGCTTCACGCTAAGCATAAGTGTGGCCGTGGTGCCTCCCCGGTCGAACTGGACTGGTTCCACCACCTTGTCCAAAGAAGATAAAGTATATCTATGTATCCGATGACTTCAGAAAGCATAGGACCGGTTGGAGTGGCGCTATTTAGGGGAGGCCTATGTCCAGCAGTGGACCTCAAAGGGCTGATGGATGGATATCTATATATGTATAATAATGTAGATTACCTAGGTATACATATTTAGTCGTTAAAAGCTAATAATTAAATTGATTTGGATAGTCGAACATTTTATTATCATATAAATTGGTGTCAACGAACTATTCACTTGATATTAGTCTCCAATTTACGATAGCATAATTAAAAACTTGTCATCTCGGAAAATATAATTATTTCAACGCGACCGATCATTGAGAACTTTTAGAGCAGAAAATATTAATGAAGCAAAAGATTTTCTTTTTTACGTGCAATAAATCAACGGATGCGATATTTTGAGATCAAGTATTTTAACAGGACATAAAATACATAATTTATTTTATATAATTTTTTTTCTTTCTTAATGTATTAAGTTTTAAGGGCATTAATTATGAAAATATATGTATAGTTATAATTAAGTATTAGATACATGACATGAGAAGCAAAAATACGTGAAGCAAAATGTAACTACTACTAATATTTTTTTACTTTAATTAAAACGGAAAAAAATTAAATTGTTAAGTCGTAAGAACTTATTTGTTTGAAATAAAAAAATGTTATTTTTATTTTTAGAGTTTAATATATTTTTAATTTAAAAATTCGTGAGTGTTTTCCTCTGTACGTATACACTGCACAGATTTATTAGTGAAATAAATAATCTCTCATTTTATAGCACTCTACATAAACAAGTTATTTTTTGACCTTTGAGATTCGTGCCAACCATCGATCGAAGACCGATCTATTAAGGCGTGGACATCTTTTATATCTCTCCTATACACAGTCCCAGGTTTAGCATTACCAGCGCTCTGGGCGAGTTGTCTACTGCGCCCCTTTATTGCAATGCAAACGTAGGTGCAAGAAGGAAGGTCTGTTCATGCACGGCGCTCTGGGCGGTGGACCTACCGCGCCCTACCCTAACACCATTACTGCCTATACAGTTAACTTAGCCTAAACTATGAAAGTTAAAATTGTGCAATGCTTATTGTATTCATTTTTTTTTCAAGGAACTAAAATGTATAAATTCGTTATTAATTTATTATTCATTTCCTTTGTTAAACCCATACATGACGACATAGAGGCGACATATTTTGACATATTATACATATTTATATTAGTACCTTTCATAATCAAAAGGTGAGTTTAAAGCTAAAGTACCTACATCCAAATAATGCTAAGAGACGACGAGTAAGTCGTCAAATGCAGAACAAAGCTTCACGGAGCGATGACATTAATCATATAAACACAGACGAGACTGCAATTATACTGCAATAAAATAGTCAAGTGCATGTTCTAAATACTATACAGACTTTTGTACTGGAGGTTTTAAATGGTTTAAAGGAAAAATTGGAGGTTTAGACTATGTCATATTTAGGGCTACGGTATCCCCTGCCTGTCGTAAGAGGCGACTAAAAGGGACTTCCAGGGTTGCGGGCGGCTAGAGTGGAAGCTTGAACCGTTCAGTCAGGCGATCCCAAGAAGGAGTGCGGTATTTGAGGTCGCATACCGTCGTAAAGACTAGACGGAGCGGTGGGCCCAGGCGCCCATCTAGGAGGAGCCCCATGGGACAACGTGCTAAAAGGATTCCGGTTGCGATCCTTTGGATATCCCGGAGTCCTATTTATAGCGCCGAGGACGGCCACGGGGACCCCCCCCCCCCCCGGTGCGGTAAAAATCCCACATAACCCTGCGTCGCTCCCACGGTACCCAGTACCTTTAGAAGGTTTACCCCTCGACAACAAAAAAAATAAAATAAAAACTATGTCATATTGAACGGGTTTTTCTTTTCAAGAGAGTAAGCTCTTTAAGAACCCGTGGGCCACATCACTCGTTTTAGGAGTTCTATGCACGGTGAATCCATAGAATTTATTTCAATTGTTTTAGTTTGATGCGATTTCAAAGATTCAGAAGAAAGAAGACAAAACTTACAAAAAAGTATGAAAACATTTACTATTACTTATTGTCAATCCTCTATCCTCTAGCTATCTTTTTAGAATACCTATATACAATATACAGACACATGAAACTTTTATATTTATACGTATTATGGATTTACTGACTTAGGGCATACCGACTTCCACATATGTTTACAAGATAGAGTAGTATAACTTAGTTAAAGTATTAAACTCATGAGCCATTCATGCGGAGAAACAAGCATATTTCAATTTTCATATCAATAACTACATGCATAATCCTCGTAAATTGTGGAAAAATATTAAGCGTAACCTTGTTGACTTTAAAACAAAGCACAATGAGCTTCCCCCAAATTTTAACAACCCTGATACTATAAACGAACACTTTTTAAATATTAGTAATTGTCAAACTCTCAACATATCCACCTTAACTTTTTTCGAGTTCAACCGGTATACTGAATCCCACTTTACTTTAGCAGACAGAGCTAGCGCATGTTAATACGAATGCGCAAAGTGCAAGCGAGAAGACTATTAGGAGCATACCCCGTACTAGCTGTAATAACGAACCAGCTTTGTTGCGAGAAGTAAACAAAAGTATTAGCACTATTCAATCAGCTGTGTGTGACGCGAATAATAAAACCTGTGATAACGTAAATATTACTAATAATGCATGTACAACTAAGAAGTTGTCTTACTCAGAAGTACTTCACAAGGGGGGCGAATGGAATAAGCCAACAAAAAGCGAGGAGTGGATTTTGTTACAAAAGAAAAGATATAGAAATCGTTTTACTGCTAAGAAAGGTACCGCTATTGTTGACCATTGTGTGAATGATAGTAAGTTCAAGGCGGCAGACAAATAAGTTACACTATTTATTTCGAATGTACACAAAGACACCGCAGAGCAGGATATTGCTGAATATATTAAGAATAAAACAGGTGAAAACGTATGCCTTATCAAAATAGAAATGAAGAGGCCAAAAGAATACAACGCATATAAATTTTCGGTACCGAAGCACAAAGTGGATACTTTCCTTGACAACAAATTATGGCCAATAGGGGTAACATTCCGGCGATTTGTAGAATTCCATAAGAGGCCTTTACAAATATAAAATAGATTAATTTAATTTAAAATTGAATATATAATAGTAAAACAAAATATTACATATGGATAAAACTTTCAGTAATATAATAAGCTTTAATTGTAAGTCTATAAAGAGGTCTATAGAGGGTGTAAGAAAACTATGCAGTCAAGGAGATGTCATAGCACTGCAGGAGACATGGCTGCTACCCCATGATCTGCCGTTCCTCAGCACGATTGATGATGCCTTCGGAAGCTTCGGCACTTCGGCAATTGATACATCAGCCGGTCTATTAATTGGTAGACCTTATGGAGGCGTGGCGTTACTGTGGCGTAAGAGTGCTTTCGACTCAGTGTCTGTGATTGAGTGCAACAACGTCCGTGTTTGTGGGATCAAAGTCACTGTAAGTAAGAAACGTTTTGTTATTATGAGTGTTTACATGCCGACGAATGGATACGACAATATAGCTGAGTTTACACAGTGCTTAAGTGAAATCTATTCTATTATTGAAGTTGAGGAAAATAAAGGGGTTGAGGCATTTTATGTTCTGGGGGATTTCAATGCTCACCCAAATGAACTATTTTTCAAGGAGCTTATAGACTTTTGTGCGGATCGAGACTTATTTTGTATTGATTATGACATGTTGCGCACTGACAATACCTACACATTTCATAGCGACTCACATGCTTGTAATAGATGGTTGGACCACTGCATTGTAACTGAGTCAGCGCGGAATACAGTTGTAAATATAACGGTACAATATGACATGTATTGGTCGGACCACTATCCGCTAGTTATTAAGTGTAACTTAAACAAGCTTAGGTCTAAAACTAATATTTCAGTAAAAAGTGTTTTACGAAATAAAGTTGTATGGGGCGAAAGAGACTCGAGCCAGATTAAACAGTACCATGACCTCTGCTCCTCTGACTTGAGTTTGTTTGAGTGTCCACAGGCATTGATTGCGTGTTGTGACAATTTTTGTAATAATAGAGACCATCAATTAATTTTAGACATCATGCATAAAAATATTATAAATATATTATCACATGCAGCCATTCGGACGTATAGAGATAAACCGCTGAGGAGGGGAGGTTATATCACTGGTTGGAATAGGTATGTTGCCGGCCCACATGGGGAGGCAAGGACTAAATTTAAAATGTGGGTCCTAGCCGGACGACCGGCGACAGGACTATTATACGATGAGATGGTGCAGGCAAGGAGGCGCTTTAAAGCTAAATTAAAGTGGTGTCAAGATAGACAGGAGCAGATCAAAATGGATATCCTTGCTTCTAATCACTCCGTCAAAGATTTCAAAAACTTTTGGAAAAACACAAATAAAACTTATATTAGGTCTAGCCTTCCCATGTGTGTTGGCGGTTACTCTGCCCATAAAGACATCGCGGATGCTTTTAAACATCATTTCGCTGTACGGTCGCCTCTCGAACCTGGTAATGGTGATTCGGGCGATACTGGGGGCATCATGACGGAGTCTATGCTAGAAATATCAACGGAGAGTGTGGAAACAATCATTAGACAAATGAAACGTGGAAAATCTCCTGGTCATGATGGTCTCAGTGTCGAACACTATAAATGTGCGGGGACCCATCTTTCACGAGCACTCGCACTGTTTTTCACCTTATGTATTAGTCACTCGTACTTACCAGAAGACTTTATGCGGACAATAGTAGTGCCAATTGTCAAAAATAAGACGGGTGACACGTCTGACATGGGTAACTACCGCCCCATCTCACTTGCCACCACAGCAGCTAAAATACTCGACAGTGTGTTGCACAAAGAACTGTCAAAGCGAGTGCACATCCATGATGCACAATTTGGTTTTAAGCCCGGACTCTCAACTGAAAGTGCTATTTTGAGCTTAAAGCATACTGTCGGGTATTACACTGCTAGGAGGACGCCGGTGTACGCGTGCTTCCTCGATTTGTCAAAAGCCTTTGATCTAGTCTCGTATAAGGTATTGTGGGACAAATTGAGGGACGCGGGTGTGCCCGCGAGATTGACTTCCATCCTCAAATACTGGTACTCAAATCAGAAAAACCAGGTGAGATGGGCGGGTGTTCTGTCGGACGAATACGGGTTGGAATGTGGTGTGAGGCAGGGGGGATTGAGCTCGCCTCTTTTATTTAACACTTATGTTAACCAGCTTGTTGAGCGGCTGAGCAGCATGCATGTCGGTTGTCACATTGACGGTACCTGTGTCAATAATATAAGCTATGCTGATGACATGGTGCTGCTCAGCCCATCGATAGGCGGGTTAAGGAAGCTTATATCCACCTGTGAGGCATATGCGGTCGCGCACGGATTAAGATACAACACCACCAAGAGTGAATTACTTGTTTTTCAAGTAAACAAACAGCAACCGCGCCATGTGCCGCCCGTATGTCTCAACGGTAAACCCCTGCAGCTCGTCGAAAGATTTAAGTACCTAGGACATATTGTCACTTGTAAACTCAGGGACGACGAGGACATAGAGCGGGAACGCAGGGCGTTGGCGGTGAGGGGCAACATGCTTGCCCGCAGGTTTGCTCGATGCACTAAAGACGTCAAAGTCACGCTGTTTAAGGCGTTCTGTCAGTCCTTTTATTCGAGCGGCCTGTGGGTGACATATTCGCGCCGAGCCTATAATGCCCTGCGAGTCCAGTATAACAACGTCTTCAGGATGCTGTTGGGACTGTCTTGGCGCTGCAGCGCTTCAGGAATGTTCACAGAAGCACGTTGCGATGGGTTCCACGCCATCATGCGCAAAAAAGCAGCCTCTCTATTGCAGCGGCTGCGAAGTAGTGGCAACGGCATCCTGAGGACGATTGCTGCTAGGCCTGACTGTCCCATTCAAAGGCGCTGGGTGGAAATCGCCCTAGGGTTGGCGACATAACGTTTTTTAATTAGCAAAATGTATATTACTAACAATACTAACATAGTTCTTAGGCCATACATTGTTACTAACATTCAACTAACAATATTTGTAACGTATGAATTATGGATCTTTGTCTGAAATAAATTATTATTATTATTATTATTATTAAAGCCTGTAGATGACCTAGCCATTTTTAAAATTATTAGGTCTATATCAAGTAATGCTGTGGGCACTGATGATGTATCCATGGAGATGATTAACTTAACTTTACCTGATACGCTAGGAACTATTACTTCAATAGTCAATAAATCTATAGAGACTGGTGTTTTTCCTGAGGCATGGAAACTTGCCATTGTACTTCCTGTCCCTAAAGTTACTGAACCAACACACTTAAAGGATTTAAGACCTATTAGTATATTGCCATTTATGTCAAATATATTAGAAAGAGTCGTAGCACAACAAGTGTCTGAATACTTAGAGACTAATAATATACTACCGTTAAAACAGTCAGGTTTTCGAAAGTCTCATAGCACAGCAACCGCCCTCTTAGACGTTATCGATGACATATTATCATCCAGGGATGTAGGGGAAGGTACAATTTTAGTATTACTTGATTTTTCCCGTGCATTTGATACCATTAATACTACACTTCTTTTGTCAAAACTTGCTTATTACGGATTTGACACAAATACGATAAGATGGTTTAATTCCTATCTGTCAGGACGTTCACAAAAGGTTAGCTTGAGGACTGCCTCCGGAAACCAAATTTTCTCTAAAACTGCTTCCTTGAAACAAGGTGTGCCACAGGGGTCAATTTTGGGACCTATTTTATTCATTATATACATAGCAGATATAATAAAGTCTATAGCTAATTGTAAGTACCATATGTACGCCGATGACTTGCAACTTTACTTAAGCTGTAAGCCGCAAAATACAATTAACACAGTAAATTTAATAAATCGAGATCTAATAGGCATAGCTAAATGGTCGGAAGAAAACAGCTTGGTTCTTAATCCAACAAAATCTAAATTTTTGGTACTCGGCACAAAAAATCAGGTAAATGCAATTTTAAATTTTGAGCCATGTGTGATGGTAGGAGGTAGCCGTTTGGAATTTGTTACAGAAGCCCGCAATCTTGGCGTTGTTTTTGATAGCAGGTTACACTTTGAACAACATACACTAACTACCATTAAGGCCTGTTTTTATAGATTGAAATTATTATATCAAATTAGAGATTATCTTTCTGTAGCATTGAGAATTAGGCTTTGTGAGACTTTGATTCTATCAAGGTTAAACTATGCTGATACAGTGATTGGCGAATGCCTTCTCTCCAGGACTAAGGCTATTATCCAGCGCGTTCAAAATGCATGTGCTCGATTCTGTTTCTGCGTACCACGCAGAGCGCATGTTACTCCATTTCTCAATAATAACAATTTAATGAAAATGGAAGGACGTCGCTTCTTACATTTTGCAACGTTACTGTTCGGTGTCATTAAAACGCGCCAACCACGGTACTTGTATGACAAACTTAATTTTTCGCATTGTAACAAAAGGATGCCCAAACTGCTTTTATGTCCGATGCATAGGTCTTCTGCATTTCGTGGCAGTTTTAAATATTCTGCCACCAAGTGTTGGAATAATCTACCACCTCCTATAAGAAACTCGAAAACTGTTAGTTCCTTCAAACTTAGTCTTCATAAGTACTTGATTCTCAAACAAAAAGACCCTATGTAATTTAATTTTGGGAAAATGAAACTATGAAAAATATGAACACTATAAAAAGTATACCTAAAGTTGAAATTTAATTATGAAACAAAATAAGTACTTGCATTGCATGTTAGAAAACATGTTTAAAATATAAGTATATATATACAAAAACAACATTTCTATATATGAACAAATTAAAATACCTTTACATTCACATACACAGTAACTTACACGTTGATACGTACTAGCACGCAACACATACATACCTTGAAATACACACATGCATACATAATTAGATATACCTGTACCGCTTGCGCGCAAGCGAAGGAAATTGGCTCCACAGAATACCAGCGCTGCAGGTGACCTTGACTATCTGCAGCAATAAGCTGAGTGGAGACCCTTTCGGTCAATGTAATGTAACTTACATCAATAAGTATTAGTTAGTAATAATAACACATGTTTGCTATTGGATGTATCTTCTTTTTTGTATAACCTTATGTACTGTACCGAATAAAGTATTTTCTTTCTTTCTTTCTTTCTTTAAACTGTCTACATATTTTTCATCTCACTTGTTGTGTCATTTCTAGGACAGACACAGATGCTTATTTTTATTATTATTATTTTGGACTGAAACTGTATTTGATGAAAATATAACTATTAATTAAATCAGTACATCAAAATACTGAGTAATTAGTCGTATACGTTGCGCGCGCTGATTACCCCTTTGGCAGTAGAACTGCGCAATAGAAGCCTTCTGTTTGGAACAAACACGGAGGCGTAAGTTCAACTGCAATTACACTGCAGGCAATGAACTAGATCTATACCGTAGACAAACTGACAAATAGACTCCTAATTTCAGTAATTCACATATCATAGCCGACAATTAGTCAACTAGCGTACAGATCTTTGCAGTAACATTTATTTTACACTACTTGACCCGGCGAACTTCGTTCCGCCTAAAAGTCAATAATCCAAACTTACCAGTCCCTCTACTGTATTAAACATGTATTATATATAAAAAAACTTCCCTTTGAATCAATCTATCTATAAAAAACTGCGTTTAAATCCGTAGCGACTTTGCTTGCTTTGCGCGAAGCGACTTTGTTTAATACTATGTAGTGACTAGTGACTAGCCTATTGACGCGCGTCCCTGTAGTTCCGGGATTAGATAGGGCTATGGTATCCCCTGCCTGTCGTAAGAGGCGATTAAAAGGGGCTTACCGGGTTGCGAGCGGCTGAAGTGGGAGCTCGAACCGTTCGTCCAGGCAACCCTGCGAAAAACGTCATAATGACCAGATGGAGCAGTGGACCCAGCCGCCCATCTGTGAAAAGCCCCATTGGGCAACGCGCTCGGAGGACTCCGGTTCCGGCGTTCCTTTCGAAATCCCGGAGTCCTCTTGGTATCGCTGAAGACGGCCACCGGGGGGGTTTTAACGTGGTAAAAATCCCACGTAACCCTGCGTCGTTCCTACGCCGCCGGATACCTTTTGAAGGTTTCCTCCTCGTAAAAAAGGGCCACCCTTAATTTAACAAATGTATATTCGACACTCATAAGTATTTGATGTCTATTCAGTTATCTACTCTACGATTCCAATGAATTTGCTAGTTCTTAGTTGCAAGGATATACCTTCAACGTACGCATAGATGTACAAACCGCTCTGATTTAGACGCCCCAATACACGCACGCACGCTTTAAAATACGCTTTATACAGTCATAGCCCCACAGTTGGATTTTCTCATGTGTTATGGGTACCATGGCTACACACAAGACGAATACACAAACACCCAGACCCAGAACACCAATCTAAACTCATTCAGATACCTGGCCGGGAATCTAACCCGGGACCCATGGCGTGTAAAACCGCTCGCGGGAATCGCTCCGCCACGCGGGTCGTCACATAAAAACTGAAGGAACCCATTTCGACCGCAATCCTTTAAAAAAATAATCGATCGCGGTCTACTCAGATACAATACGTGATGTATCAAACCACCAACAAGGTATATTGATAGTTAAGTCTAGAATATTTTAAAATTAAGATCACGCCACAACACAACAACCGATTGCAGCATTTCATGCTTATCGTTTCATAGGTTTTAAGCGTAAGAACTGTTGTTGATGCATCGAACGAACGACGATTTAGCTATCAATTAAATATTGTTCTCATGCATGCAAGTCTTTATGATTAATACATTATTTAAACCTAAAAACTTTATTCTCATAAGAAATTACATTCACTTATAATGAGAGCTTACCTAATCTTAAAATTCAATACAATGTTCGGCTTACTTACTAATATTTTATCCTTGGTATGAACACAATACTTAAGATTTATGTGGGTTAAGTTAAAGTATTAATGCGGGTAGTTTTGTAAAAATGATAAGTATGAGACGAGCAAGGCACGTAAAATTACACGGATGTTAGGTGACTAGAAGCGGCAGTAAGTAGTAAGTTTATTTAAATTTCTAAGATGCAAATTTTGTAGTTTACTCCTTAAGAGAGTATGAGAAAAATGTGAGGAGTAAAATCTACTGAAGATGACCTCGTTATGTTTACAGTTCTGATTACAAAATTGTTACGTAGCCAAAACTTTCCTAGTAAGAGACATGCTTTGCAATTTAGTCGTATTTTTTCTTTCTTTCTTTTTTTATTTATTTTTTTTTCTTTGTTATATTATTGTTAGTTAATTTATTTATTGTTTAGTTAAATGGGTATGAATTTATTATATACAATGCTTCTTACAATTCTCAGGCTTGAAAACACGTCTGCAATTGTCTTCAGGGTTGACCCGCAGTCCACCTGATAGTAACTGTCGCCCATGCACATCTGTGGTCACTCGCAGATGAGATCAGAATGCTACGTAATGTTACACAAATACACTTCTCCTTAGGACTAAGATAAAACGCCTCAAATAAGTATCTCACTCTGATCACACCTTTCAAACACAACGCTTCAACTGTGTTCATACTTAATTCCCGTCTATTAAAAAGCTGAAATACGTGAAATTTGCCGCCAAAGACAAACGGTACACTTTCACATGAGGCGACCACCTTAGTCCTCGGAAGTAGCAACGCATCTGAGATTGACTTCAGATAGAACCCGTATTCTGTATGTAGTTGATTACAGATGTCCATGATCGGCAGTGACCACTTACCATCAGGTGGACTGCATGCTCGTTTGCTACTTCAGTCATATAAAAAAAAGCTTACAAGTCTTAAAAAAACAATATGTCCTTACCTTAAAGCGACTGTAAGTTATTTTATCTTATTATCCGTAAAAGGCTTATTTTATCCGTCTTATTATTTATATATATATTTTTTCTGACTGAAGTAGCAAACGAGCATACAGTCCACCTGATGGTAAGTGGTCACTGCCGCCCATAGACATCTGTAATCAACTACATACAGAACACGGGTTCCATCTGAACTCAATCACAGTTGCGTTGCTACACTCAAGGACTATGATGGTCTCCTCATTTGAAAGTGTGCCGGCAACCACACTCTTCTTTCGAAACGCAAGAAATGCTTCACGCTAGAACGGTGTGGCGGTGGTACTTCTCCAGTCGAACTACACTGATTCTACCACCTTGAAAATATATATTTTTAAATAAGTTCCGTATTCAATAATGCCTTCCATGCAGAAAGTTTATGTCGTTCCCAAAAGACAAGCAAACGTCGGTCTGTAAATCTTAATGCACAGTAATTTAGTTTGCTCATTTGCGCTCTTTAATTACTTGAAAGCTCGACTGTTGGGAGCAGACGCCTTGGCCTAATTTTTCAGCTGAAAACGCAATAGGCCTGAAAATTGTATCGTTAAGATGTAATGTTCGGGGATTTGGGCCAAACTTGAACCTAATTTCTACGAGACAAAGCGAATGTTAGCATTAATATGAATAAGCTGTAGGAATGTTCCACGCGAGGTATTCAGAACTTTAAGAAATAAAAGTAGTACAATATCCTATATACTTTAATTTCCGTCAATAAATTGACAATTAGCCAAATAGAAAATATACAAGAAAATAATTAATGTAAAACAAGAAGAAACTGATTAAAGTTATGAAAAAAGAATTAGGTGCAATAACAAAAAACGTTAAATATAAATTAATTATATATTGCTAGCTTGTTTCCTCGGCTCGTCCTGGTTTTATAATGTATGAGTTGGTAATGAGAATCCCATGTGTGAACCGAGGACATGAACTATGTATTTGTGCGCCAAATTCCAGGAAAATCTAATCGGATACGTATTTTTTTACAAACAAACGTACATACAGCCAACTGAAGGCACGGCAGTGCACGGACATTTTCTCGAAGCAATTCGGGCCATTTTCGACCTCCTATAACCTCGTTATGGATAAAACTAGAAGCCGAATTTTTTAACACCCAGAAAGGGGAAGAATCTTTAACGCTTTAAATAAGTCGTTTAATTGACTTGGCAAACACATGAAAACACAATGTATCTCACACGTAATACATAAATAAATTAGATTGTTTAGTGCGATTGCCGCGTCAATCTATTAATTTAAAAAGTTAAAGATTTGTTATATTTATATGGTCACCATAAAATATATTATGATTAGATAATTACGTAACAACTTAAGACAGAACCTATTTTAAGTAGCGACTGAATAAATTAATCGTCGTTTTGGTTTGGTGTCACGTAGATCTCACAATTTTATTCGATGAAAGAGCTAAGTTGCGAACTTGGTTTTTTTACAAGTGTTGTTTTATGGAATACTTTTTTACTTTCGCATGTATACTATATATAATAGCCCAAGCTTAATAATTAACATACGTCTGATTAAAGTAGCAATCAAGCATGCAGTGTACCTGAAGGTAAGTAGTCACTGCCACCCATAGACATCTGTAAGAACCTTCAAATAGAACATGGTTTTGGGGTTTGGGGCACGGGTCTTTTCTCAGAATGAGAAAGTTGAGAGAGTTTTAGGCCATAGTCCACCGCGTTGGTCTAGTGCGAATTGGTGGAAATGGGTTTTATCTGACGTCAATCATAGATGCATTGCTATTAATAAAGTAAACTTGTACCCCAAGCAGTAAAAAAATATACGATCTAAAAACATTTAGTCTGACAACTCAAAGCACACGTTCCTGAAATGTATTAACATGCATAAATATAGTAAATACACGATCTCGTCATGCATATTGTATGCATGAAGTCATCGTTTTGGTTGCTACAAATTGTACGTTCATACTAGGTAGATCTATCCTGACTCCCTAAGCTTCACTAGAGAGGACGGCCTTCCGGCAACATACTTGCTATATGTACTCTTGGCATATCTCGCGCTACTTTTGTGTATAGTATCGTGTATATAGGAGGGGGGGCACACTAACCCTTCAGCATAGGTGAGACAAAAAATCTATAAACAGGTCCTACATTACAGAGACTAGCTTGCATTTCTGGGCTTGATAAGAATATATGTACAAACATAAGGATCTTATTCATTTTGTCTACAAATTTAAAACTAAAAACAAAATTGTCACTAGACAAGCAATTTTTTCACCGACTGCCACTGGTAGCCTTCCCCTTTAAAAAATATAAACCCATGGTATTTGACTATTTCGAAATTCAGAATTCATGGTAAATGACATTTCAGAATTCATTAAAAAGCAGCAGCAGCAATGATAGCCTAATCGTTGAGACTTGCCCTCTCGATCGGAAGGTGCAAGGTTCAAACTAAGGCATGCACCACTGATTTAGAAATTAATTATCATTACTTTCTGGTGAAGGAAAATATCGTGAGAAACCTACACAACCGAGAGTACTTTGAAAAAAGTTCTCGGAGGTGCGTGAAGTCCACCAATACGCTCTTGGCAAGCACGATGGACAATGGCTTATACTCTCTCGTTCTGAGAAAAGACCCGTGCCCAGCTGTGGACAATAAGAGGTAGACGAGAGACGAGAGAGTTAAAAAAATAGAAATAAAATTGAATAAACTCCGTTTGAATTTATTAGTTGTTTGTTGTTTTAAGTAAGTTCTGGCTAAACTAAATGAAACAAGTCTGGTATAAGATAATACAAACTTTCGTCTCCTAATTAGCCTGAATTTTCAAAGACGTATTATTTTTGTTTTGTCTAAGTTTTTGTAAATTTTGTAAGTAATTTTGCGCTTCTGGGACCACTGAATACAAACAACGTTTAGTTACTTTAAAAATTCTTCGTATTATCTATGTGATCCGTTTTCGTTCCAAAATTGACCTATTTTAATATGTGGACGGGTACTCATACTATACGCTTTTTGGAGTTTTTAACCTAACCTAACCTAACCAAAGGTTATCCTATTACTAAGACTCCGCTCCGTCCGTCCATCTGTCTGTCTGTATGAAATAAATATTTAAGAGCTCCCATACAACGTTTGTTGAATGAGACCTCTTAAAAATTCTATACAGATTGCGACGAAGATACTGAATACTTCGTAGGTGAATACGGCTCGCACTTGGCCGATTTTTAATTTCTTTATTATGCCATAGTTGCATGAATCCATATTACTACTATATCCAATAATTATACTAAACGTAATTTTTACAAGGTTTTACATAAATTGGTTGGAATATAAAGAAAATTCTAAGTGTTAGACAAAATCTGGGCGCCTGGGAGCTTTCATCAAAGTCGCTGTCTAATCCCTTTGAGATATAAACAATACATGGAGAGATATTCCTCTTTCACAGATCTACAAAAAAGTTTATGATGGCGTATTTTTTAATGATAGCTTACTTACAATATTAATCCTTTAAGACCTAAATACCTAAGTTACCTCAAGTAAGTCGTGCATTTATTATAATACATTACACCCGCTCTATTATCCATGCGAAGCTGGGGCGGGTGCCTAGTATTATATAGATCTGAGTACTTATTATATGTAACGTTTTTGAATGGTGATTATGATATCATCTTTTATTATTAACTAGCTGATCCAACTTTAATTATTATATTATTAACTTCGTTCCACCTAAAAGTCAAAAATCTAAAATTATCAGTGTTCCTCCACCATATTACGCATGTATTATACTTAAAAACCTTCCTCTTGTATAATTCTACCTATTAAAAATAAATACATTAGAATCCGTAGCGTAGTTTTAAAGATCTAAGCATACATAGGGACAGACAGCGGGAAGCGACTTTGTTTTATACTATGTAATGATACCACATTTTGTATAATGTGTAAGTAGCAAATCAGCATACAATCCACCAGACAGAAAGTAGCACTACTGCACAAATAACTGTAATAACTCTAAATACAATCGGTCTTCCTGACGTTTGCTACATACTCGTATGCCTTGATGCTCCTAAAGACTAAGTAACGCTTCTAATAACACCTCAGACATGTATGTCTGCCTTTCAGACCAGTACACACATTAGTGATGTATCGAGTATTCGCATTCGCATTCGCGAATACATAAACAGGTCGCCCAATCCATACAAATTTAAGTCAATGTGCAGTATGTCGACAAAAAAAGGTCGTCATAAATCACATTCTCTGGCCCATTACACCAAAAACTAAAAAAAATCAATATCTGCATTCGCGAATATTCAAATAGTCACATTCGTTCCTTCACTAGTACACAGCAATGCATCCACAAGAGTTCAACACGAACATTGTGTAAAATAAAATTTAGTAAAGAAATCTCTTTTAAAGTATGTACTTTGTTATGTAAACGCTGCTAACATGTCAGTTCGTTACCGAAATTACGCACATTCCTATGTATGTGCAACCCGACAAACAATATTCCTCACAGTACCACCTACATGACACTACTCTTTCACCCCTACTATGGAATTTTGTAAAATGGTTCGACTTTACTAGTATTTAGTAAGGTTCCTTATTTGCCTATTTAAACTGTCTTTATCTCGTACCTCCCTGGCGTACCCCAATGGTTTAACCTACTACTATATACAAATCTCCCCTCACAACTAGAAATAAAAGAAAAAATGTCTATAACTCATTTGACAGAGACCGTTACATTTAATGTGAATAATTACCACAACATTTTCATTATCAGCTGTAATTTGAGGACACTTAAAACCTAACTTTATGCATAGTATAACGCTCAATGAAGTTAACCAGATTCTATCTACGATATCGCATGGTGAGGATAAGTGTTCTAATGGAAATAATAAAAATTTGCTCAAATTTTGAAAAGTATTACAAAAAAATTGTCTCAGCTGCAGTTATTAAAGGGTCGTTCCTTTTAAGGTTGTTCTTTTATAGGACGATGTCGCGCTTGATAATTTCTAATTACCAACTTAATTTTCTGAAATTTTGAGTTTATTCTCATTTGTTTCCACAGCGATATGTATATACATAATGTATAGCGATCGTATATCGATATAATTCGTATACCCAATTTATGATTACAATCATATTTCCTAGATACTTATTTTTTAAGCAAATTATTTGTAAGTAATCATTGAACTAGAATAACGGATATCTCGAACGGAAATCAAATCGAGAACCTACAGTAGGCGTCATCCCCCGTCACCAACAATGAGAAGGGTAGGCCGACACATGTCTACCCGGCACACGTCGCAACCCTTAATTAAAGGTCGTTTCATTCCCCAGAACTGCCATACGTACCTATAACACACCCTTGCGATCGCTTTTTAATTAGCCACTAATATATTTTGCGTGGCTTTATTACGCAAATTTTCGGTTTTTTGAAGATTGGTCTCTTTAAGCGCGACGAAGGGAGTTTAGAGATACATTTAAAAGTTAAATTCCTTCGTTTCGTCATTGTATTTTATTATTATATTGATTTTAAAGGTGTTAGAATTAGTGATTGATAGGAAGGATGTATGTCCTTGCTGAATTACATACATATGATGCGACATTCATAGTTCTTAGTAGTTGAAATCCATCTATGATTGACGTCACGTAGAACCTACCTACCCGTTTTCTTGTTTCTTTTCCTATACTGAAACCACCTTCGATTTTTCTGCACTTCCCAAAGGTTGGCTGGTAGAGAATGCTTTTTAGCGTCAAGCCCGGCTACTGTAATACAAACTGTGTATTGGTACAATAAAGCATAAATAAATAAGTAACCTACAGAGCTATATTCATATGTCCATAAACAGCAGTTTCCTTATAGTTAAATAGACTACATGCTTGTTTATTAGTTACCAAAGCGCCGGGACGTCAGTAACATGAAATCGATCAATGCTCCCTTAGGGCCAAGAAGGTTTGAATAACTAAGGAGATAAGTTTCCCTTTACGACATCTTTCAAAATAAAATGTAACATTTTACGATGGTAACTGTCTTGAAGAGAAAATATACAATCATTTAGGTATCTATATATTAATACGTGAAGCAAAACTTGTGAAGCATTTTTAACTAATATGCCGAGGACGGATTAGTATGAAATTTTACACGGTTATAGTGGACGTAGAGAAGGAGTGCAGAATGTTAATATTTTTTTAAATAATGCTTAAAACATACATAAAATCAACTAAAAATACATTACACACTACCGTGCATTTGTCACAAACATATAAATAATAAACGAAATAGTACATTCAATGTCTTACTATGAAAACACATAACGTTAGAAATGTCAGTGTCTTTATCAAAATACCCGCTATTGCTTTTAAATGCGGTTTAGCTAATTAAACCTATTTTTACACTTAACGGGTGCATTCAAAATTACTTGAAAATTATTACATTTTATTTGAATTTCAGAAATATTCGTACTACTTTGGACAATATGAAGTTTAGTTTTTCAATTTAAATTACGGTCGAATTTCGACCGATGTGACGGGTGACTAGTATTTTTTAATAATTCGTTTAATATGAAAAATGCAAATAATATAAAAAACAACTGGCTAAATGCCGCTATAACAAAACACGTTGTTATAACAGAAATACACCATCTGTTAAAATTTTAACTGTCGAGATAAAAACAATAATTTTGAAGGTAGTTCGACCGGAGAATTACCACCGCCACAACTATTTCTAGCGTGAATATTTCTTACGTTTCGATGGAAGGGTTTGGTTGCCAACACAATTTTGTATGAGGCGACCATCATAGCCCTCGGGAGTAGCAACGCATCCGTGATTGACTTCAGATGGAACCTATGTTCTGTATGAAGTTGATTATAGATGTCCATGGGCGGCAGTGACCACTTACCATCAGCCGTCAGGTCTTATCATATCCCCCCCCCCGTTCCCCCCCACCGTTTTTTCCCCCCCCCCCTGTCAGACAGATTAAAAATATATATGAATTTCATATCTCATATAAACGACGAAATACTGATATAGCAACAATGGCGCATTCAATAAAGTGGTCTTTGAATAAGTTCTTTGACAAATCTTAAAGAGTAAATGTTCAAGGTGAATATAAAAGACCATTGTAATTTCTATGAAAATTTCCAATTATTGGAATTATGTATTACATCAAATACTGTGAGTATTGTATCGAATTATATAGTACTATGTACTTCGAAACTGGCTCCCTGTTACGTTGAAAGCCCCTGTATATAGAGATCGATGATGGTATTAAATTCAGGATATTGGCAGCAACATCTTCTAGAGTAAACTACCTAACAACTCAAAACTTATCCTTAAGGCGCTTCTTCATTGGGACGACACGACTCCAAAACGGCGCCGGTATCGACGGCACGACACCGATAGCTATTTAAAATGTTTGGACGACATCGACACGACGTTTTTAAAATTCAGTGTCTTCAGTATGAAATTATTTTGTTTTTTCAAAAGAATTATTGTGCCCAATTGCGCCCATACAATGCAATACGCTTTGCAACGATAATCACATTCGTAAACAATGATTGTTTTGACATAACGTACTAAACTAGTACTACGGGTACAATAAGCTTATCTTAGAGCTGAGCACAAACAGAATAAACAAGGTTGTATGTCAACTAGTCAAACATGAGATCGTCCCTATAGTTCCGGAATCAGAATAGGGCTACAATATCCCCTGCCTGTCGTAAGAGGCGACTAAAAAGGGCTTCCGGGATTGCGGTCGGCTAGAGTGGGAACTTAAACCGTCCAGCCAGGCGATCCCGGGAAGGACGGCGGTACATGTGGTCGCATACCGTCGTAAAGGCTAGACGGAGCGGTGGGCCCGCCGCCCTTCTGGGAGGAGCCAGATAGGACAACGCGCTCAGAGGACTCCAGTGGCGTTCCTTTGGAGATCCCGGAGTCCTCTTTGTAGCGCCGAGGACGGCCTAAGGGGGGGTTTTAGTGTGAAAAATCCCACATAACCCTGCGTCGCTCCCACAGCGTCGGGTACCTTTTGAAGGTTTCCCTCTCAAAAAAAAAGAAAAAAAAAGGATACAATATGCTTATCTTTGAGCTGATCACAAACAGAATACACAAGTGAAAGTTGTATGTCAACTAGTCACATAGAGAATTTTCGTGTGTATACGACAGATTTCCTAATAGTTTGAAAGAAACACATAATGGTAAATGGCCCCTACCGTTCATGCCTGTGTCATGTGTGCCCCCACTCAAAACTATTACAAAAACACACATAAGTACATTAAAGAAACGAATACCAAAATTCGTTATCTAGATGTAGGCCGGTGACCAAACCCGGAACTCTTTATACTTTTTCTCTTTATATTGCTTTGCCATCGGATCCTTACTATTAACCGTTAGATCCTTGGTTGATCCAATAAAACTCTTGTCATCAACACGAAATAAGAAAATTAACGCTATTTATCCAGATTGAATTGGCAAAAGAATCTTCTTAACAAACGTAAGAAGTATTTCTCAAATGAGATTTCTAAGGAAACATTACGAAGGGCAGTCAAGTTCAAGTTTGTATCCCGCTTTTATCTGTTGACCCAAGATTTAGGGGCTCATCATACTTATCCGCCGCGATTTACGTGCTATTTAACATATTTTATCATTTCATCTATAAAGATTACATATTTATATATTATGTATTTGGCTGGAAGAGACAGCTCTACTCGGTGTAATCCTCGCGAAATCTGCTTGCACCGCACCTCTTAACGGCTGCAGTCAACCTTTTTTATAATCAGTCTAAAAGATAAAACCTTTTTCTCCGACCTTGATAATGTATAAATAAATTAATGGATCTATAAAATAATATTTTTTTCATTTATTTTCCTAATAGCATAAAAGAGTTTTAGATTCTTAGCTATCTTTTGCCAGTTTCTAAAATGAATACAGCTCCAACGCGGAGGTATGTACCACCGCCAAACATATTTCTAGCGTGAAGCGATTCTTGCGTTTTGATCCGGTAGCTGCCGGCTTGCTAAATAATTTTAACAAATTCAAAAAAATATTTTTCTGTTCAGCTGCACGTATTTTAGTATATATTAAAATATATTGATTGTATTAATTTAAAAATTATGAAATTTAATCCAATTTTACGACACGGCACAATATAAAATCGATTTATTTATCTCCAAATTTCATGCGGTTAATCACGAATTCGCGTTGTCGAATACAAGAGTACCCACATCGGAATACTAATTTTGTTTCAATAAGATATAAGTATAACCTTGCAACTCGTTGGAACTTGTGCCATCTCTGAAATAAATTTGATCGAATTTCTAAACTCATCCGCGTAACGGTGTTTCGAGGACTTTGGAATTGTTCAAGTAAGGCTTTTCTTTAAATTTGTTTAATTTTAACACAATACTTGTGCTATGATTGTATAATTGGCGCTTTGTTGGTAAAACTGTTCGTGATTCATCTGCTTTAATACTTTCATAATCTTATTAATATTAGAAATGCGAAACTGTTTGAATACCTATGTGAGTTTATTACTCTTTTACGCTAAATCAACTGGCTGGATTTGGCTGATATCCGACACACACATGCTTTTTGATCCAGATCACTACATAGTATAAAGAAAAGTCGCTTCGCGCTGTCTGCCCCTATGTATGTTTAGATCTTTAAAACTACGCTACGGATTTTAATGCAATTATTTTAATAGATAGAGTGATTCAAAAGGAAAGCTTTTATGTATAATACATGTATAATATAGTTGGACACTGCATTAAAATCCGTAGCGTAGTTTTAAAGATCTAAGCATACATAGAGACAGACTTTGGAAAGCGACTTTGTTTTATACTATGTAGTAATAATAGCAATGTTAAGCGCTGCTGTAGTTTGGTTTCAGGATATAAAAGGGAGACTAACATACTAAAGGTTAGTTCTAAGGTGTAAAAATGTGTATATGTTCTACTTCGGGTGAGATTATTAATCTCACCTGGAGCAGATTATAAATGTAATGTAAAACTTAAGATGTAAAATGCAGGATTTTACATCTTAAGTTTTAGTTATTTTACATCTGGACTGCTCGACATGACATGCTCGTTTGCTAATGCTATACTATAAATATATGATACTTTAACTTAGTTAAAAAAATGTACGTACCCTTAGGATTTTTTTTTTAGTTTGATGCTCATTTCACGAACGTCACAAGCTGCCGGCACTTATATTAATTTGCTACTTCAGATTGATAAAAATCGTGCTTATTTGTGCATCAACCCATTATTGGCCCACTGCTGGGCACGGGTCTTCTCCCAGAATGAGAGAGTTTAGGCCATAGTCCACCGCGCTGGCCAAGTGCGGATTGGTGGACTTCACACACCTCCGACAACTTTTTTTAAGAACTTTCGGGTGTGTAGGTTTCCTCACGATGTTTTCCTTCACCGAAAAGCAGTGATAATTAATTTCTAATACGCACATAAATCATTGGTGCGTGCCTGGGTTTGACCTCGGACCTCCCGATCGAGAGGGCAAGTTTCAACCATTAGGTTAGGCTATCACTGCTCACTGCTACTTATTTAAATGCCCTCATTGTTAAAATACCTTCTTAAAACTTTACTTTCACTACTAACACTTTCGCTTGACCAGCATTACTTACCATTCCTTACCGCACTTTGTATCATCTATCACTTAATTATACCATTAATATCCACTATCAAAACTGCCACAAAACTTTTAAAACCCATTCAACTGTACACCTATTTCATTTATTTCCAGTAAATTGATTTTCCGTACATTATTAGTTTATTTGAGGGGCTCAGCGAACCGGAATTCGATTAAGACTCAGGCGCACGGAAAATGTTATTTCTTGTTAATTAATTTTCGTGCAAGTAATTGACTTTTATGGTCCGATTGAGTAAGTGCACTTAAATAAATGTATTGTATTTTAGCTAGAGAATGTTCAATTTACTTTCTTTGAATTATTGTGTAAGAAAAGAAAATAGAGGGTTTTTACTTAAAATATACAATAAAAGGATATTAAGAAAATGAAAGTAAACTTGGTACTTGAGTATATGTATTTATGTTTGTAGAGATGCGTATCAATAGCATACATAAAAAAAATCAAATATCTCGGGGACTGCCGCCGTAAAGCTATTGCATAGCAGTCTTCATCTACTTATGCAGTTATAATCATTTATTTATTTATGCAGTATTTTTTTTTTCTTTAATATTAATTTAAGTTTTTTTCTTTGATACCATACTTTCTCCCAAACAGCTGCTTACATATTCGTCCGATTTCCGAGTAGCTCGTGTCGATCCGTGCGAGTTTCGTACTGTCGTAAAATATACATACACGTTAATGTATGCGGGGGGTGTTAGGCATTTTTCGGTACGGAATTTCTTTATTTGGTCGCCGCGCTCAAAGCCCGCGAATTTAAGCCCGCAATATTAAGCTATGCAATAGCTTAATATTGTATTAATTTTCATAATTATTACTATAACAAGAAAAACCTTGTTGTGACTTAATTTCAACGTAACATTTGTATTGTAAGTACACGATCACTTTAAATCCTGTCGTTTTCGCGTGACGGTGCGCGATGTTTCAAATTAACACACATATTCTCAGTAAGATTTCCTTAATATATACCCTCTCCTATCACTTGGCTGCTGGAAGAAATTTATTTTTTTAAATAAGTAGTCCTTCGTACTATGTATTTTAAATATGTTTACCTATTATGTCACTGTTGTCAAAAACTTATAAATAAATGAGTACACAAATGGATAACGTTCAATTTAATGTGCAAATAAAATAAATAAACAGCTTGAACTAAAAAGCTCAGTTTGTTGTAAAAAAAAGAATTTTGAAGATATAAAACCCACAAACTGCCGCGACGTAAGTACACTCACCTACAAAAATGACATACTCTGTACATAGTTGGTAAAAATTTTCGTTATCTCAAGAAAGCATTCTGAGCACGATGGCGTGCTCTTAGAAAGTGATTTGCGTTTTCCTACCTTAAGCCTCTTTGTGTAAACCCCAAAATACCGTGGCCAGAGCCTTCGTGCATCTGAATATTCAACTGCACTCGAGCGTTAGTTGCTTACCTTACGCATAATTATTTACAGCGGCCAGCGAAATAGTTTGTTATTTGCTAAACAACAAATATTTAACTTTCGTATAAAACTAGGAGGTTAGCGAAGCAAGGTTATATGTTTCTTTCATAATATAGAAGCAAAAATGCTGTGCCCTTAATACATTTTTTTATGTTTCAAGACAATCATTGTTTACTGTGTCCCCCAAACATTGCAAAATACATTGCATGTTTACATTTTAGTTTTCGGCTACACCTTATTATGTACTTTGTAATGTTGAGCGTAAACGAAAACGATCTTTGTTCTGAAGATTATACAGTCCATGTGATGCTAAGTGACCACAGCCGTCCATGGACATTTAACCCCAGATTGAATAAGAATATTCTTATCTGAGGTAAGCTCTAAAGATTGTGGTAGAACTTCTCAATTTTTTCCAGGTTGTAGAACCACTGCATTTTGTCTAGAGAGGTACCACTGCCACACCTACTGCTAGTGTGAAGTAGTTCGTGCGTTTTAGAGAAAGGGTGTGGTTGGCGAATCATTTATATTAGGTTATTTTACATATAGCGACCATAGTTCTCGAGAGTAGCAACACATCTGCGAATGACTATGGGTAGAACCCCTGTTCTGCAAAATGTAGCTTACAGTTGTGCATGGACGGCAGTCACCACTTAACATCAAGTGAACTGCATGCTCGTTTGCTATTTCGATGTGATAAAAAAGGTAAGTATGTCTTATTCACAGAGTCTGCACGCCAGAATACAGCAGTTAACACTGTGGTTGTTTGAAAGAAATGAATTTAGCGGGCTTCTTCCGGATTGGCAATAAATTTTATTTAAATCTGGCAATTTGCTATTTGTCGCTGTTCCTATTGTCAGACATCAATTGTGACCTGAAAACATAGTAATATTCAACCATCGAAGTAAACGTTGTCTAATAAGCAGATTTTTTTTATTATACAGAACTATAGAGCTTTTAGTATTTCAGTAAAAATTGGTCAAACCAGGAGTATTTACAAGTCGTCTAAATGCAGACTTTATTTACAAAACTGCTTTGATAAAATAATGATTGCAATAAATTAACAAATGCTGATTCTACAACAACAATTGCTGCAAGAGATTCGTAATAGGTACTAGATAACCACATCGGATAAAAAGACATGGTTAATTAAATGATAAAAATAACTTCAAATACTAGTAGGTAGCCATGTAAAAATTCTCCGACATCGACAATCTGTCGTATAAATATGTATACCAACTACCATTTTCAGCTCGGAGTTAAGATAGACGGTAGCGAGTAGCGATTTATTTCATGTAATTTATTTTTTGACTTTCTAATTGTATAAATATAAATAAATAATTGTTAATTTTTGAAGTTATAATTTTTGTACCTGTACTGTGTACTGATTGAAACTGTCGACTAGAAATATTTGTCACCATCTTCGTAAACTATGTTGTCGTATCTACACAAACGATAAGATAGAAACACTAAAGAGCAATCATACGCTAAATTTTAACTACTAGCTGAACCTCGCAGCTTCGCCAGCGTTAAAAAGCTCGATGTGTCGATTGTCCCGTGCGAATAAAATATTTTCCCACTGTAAAAAGTAGCCCATATGTTAATCCAGACTATCAGCTAACTCTCTACTAAATTTTATGAAAATTGCTCTAGCCGTTTAGATGCGAAGAAGTAACAAACATACACACCGACAAACTTTCGCATTTATAATATTAGAATGAAAGTATGAATATTATGATTAACTCCAAGCATATAAATTTTGTAAAATATATCATCCTATCGTAATTTTTTTTCCAATTCAATTTTATTTCAATACTTTATCGTTATATACACTTTCTTTATTACTCAAGTCTATCCGCGTGTTTTATGACCAAATCTGTGGCTTGTTCTAAAACATACTCGCGAACTATTTTATCCGCGTCTGCAACGCGCCCCGACTAAGCATTGTGTACGTGCTTGTACACATCTCACTACTCGGGCACGTCTTCTATCACAGTTTCTTGTTTATTTGGTCTCGAATAAACAAAGAAATCTACGTGGTATAAAGCGCTCATAATATTTTTTTAGTAATAAATGAGATAAATTCATAGAAATAAATATTTAACGTGTCTGGAGCGTTAAATAAAAAGCAGATCTAATTACACAAAATAAAAGTTTATGTAGATGTAAGCACATTTTTATAATAAAGAAAAGATGGGAGACTAATCATCGAAATTTTGTACATTTTTTTATCTGACTGAAGTAGGAAATGAGCATGCAGTCCACCTGACGGTAAGTGGCCACTACCGCTCATGGACATCGGCAATCAACCACAGACAGAACATGGGTTCCATCTGAAGTCAATCACAGATGCGCTGCCACTCCCGAGGACTATGATGGTCGCCTCATGTGAAAGTGTGCCAGCAACCACTCCCTTTTATCGAAACGCAAGAAATGCTTTACGCTAGAAATAGGTGTGGCGGTGGTACTTCCCCGGTTCCAACTACACTGGTTCTACCACCTTCAATATCTTGTTACTTGAGTCCAAAGTACCAAATCCTTGGCTTGTTATAATGCAGACTCGCGAACTATTTTATACGTGTCTGCCATGCGCCCCGACTAAGCATTGTGTACGTGCCTGTACACCTCCATTACTCAGCACGCCTTGTATCAAAATTGTGTGTTTATTTGGTTTCGAATAAAATAAGTATGAAATGAAGGGCGATCTTCAAAGTTTTTTAGCAATAAATTAGATACAACTGTATAAATAAACATGTAAAATCTCTGAGATAATATTTTCATTTAAACGTTTTTTCTCTTTGTTTTTTGAGGAAAATCCTTCAAGTGGCATCTATCACACTAAAATTTCGGAAGCCAGCCTCTACGAAGGAGACTCCAAATTCTCTAAAACAACTTTGTAGTCTAGTAGCTTCTTAAATAATTGAAGATCTTTTTTGATTTAAAATAACACTTATATGTAGTGTTATTTTTGCAAGTCTTTTATACAAACTTAAGCAAACTTTGTATACATAAAAAACAAACTTTTCATACACGTCTTGTTATTTGAGTCTATCCGCGTCTTTTATAACCAAATCCGTGGCTTGTTCTAAAACAGACTCGCGAACTATTTTATCTGCGTCTGCAACGCGCCCCGACTAAGCATTGTGTACGTGCTTGTACACATCTCACTACACAAGCACGTCTTGTATCACAATTTTGTGTTTCTAAGTTGTTGATAGCTTAATGGTTGAAATTCGCATTCTCATATAATTATGTAGATGGTCAGTGGTTTGAATACCAGGCACGTACCACGGATTTTTCTGAAATTTTGTGCTCGCGTATTACAAGCTAAACTAATATTATAAAGCGGAAGAGTTTATTTGTTTGAACGCGCTGATCTCTGAAAGTACTAGTCAGATCTAAATATATTTTTTAAATCTAATAACATATTTATATCGAGGATGGCTATAGGCCATAGGCTTTTTTGAATCGAATGAATGAAAGAGAAATATAAGCGACCAAATTATCTCGATATAGACCCTTGTATAGTATGGACCCTTATAAATAAAGGAGGTCAATTAAAGCGGTTGTACCGCGCGAATTATAATTTAAACACTTTTCTTGAGAACCACTGAACGGATTTAATGCGGGTTTCGTTTATAAATAGAGATTTTTATTATAAATACCCATGCATTACAATTTGCCCATATTTTGTACAAATGATAAGGACAGTGAAAACTCATCATCAGGTGAACTGCAGGCTCGTTTGCTACTTCAATTATATAAAAATGTATGACCCTCACTACAAAACAAAAAAACAACTAGCATACAAACTTTAGACCTCTTCTGAAGTCTTCGGTGCATTTGATTAAAACATCCGACAAAACTAGACTAGTGACATCTGTTAACTTTTGTTGGAGACCTTCTAGCCACTTTTTACTACACAAGTATCTAAGTACATGATATAAATTAATTTGAATTGCCCATTTATAAGTTTACACCACGCAGCCGAGAATAGTTTGTTGAAATTAAATTTCTCAAACTTCAGAGGCTCTTAAAGTTTCCCTAACTTTAGTTATTAGGGTTTCCTTCTTTCTGGCGTTTCTGAAGTTAACAGAGAATGTTAAATGTGTGCAACAATGAGAGAACAGGATGCAATTAAATTTGTAACACATATTGTTTTTAGAGCATATTTCACGCCCATAAAATAAATTTATGGAAATTCAAACTATTAAAGTATAAAAGTTATATTTATAGAAATATTTTCAAGGTGATAAAACCAAAATTGTTCGACTGGGCAAGTACCACCACCACATAAATTATTGGCGTCAGTTATAGTCTTTACTCCATATGAAGTTCCTTCAAGATGTATAAAGGCAGCGATGGTCACTTACCATCAGGTGGACTGCAAATCCAATCTTTATAAAAAAGATATTGTAATAAGATAAGATACTAAATTCCATTTTTAAATGCATCTTGCTTCATACTGGGTTTTTTGGAAATGTACGCTATATAATGGGACAACTTAATTAAGTTTCCTCAAAATTATAATTATTTATGTTTTCGTCCATATATGTATCAATATACATTGCACGTTTATGTACTTCGCAGTGATAGGCAAGTTCATAAACAATTACCGTTTTTAAAAATCTTAATAAAAACATACTAAGAACAGTAAGTAAGAAAAGCCATAGTATGTACGCGCACTGAAAAGTCGGGGGTAAGATATTGCCTCGGTGCGGTTTTTCCGTTGATGGGGATCTATTCTCGAAGCATGGCAATTTTCACTTCGTATCATATGTATTCATGCGAACTCGCTGGGGAGACTCCTCACTTGGTACCGATCGACCGTGAAACTCAAAACGCCTGAAGGCTTTGGAAAGATTTTTTTTTTTATTTGACTGAAGTAGCAAACGAGCATGCAGTCCACCTGATGGTAAGTGGTCACTGCCGCCCATTGACATCTGTAATCAACTTCATACAGAACATGGGTTCCATCTGAAGTCAATCACAGATGCGTTGCTACTCCTGAGGACTATGATGGTCGCCTCATGTGAAAGATTAATAAAACTTTGAAACTCGCTTAATATACTTGAAGACTGATTCCAAATTATCGAAACAGAATCTTCTCATTTATAGATTAAGATTTTGTCTCATTTCTTCTGGTACCTCAGTTTACTTAGTTACTATATTTTTTTATATCATTAAAGTAGCAAACGAGCATGCAGTTCATCTAATGGTAAGTTGTCACTGCCACAAATACCTATATCTGTAAGCAACTTCATATAGAATATGGGTTCTATCTGAAGTCAAACACAGATGCGATGCTACTTCCGAGGACTGAGATGGTCGCCTTATATAAAAGTATGTCGGCAACCACACCCTTCCACCGAAACGCAAGAGATGCTCCACGCTAGAAATAGGTGGTTCTACCACCTGACAAAAAGATAGAACTACACCTTTATATGAGTAGACTTTAAGAATATTAGTTATTTTTACCTCACTGAGGCAAAATGCACAAACATACATTTATATAAAAAGAAAGAAATACGCACTCAAATGAGTACATATATATATGTGTAAAAAAGTAAATAAAAAAACAAGTAACACCGTAAGGATAATAAGATAAAAATTATTTGTTTGAAGGTACATCAAGTACTTTCTGAAAAATTTAAAAATATAATAAAGTTTATGCATGAAGCAACACAAATGTGTATGTGATTTTTTATCAAAATTGAGTGTGTTGTATTTTTTGTTCGTTTTAGTCGATTACCTTAGGGCAGTTTCTTTTTTATTTTATTTTTTTATAATAAATCATCTAATAAAGGTTTTACACGTTACATACAACAACATAAAATCAATTATAACCTAGTTGTGCGATAAGGATACATCCTTGGCATTAGGAATATAGGAGAGGATCAACGAGACTTCGGGTTGATAAACAGGTAGTCACACATTTTGCCGGATACCTTACTTGCTACTAGAATATGGATTCTACTTACCTTTAACCACGTACAGTCCGCCCTCAGCTCCATATCCCATGATCCTGAAAAGGCTTCACGAGGTCCACACCGCACATGCACATACTAACACACACATAGACTAAATCTACACACTATTAATACACAAATAGTATATATCTTTACAATTAACACGGAAATTAAAGGTAATTAGTTCCACGCGTACGATTTCGTACGAGCCGATTAACAGCGGTCGTTTCGACGACACTCACACCGCCATACTGCTTTCCAAAGCACGGCGAGGCATACTACCCTCCGATTTGACAGACCATTTAAATGAATGAATTAACTAGTCACCCGTCGAAACTCGACTGTAATTTAAATTAAAAAAACATTTTGTCCAAAGTAACACAAATATTTCTTAAATTCAAATAAATTGTAACAATTATGAAGTTATTTTGAACGCACCCGTTAAAAGTAAAAAGAGGTTTAATTGACTAAGCTGCGTTTAAAAGCAGTATCGGGTATTTAGACAAAAACATCTGACATTTTTGATGTTGTGTTGTCATTGCATGTTTGCATTGCAAAACATTGAATGTTTTATGCAAGGTAGTGTGTGTAATGTATTTTTTGGTTGATATTATGTATGTTTTATGCATTATTAAAATAATATATTAGAATTGCGTAATTCTTCTATAATATTTGAATCACAAGCCTCTAAATCTTTAGTACTTGTGTATAAATTAAACCATCATAATAAACGAATACTTTAAGGTTTTCTTAAAAAGTTTTCAAAAGGTGTGTGGTATGTGTATATATACATAATATTTACTTGTAACCCATTTTGTAAACAGTCACCAGCAAATTCAACTACAAAGCCAAATAATAAAATTCACTGAGCTTGCACCTAATTTGTGATAATGGTGAAGTTCCAAGAATCCTTTCTTAGCGCTCACCTTCAATATTGGGCTGTGCGTTGATATGTCAGTAGTCAAGTCAGTTTTCCTATAAATATGTCGGAGGAAGCTTTGAGTCGGGTTGATTGTTACTTGCATGTATAACGTTCAATTCTGTTTGTTTACATTTAAATTATTGTTAAAATTAATAATTTAATTTGTTATAGCCTCCTTTTGATTTAAAACCTTGTTAATGGAATTAGAAGTAATAAGTTTGTTATTTACGTAGCGACCAATCGGAGCAGAGCGGATGTCTCGAGTGGGGTCGAGGCGCCATCTTTTCTTGTAGAGAGGTTTATAGTTTTTGCGACATTCTTTCACTGACTCTGATAAGCGAAGGATCGAGTTGGATCCTTGGAGAGAACATATCTGGTGACCAAAGTGAGATCGGTACCTCGAACCCGCTGCTCGGTCGTAATTGTTGTAACCTTTGCGAATTGTTATCGAATTTATAATAAGTTAACAATTAGCGCAGTATTTTTTAATCGGAATAAAACAGTGTAAAACCGTGATCATCGTATTTCGTGCCTGCATTTTACCCTGATGACGCCCACTAGAACAGTAACCACTAATGACAATGTCGATGAGAACGAGGTTTCTCCGACATATATTTAAAAAACAAAACATGAACTGAAAGTATCACAGCTTACCCAAAAGTAATGAATAAAGTCTTATCAATGTAAGCCGACCCGACATCGATAACTGAGGAGAGACTCCGTAACTCGTGAGAGATATATTATTTTATCGACCGACCGTGATAAGATTTATTCTTTTGAAAAGAAATTTGCGAGCTCGTTTGGGCCGTTCTTTGTGACAAGTAAGGAACATAATGCAGATTGGTTCCTTGTATGAAGGTCAAATGTAATCATTTTACTTAAAAGGATTTCCTTTTTACACATTGGGTTCAAGGAAGAAAATTTGGAATTAAAATTATGACTGAACATATTATTTTTATTATCTATTTTCTATATAATTATGTCGTCGTCATCGTCGTCAACCCATTATTGTCCCACTGCTGGGCACGGGTCTTCTCTCAGAATGAGAGAGTTTTTTTACACCATAGTAAAAAACCACACTGCGCGGACCAAGTGCGAATTGGTGGACTTAACACACCTTCGAGAACTTTTTTTTTTATAGAACTCTCGGGTGTGTAGGTTTCCTCACGATGTTTTCCTTCACCGAAAAGCAGTGATAATTAATTTCTAGCACATAAATCAGTGGTGCGTGCCTTGGTTTGAACCTCGGACCTCCCGATTGAGAGGCCAAGTTTCAACCATTAGGCTATCACTGCTCTATGGCTATCACTGCTCTATATAATTATGTACTTATATAAAAAATAAAATGATTTAACTGCTGACATATCAACGCATAGCCGATACAACTGCGATTAGAAACTTGAAATTTTGCACCATGTTTCCTCTTATGTTGAAGACTAGCTGAACCCCGCAGCTTCGCCCGCGTTAAAATAAATCGATGTATCGACTGTCCCGTGGGAATGTATTTTCCCTCTGTAAAAAGCCTAAAAGTTAATCCAGAGTGTCAGCTTCCTCCTTACCAAATTTTATGAAAATCGCTCCAACCTTTTAGCCGTGAAGAAGTAACAAACATACACACACACTCACAAACTATCACCTTTAGAATATTAGCATGAAATGTAATGAGTGCTAAGAAAGGATATTTAGAAATTCGCCGATTAAGGGGTTAAAAAGGGGGGATTGGGCGTCCGTTCATATTATGATACACTCAACATTTGGTTTTCTGGTTTGAGGAGATTTATAGGATTTTCTCCTGTGTCGTGGGTACCATGCAAACACAAGACGAATACACAAACACCCAGACCCAGAACACGAATTTAAACTCGTCGTTCAGATACCTGTCTGGCCGGGAATCGAACCCGGGACCCATTGCTTGTTAGACCGGTATGGTAACCGCTCCACCACGTGTGTCGTCATACATTTTTGTTCATTTTTTTTATTTGACTGAAGTAACAAACGAGCATGCAGTCCACCTGATGGTAGGTGGCCACTGCCGCCCATGGATATATGTACTACATACAGAACATGGGTTCCATCTGAAGTCAATCACAGATGCGTTGCTACTCCCGAGGACTACAATGGTCGTCTCATGTGAAAGTGTGCCGGCAACCACACCCTTCTATCGAAACGCAAGAAATGATTCACGCTAGAGATAGGTGTGGCGGTGGTACTTCCCCGGTCGAACTACACCAGTTCTGCCACCTTCAAAAATGTGTTCAAAAAAGTTCATACATGCAATTTACTTTAGATGTCTATGTTTCGGCCATACTTTGCAATTCGCAATGCTCTGAGCGGTTAACGAGTAGACTTCTCCACACATAACCAAACATAAACAGCTCGAGAGTTCTCCATGTACTTTTCAAAGGCGTGTATAATCTACCAACTCGTATTTGAACTTCATGATGGATTTTCATCTCACGCAAAGAGAAATTCCGTTCTTTGAGATGAGATTAAGCGACGACCAGCGTGGCGCAGCGGTTGCCGTACTGGTCTGACACGCAGTGGGTCCCGGGTTCGATTCTCGGCCAGACAGGTATCTGAATGATGAGTTTAGATTCTTGTTCTGGGTCTGGGTGTTTATGTATGCGTCTTTGTGTGTGTCCATGGCACCCACGACACAGGATAAAATCCTACTGTGGGGCTATGAGTGTAGAAAGCGTTTAAAAAGCGTTTTAGATTTTTAGGTTACGACTGCTACGTTGTTGTTTATCTCCCTAGAAGCTGGATTTTCCAATAAGTGGAACATAGTTCACCTCATCGATGATCATATATTGTATAATGATAGCACAGGTCACCCTCCGAATAATTCGGCCAGCATCCACAGCATTTCACGCCTCTTACGAGTAAGAATAGCTTCATGTCCGAAACATACTGTTTTATTAACTTACAAAAACTGAAAAACAATAATAACATTTCAAATCCAACGTCATATAATTAAACATATTGACTGACTGAAGAAAAAATCGATATAAATGCAAAATGTTTTATTTTTCGTTTTCCTTTAATTTTAGCTTTTATTCAACGCAGCGAAAAATAATTGTTCTTAATTACGACCCTGAAATTTTCGTATAAACCGACCACCAATCAAGGTAATGCTGACGCGAGCCATGTTCGCAGGACACCAGCAAGAGTGTGTGGTTAACATTATGGTGATTTTGTGCGTTAAATAAAAATAAGTATAAATTTTAAATTAAAATTACGTTAATACACAGGAAAAGTGGTATCCTAAGCTTTTATATTTACTTTATTTTAACGGTGAATGCTGACTTTTGCAGCACAAAGCAAATGATGCTTGAATATTTCGTTAAACGGAGGGTCTCAAAACGTAAACTTTTACATAGGAATGAAACTCAATAGGATTTTTTTTAATGAATTTACTGAGAGGGTTAAGAAGGCAATAAAAGTTAGTTACTTAAATATTAAACTTAATATCTTCGTATTAAACATCAATCAACAATCGGATACATAACTTATATTAATTTAACAACAAAGTTTTTTGTATTTAAGTAGTTCGAACCTATATTTTTTGTTAAATCTTTTTTCAGAGATTGAGTTTCCCCTTCTTGAAAACTATAACTGTCAATTTTTGTCAATATAAATCGTCTCACATTGCAGATACTTTAAGATAATCGTGTAAATTATCTTAGAAAATTTGAAAAAATGAAATGTGTATTTACCTTTTATTTACAGAAAACAACATAAAATTGCAATAAACATAACATTACGCTAGCAATATATAAAAATAAACCTTAAACATGCATTTAAAAAGTTTGTTTAACCCCAAAACGAATGGTTCTTAATTACAACCCTTAAATTGCTCGTTAAATATAAATAAAGCGAGCACTAATCAAGGTAATTGCTGACGCGAGCTCGCTCGCGCTAAGTCCCTCGTTGGCGAGTGTGTGGTGTATACCTAACGATTGTAAAAACATTTTTTGAAATAGAAAATGATTTATGAACTTAGATATTTACGAATTAGATGACTTCAAATATATATATACATTATAATATTATTATTTATTATAATACTTAATAAATTGTTAGGCAATCGAAATCCACTAATTAGTTCTGCGATTTAACTGGTATAAAATATTTAGTACACGGTACATGGTATTAAATTACACGTAAAAAAAACAATTGGTTAAAATAAATATATAAAAGCTGTATCCAAATTATTGTCTATAGGATGAGAATTATTAACGTTTCTGTAGATAAGTATGATGCGACCATGTTGGAAGTCGGAAGTAGCAACGCATCTGTGATTCATTTCTGATAGAACCCGTATTCTTTTTTTCGAGGGGGAAACCTTCAAAAGGTACTCGACACCGTGGTAACGACGAAGGGTGTATGTGGGCATTTAAACCGCACTATCCACGACCTCGGAAGCCCCCTTATTCGTCTCTTACGACAGGCAGGGAATACTGTAGCCCTATTCTGATCCCGTAACTATAGGGACAGAACCCATAGGTATCCTTTAAGAAGTTTCTTACAGATGTTTTCTACTTCAAATAAGAGCAAATTCTAATGCAGTCTGATAAATACATTGTAATAAGGAAGTAGGTACCTAAGTTGTAATAAGTATACATGATTGCGCTCGAAAGTCATTACCCTCCTTCGAAAGCAGTCGACTAAAAACTGTACATAAACAGAACAGTAAATGCTTGCTTACGACAAACAAAATATAACCACTTGCTTCCTAGATACTTATATTACAGTAAGTAGACCATAGGAAGGATTTAGCTACATTTTACTCGATAAATATTTACATATACAGATAAGCGAGCTTAAAAGCACAAAGGGTTTAATATTACCAAACGGAGCACCAGTCGAGGTAGTTCTCGATAACTCAAATATCGCTATGGAACCTTTAAGGCTGAGTACTGATTAGGGATATTTCGTGTAACGCGTCGAATAGTGCAAAATCTTGTTAAAATATTTTAATATTTCAGTTAAATCAATAAATAAGTTGATAAATAAAATAGAGGATGCTATGATACAAATTTTGATTAATCTCCAGAATATATCAATCACTATACTGAGTACTCTATCAAAAATAGATAACTCTAATTCAAAGTTGAAAAAGTTCATAATTGTTAATTTGGTGCAGATTTACTAATTTTAGGTAGTTTAATCTTGTGGATTGAAGTAACAAACAAGCACCACGTGATGATAAGTGGGCACTGCCGCCCATATACATTGAATCATGAGACTTTATGTATAATAGGGGTTGTATCCCAAACTAAATGACAGATGCGTTGCTAATTCCGAAGACTAAGATGATCACCTCATATCAAAGCAAACCAGCAACACTCTTCCACCGTAAGCCAAGAACTTTTTTATGTTACAGTGGCGGTAGCTCGTGTTACATAGATTAACCTCTTATAAATGTAATTACAATGTGGTAGAAGTAATTATTTTATTCACCTTCGTAGCTAACAAGGACTCCGGTTGTGTTTCATTGGAGATCTCGGAGTCCTCCACGCAGCGCTGAGGGCGACCACCGGGGAAGTTTTAGTGAGGTAAAAATCCTACATAAACGGCGTTGCTCCCACGGCGTCGGGTACCTTTTGAAAGTTTCCCCCTCGCTAACAAAAAAAGGTGACAAGTGTATCTGAATATCTATTTTAAGATTACAGATAAAATTGCGAGTTAGTACCCACCTTTATACAGGAAAAACGTATTTCGCAGATAAATTGAATTTCATCAAAGTAGCCTTTGAGGACTCAGTGGAGCTTATCGAAGGAGCTTTTAATATTCGTTTCTAGTAAGTCCTTCATTCGTTTAGGTACATAATTCATCGATCGAGATACAACACACCTGAATTTGAATGGTCATTAGTAATCCCCTGTAAATACTCGTACTAACAATAAGTATGTACCTATATTGTAAAACTGAAGAGATTAATCATTGAAAGTCTCTACTTTGTAGTAGATTCAACTAAATTTAGAAATCTCAATTTTATAGGGTACTTTTAGTGCGGTAAAATCCTACATAACCCTGCGGCGCTCCCACGGAGTCTGGTACTTTTTGAAGGTTTCCCCCTAGAGAACAAAAACAAAACACACCCTTCAAACCAAAACGCAGCATTGTTTAACACTGATGTTAGTAGGTTAAATATTATGTATATACATACTGTACATTTTTTGAATACTGAACAAAAAAAATAACCCATTTTACATGGAAAATCTGAGGGATTCGAATATCGGACCTCCACTTAGAGGTCCGAGTTTTGAAAGACTTGTTTCGTCGTAGTTTAAATTCAGATTATTTAAACTAAACTGAATGATTTAAAACTTGGTGTTGGGATTGAAGCCTTGAAACAATAGCAGGGCATTATTTCAAATGATATGATTTAAATAATGCCGATCTGTCAAATTGGAGGGTAGTATGTCTTGCCGTGCTCTGGAAAGCAGTATAGCGGTGTGAGCGTTGTTGAAAGGACCGCCGCTAATTGCTTCATACTTACTACCTTTAATTCGTGTTAATTATGAAGATATAAACTATTTGTGTACTAAAACAGTGTGGACTAAAGTAAAACGTTCAACTTCATCGCTAGTGTGTGTGCACGTTTTGTTTAAACCGCGTGGAGCCATGCCAGGACCCTGAAGGAAAGAAGTACCACGGGCGGACCGTACGTGGCTAATCGTAAGTAGTATCCGTATTCTCTAACCACTCGAAATTCATTTGACCGTCTTTTATATCCTTGGGACCTACGGGAAGGCGGTTCCCGCACAATAAGTAGGTACTTAAAAATATATTTCACCTCTTTACAAGGACAACGTGTTATGTTGATAACTACATTTTTTATTGTAGGCCAATTGTTGTGTTACACAAAAAAAAACTTATAATTAATGGACTTACACAGGTCTAATACGATCATTATAAATTTATTAATTACTTACTGGCAAATTTAAGAAAAAAACATGATAATTATGGAATTTAACAAAAAGGGTCAATTTGTACTTGCCACGATAATGTTGTAAAGAGGCGATTTTTAATCAGTTGTGGTTTCATGTGATTTCATACATAACCAAACAGACATACAAACATTCTGAACACGATAGAATTCTTTGAATTATTCGTATCGTGTTCCCGGCCTGATACCTTTTTTTATGTATGTTCGGGCGAAATGGCCAGAAATCGTCAACCTACCGACACGATTCATACGACATTGTATGCGGCTAGTTTCACAGGCGGTTCCATATTGAGGAAAATGAAAACCTCCCGGAAAAACCTACCTACCTAAAATTGGAAAATGTCGCTTTCTTAAAATCATAGTTCCAAAGTCGCCTCTCATATACATAGGACACATGTAGTTTCATATGATTTTAGACTAGTATTATCGCGGAATTGATACATTATTATACTTAATGGGTACTCACGATATGCGGTTTATGAATTCTTATAGAATTCTTTTTGCCGATATTTCGACCCAGTTGCATGGATCGTGGTCACGGCCAAACTGAAATATCGGCAAAAAGAATTCTATAAGAATTCATAAACCGCATATCGTGAGTACCCGTTAAGTATTATAACATGTAGTTTCGCCGTAGTCCAGCAAAATATGTTGAGCACCGACTTCGGAACTATGTTTATACTACTGTGTGTGTTCTAAACCAACATGTATTAAACTTATGTTTTACTTTTTCGTGGGATGGAAGTCAGTTGTATTTTTTGTTAATTTTTTTCTTAATATATCTACGGAAACGCAAATCTGTCAATCTTAATATATATTAGTAGGTAATTTTGTATATAGCATTCGTATTAACCATATTCATTGTGGTTAAAATAGATGCTATAAAAATTAATTAAAAATAGCAACATAGGTACATTAATTTCAAACTAAAATGTTTTGTTAAACTAAAATGAGTTTGGCAAGAGTTTAATGAACTTTCCGCTTCGGAAGTTACCGCAAATGGTCTCAGTTAAAACTACACTGCACTTGTCGCTTAGCTAACGCGTTATGTCGCACATTCTTGGCTGCACTTCAGTAATCAGTAATTTTATAGCAAAACCATCGCAGAATGTATGTATTGTGTGATGGTTTTGTTTTTATATGATTGAAGTAGCAAACATGCATGCTATTCACCTGATGGCAAGTAGTCAGTAGTGAGGAGCGGAGGTCGCGTCACCTACCGACTGACTCAGATACTCACCGGACATGGCTGCTTCGGTGAGTATCTGAACCGCATAGGCCGGGAGCCGTCCGCAGTGTGTCACCATTGCGGACACGACCAGGACTCCGCGCAGCACACGCTCGAGCACAGCCCATCATGGGAGTCAGAGCGGCGGGTCTTGGTCGACAAGATCGGGAACGACTTGTCCCCGGCGGCCGTCGTCGCCACCGCATCCCAGGAACGCGTGGGACGCGGTGGCCTCCTTCTGCGACACTGTAGTGCCGCCCATGGACATCTGTGAGGAACTTCACATAGAACATGGGTACTATCTAAAGTCAGTCCCACATGCATGCTAATCCTGAGGATTATTATGGTCGTCTTATATAAAAATGTGCCGACAAACACACCCCACCCTAAAGCAAAAACTGCTTCAGGTTATAAATAAGTGTGGCCGTGGCAGCTTCGCGATGAAATGCATTGTTTCTAAGACCTGTTAGTTATTGTCCTCTCTGTGTAACCGTGGCCTCGCTTAGCATACATATACTGAAGTTCGCGAGGATGTCTTAAAAGGCAACTAAGGGACAAAATTTGAGAGACGTTTTCCTGTGTTTTTTTTTAATAGCATTTAAATAGCAAGCATGCATTTCACCACTTACTACTCTATTGATACACTAATGGTTCAAACTTGCCCTCTCGGGATCGGGAGGTCCCAGGTTCAAACCCAGGCACGCACTACTGATTTTTCTAAAATTAAGTTACCCGAAAGTTCTTTAAAAAAATATTCTCGGAGGTGTGTGAAGTCCATCAATTCACACTTGGCCAGCGCAGTGGGCTATGGCCTATAACTCTCTCATTCTGAGAGAAGAGAAGGCTGTGCCCAGTGCACAGCAGTGGGAAAATAATGGGTTGACGACAAAGTCATTTACATTGTTACTTCCGAGGACTAAGATGGGCGCTTCCTATAAAAGCCGTCAACCACACTCTTCGGGCCACCCTTCAGCTAAGCGCGGTGACAATTCACAAAAACCTCAATTATGGAAGGGATATTATGTCTAACAGTAGACCTAAATAGGCTGATGTATGGATGCATCACTACATTGTATAAAACAGGTGAAGGTGGTAGAACCAGTGTAATTCGACCGGGGAAGTACCACCGCCACACCTATTTCTAGCGTGAAGCATTTCTCGCGTTTCGATAGAAGGGTGTGGTTGCCGGCACACTTTCACATGAGGCGACCAACATAGTCCTCGGGAGTAGCAACGCATCTGTGATTGACTTCAGATGGAACCCATGTTCTGTATGAAGTTGATTACAGATGTCCATGGGCGGCAGTGACCACTTACCATCAGGTGGACTGCATGCTCATTTGCTACTTCAGTCAAATAAAAAAAAAAAGTCGCTTTCCGCTGTCTGTCCCTTAGATCTTAGATATTTAGATAGCTTAGATGTTTAAGTTACGCTACGGATTGTAATACAGTTTTTTTTAATAGATAGAGTGATTCAAGAGAAATGTTTTTATGTAAAATGCATGCATAAAATAGTGGAGGAAAATTAATAATTTTAGATTTTTGACTTTTAGGCGGATCGAAGTTCGTCGGGTCAACTACTTGATATATTTCATTCATTCCAACAGTGACGAAACTCAAAGAATTTTGTTATACAAATAACGGTTAATGATATAGTACGGGGTCACTGAACCCGTATCGGATGTTTTCAAACCAATGAGGCCAACAACTTAATAACTTTTATCCTATGATAACAAACGGAAACGGCTTAACTCCAAAGCGTAGAACAAACATCCATCCTACTACTTTTCTATACGTATAATAAAAATAAAAGTTACAAGTAAGAGATATAGTAATAAGTAATAATGAAAATTTACATACGGTTTTTTTAATTTTTGTTTGTTTATTTGTAACTTTTTCAAACGCCTGAATCCCTGAAATTAAATTAAATTTATGATTGTTACATTTAGACTAGTTTCATTAAAATCGAAACATGGAAGACAACTACCTAGTACCTACCGTAATCCTTGAGTTACAAATTAATAAGATTTAAATGTCAATGATTTTAATATGATTTTGAAGGTGGTAGAATTCCTTGTTCCGGTGAAGGAAAACATCGTGAGGGAACCTACACACCCGAGAGTTCTTTATAAAAAAAAATCTCGGAGATGTGCGAAGTCCACCAATTCGCATTTGGCCAGCGCGGTGGACTATGACCTAAAAACTCTCTTATTCCGAGAGAAGACCCATGCCCAGCGGTGGGACAATAATGGGTTGACGAATTATATTCATTGCGATTCTAAGGAATAGTAGGTGATAATTAATTCCTTGTTTATCTAGTAAAATAGGCTTGTTCTCTTGTTTAATCTGAGGTGGTTTTGTTCCGTGATTTATAAGTGACTAGCTTTTGTCGACGGCTTTGCTCTCCCTTTGTTTTCAGCCTATGTAAATAACGAAATAATTTCTCATTCACAAGAAATATTCGAAACGGAATATTAAATTCGTGTATTGTTTCGGATTTTAGTTAGATTTAGTGTGGAGTTCAATTTCTATGAGGACTGGTACTCTCTGACTCAATTTTTAAGTTTTTCGTATTTTATATTCTTCGCATATATTTTTCACATTTCATATGAGGCAACCATTTTAGTCCTCGAAAGTAGCAACGTTTTGAAGGTGATAGATCCAGTGTAGTTCGACCGGGGAAGTATCACCTCCACATCCATTTCTAGCGTGAAACATTTCTTGCATTTCGATGGTAATGTGTGGTTGCCGGCACACTTTTTATGAGGCGGCCATCATAGTCCTCGGGAGTAGCAACGCATCTGTGATTGACTTCAGATATCCATAGGCGGCAGTGACCACTGCCTACCAGGTGGCCTGCATGCTCGTTTGCTACTTCAATCAGATAAAAAAAAAGTATATGTCATCGATTTCAGAACCCCTGTGCAATATGACGTTGCTTACAGATGGGCGGCTGTAACCACTTACTATCAGGTGGACTGCATATTTATTTGCTGGTTCAGTAGGATAAAAAAGTTTGCATTGCATCAGTAACTCACCTCAAGTGAGTATTTTTGACTAAGATGATCATAGATGGCCATAGGCAGCAGAGGCCGCTTGCCGTCAAATGACATGCTCGTTTGATCTTTCCATACCTACATAAAATTGAATAAAATCGTATTATTATTCTACCAAGTGGCCAAGATATGTTTCATAGTTTTCCTAGAACAGGTTCAACTTAGACCGCCCCATACCCGCTTGACTTTAAATATTGTGACAGTACAGCTTTAGATCACTCACGAAGCGCGATCGTCCAGATACTAAAGATAACCAAAATTGAATGTCCCCAATGATCAAAGCGTTACTTTTTATCTGTTTCATAATTCGGCCAAAGCAATAACTTTTAATTTCGGTGATAAATTACAGTTTGCCGTAAATAGGCTAGTGACGGGCGCTGTAAATGGGCCAGGGGAATGAGATGATGACGTCACCAAAAGTAATTTAAGGGGTGACTTGACGTCAGTTTCGCGGAGTCACCCCAGTTCATAATCAACTGAGTATTGTCCAAGTGATGTCGTATACTTCCGAATTTTAATTGACAGCCCTGGAAATGATGGAAAGGAAAGATAAGAATCCTCGTTCAGTAGTTATAATGTTAAGTTGTCACTGTCATGAAAGTTGTGATCATTGAACCTATCTATTATAGTTATTTGTATTTTTCATCTCTATAAATAAAAGAGGAAAGAATAATTAAAAAAGAAACGCTTTCTACACACATAGCCCCACAGTAGGATTTTCTCATGTGTCGTGGGTGCCATGGACACATACAAAGACGAATACACAAACACCCAGACCCAGAACAAGAATCTAAACTCATCATTCAGATAGCTGTCTGGCCGGGAATCGAACCAGAGCGTGTCAGACCGGTACGGTAACCGCTGCGCCACGCGGGTCGTCAATTACGAACCTTATTACTAACCTTGTCATTAACAATTTTAATGTATAACGGGTACCCATGACCCAGAATACGTTTTTATGAAATTAAAGAAGCAAACTGGTATGCATATAATAGTCCATAAGTCACTACCTCTCATTGACATCTGTAAGCAATTTACATGCAAGAATCGAAGGTTCTACCTGAACAGAATACATGCGTTGTCACTTCCTAAGGACTTAAAAGGCTGGGTCTTATATAACTCTCCAATTAAGCTGCTTTAACCTAAAATATTTTGCGCGAAGTATCCTTAATTATAAAAAATGTATGCGTCGCATTCAAAAACGTGAGACACGCATAACAAGTGTCAGCTCTAGAGTGCAAATCAAACACTAGACAGCTCTAGTCAGACACTCGCTTACACTGCTATACATAACTTACAGTCGCTTTAAGGTAAGAACACATTGTTTTATTAAGACTTGTTTTTTATCTGACTGAAGTAGCAAACGAGCATAAAGTTCACCTGGTGGTAAATAGTCACTGCCGTCCAGGGACATCTGTAACAACTACATGCAGAACATGGGTTCCATCTGAAGTCAATCACAGATGCGTTGCTGCTTCAGATAGAACCCATGTTTTATTTGAAGTTCCTTACAGATGTCCATGGGCGGCAGTGACCACTTACCGTCAGATAAACTGCGTGCTCGTTTGCTACTTAAATCAGATAAAAAAACCGTCCTCAGAGGTAGCGACGCATCTATGGCCATCCTCGAGTACGAGGTTACGTCAATTTTACCTTTATTTTTGTTACGGGGAGGAAACCTTTAAAACCGAAGCCTTGGGAGAGATTCCAAGGTTATGTGAGATTTTTACCCACTAAAACCTCCGCAGCGCTTGTGGGGGATCCCGGGATTTCAAATGGAGCGCTCCGCAGCCCCCTAGCGCGGCGCCCTTACGGGCTCATCTCTTGTGGAGCGTGTCTGTCTCCTACGCCTTACGGTGTATGACAAAATGCAGCAACACATGCCGCCGTCCTTCCGGATCTGAGTGGTTAGAGCTCCCACTCTACCCGCTCGCAACCCCAGAAGCCCCCTTTCAGTCGCCTCTTACGACAGGCAGGGGATACCGTAGCCGTATTCTATCCCCCGACTACAAGGGGCACCTTAATTTTACCTAGGGATGTTTACTGATCAAATCTATTGACCCCATCAATTGATGACAGTTCATTATTTTTTAAAGTTGATTACAGATGGTCTTGGATATTGTATGTATTACCACCTTAATCTTAGACCTCGGGATTAGCAACACATCTGTGATTATGTTCTGTGTAGGTATATAAAGTTACAGATATTCATGGGTTGCGATAACCACTTACACTGAAGTGGAAGGTATACTCATTTGCAACATCAGTATTTAAAAATATATAAAATGATATCGCTCCTCCCATCACTAAACTAAACGTCAACTACTCAAGTTGAATGCCCCGCAAACACCATATACTCCATACGCGATTTTAGACTCATGTTTAGTAGCAATCTAACGCAAAGTCAGCTTAATAAAAATCCTATCATTATTATTTGTTTTTGTAATAATCCGTCGCAACGGTTGAATTCGACCGTAATTTAGGAAAAAAAACTAACCTCATTTTGTCCAAAGTAGCACCAATATTTCTCTTATTTAAATAAATTGTATTAATTTTTATTTATTTTGAAGGCACCATTTAATGGTAAAAAGAGGTTTATTAACTAACAATAAGCTGCATTTAAAAGCAACAGCGGGTATTTTGACTAAGACATCTGACATTTTTGACGTTATGTGTTTTAATAGTAAGACATTGACTGTTCTATTTCGTTATTTATGTGTGTGTTTGATCAAATTCAAGGTAGTGAGTGTAATATGTTTTTAATTGATTTTATGTATGTTTTATGCATTATTTGACAAAAAATATTTGCATTGCGCAATCCTACATCAACTATAACCGTGCGTAATTTCATACTCATTCGTTTGCGGCAAGTATCTTAAAAACGAATTACAATTTCTTGCTTCACGTATTAATATGTAGATAATAGTGATAATGGGAGTGTCCAATACTCGGATGAATAAAAGCGAATTGTATAGTTGAGAATGCTGAGATGATACTCATTGAACTGTCTGTCGGTCGATAGCAACTATCTGCAAGTTGCACGAATTTCCATATACCTACTTTAACTGTATGTTAAAGTTATCCACTAATTGACCTCAAAATTGACGGACGGACTGAAGAACTAAATGTCAAATTTACTCTTTTAACACTCAGTTAAATAATAAAAAAACTCATAGAACAACCCGAACAAATGTAGTCTATACAACTAGTCTACATAAAAGACATTTAAATAAAATATACAAAACTAAAAACTTGGACTTAGTCTGAAAGTGACTCAAAGGACTTACTTTTTCGAACTTGAAATTCAGTCTGTCGTGAAAATCAACAAGTTTTGACAGTATCGCAAATGAAATAAACTTAGTCTTAACAGTTACTTTGCAAACATAGCGTTTATAAATTTACTTAGATAATAATTAAATCAAAAAGTCCTTTAAATACACTTATTTAGAATAGATGTAGTTTATATTGAACTGTTTGTACATTTTTTTATTACTGACTGAAATAAACGAGTATGCAGTCCACCTGATGGTAAGTGGTCACTGCCGCCCATGGACATGTGTAATCAACTTCATCAGAACTTGGGTTTCAACTGAAGCCAATCACAATTGTTAAATATAATCACTGAAGAGCACAGAGGAGGCTACAGAGCTCAAACCCCCCCCCCCCCCAAAACCGAAATACAAGTAGTTGTAAGACAGAACATCTAATTTCTTTATCGTTACCCCGCTCTTCCTAATGAAAATCTGGGTACGCCAGTGTTTTTATGTACTATCTTTATAAAAATGTACCAAAAACAACGAAAAACACCAAATACCCCTGTGACGACTTCCCGCAACTCGTCAAGAGATGGCGCTACTAGTATTCTGAAACTCGCTAACGAAAAATTCTCAATACCCTGCATATATACAAGTTCCGAACAACGACTGTCGGAGCACGGCCGCTCCCCAGGCATGATCACCTAGCCTGGCGGAGATCTGCCTTTACCAAAGTGGTGACCCCGACATGATTGATCGACGGATTTTGTGATTTTCAATTTTTATTTGTATGAGGAATCCCTTTATTAGTAACTTTATTTTACTGTAATTTATATATCAGGTAAAATGTTCTACAATCTGCTAATATACCACAATACGTCAGCGATAGATCAATATCATGCATCTAGTAATTACGTGCAAGCCAAACTACCACCAGACAGAACAAATACTTCACACACATGAGTGCGCCGATAAAAACTCGTGCAAATGAAAGCGAGGTTTCCGCGCGTTTTGATATTATTGTTTATGTTAGTTTAGGTTTAGTTAGGTTAGTAAGGGGTTATTTGTGACAATTATATAGTAATACAGCAGCAGTGATAGCCTAATTGTTAAAACTTGCCCTCTAAATCGGGAGGTCCGAGGTTCAAAACTAGGCACGCACCACAGATTTTTCTAAAATTACGTGCGTATTAGAAATTAATTATCACTGCTCTTCGGTGAAGGAAAACATCGTGAGGAAACCTACACACCCGAGAGATCTTAAAAAAAAAAAAAAGTTCTCGGAGGTGTGTAAAGTCCACCAATCCGCACTTGGCCAGCGCGGTGGAGTATGGCCTACTAGTCTCTCATATTGCGAGAAGACCCGTACCCAGCAGTGGGACAATAATGGGTTGACGAGATATAGTAATACAAGCAACTGAATAGTTTATCCCACTATTGGGTGAAAATGTATTGATGATTCGCGGAAAGACACTGCTCCTCAATTCCTGAAATTTATTCCTAAGTCGTCTCCTACAACAACTTCCAGAAGTGAGGATTAAAGTAGAAGGCCAGCACGCAATCCACCTGATGGTAAGTGGTCACTGCCGCCAATGGATATCAGTAAGCAACTTCATACAGAAAAAGAATTCTATCTCAAGTACATCACAAATGTGTTGCTACTCCTAAGGCTTGATATAATTACAGATGCATTTCTGTCTGTGAAGATCTCATTAGTATCCCTCATATAAATGTTACTACCTTGCCTAAAATTGCGGTTATGAGACTAAATAATATTAGTTATTAATAACACGCTTGTAAAACGCATCGCTCTGCTTTGAACGAAGTATACCACTGTAAATTTCGCTCCCTAGCGAATATCGTAATAGCGGTTCTGATTTCCCCTCGTTTGGAGTACCAGAGTAATACAACCTTTTAAATACTTTACTTAAAACGGTATCACTGCTTACATTTTTAAGACGAGCTTTCGCATTAAAATAAACAGATTGGTTCTTTCAATAGAAAGTATTTCGAATACTTTCATTTTTATACATTTAGGATAACATGTCATGTTTTTTCTCTTAGATTAAGTGATAAGTCTAAGTTCAGTGGAACGACATCACGATATATAATAATAAGCGACGCTTTCCTTTCTAGGAATTGAATTTGATTATCTCGTAGTTCCTCTTTAATTTAGCGTTGCGGGTTTTTTTCTGCCAAGAAGAACAGACGTGAACGTAAAGACAAACAGAACGTAAGAATATGAAATTCTACTAATCGTCAATAGTTTGTGTTTGTGTGTATGTGTGTGTAAGCGCACGCGTGTCTGTACGTTTGTGTGTTAGTAAATGTATGCGTGTTTGATGAAGTGTGTGTCCTTGTATGTGATGATCTGCAACTGTGGCCGAGCGTGATCTTTTTTGTGCTGTATTACAGTTAACCTTTGGCACCAGTGGTACTATGAGGTGGTCATGCGCTACCCATTTGATAGACCTCATTTGCTGCTTCCATCTTTTTTTTATCTGTCTGAAATAGCAATCGAGCATGCAGTCCACCTGATGGTAAGTGGTCACTGCCGCTCATGGACATCTGTAGGTAATCAACTTCATACAGAACATGGGTTCTATCTGAAGTCAATCACAGATGCGTTGAAACTCCCGAGGACTATGATGGTCGCCTCATATACGAGTAAAAGTGTGCAGGCAACCACACCCTTCTATCGAAAAGCAAGAAAAGCTTCACGCTAGAAATTGGTGTGGCGGTGGTACTTCCCCGGTCGAACGTCACTGGTTCTACCACCTTCTGATCTTATAACAAAACCAGACATTTAGAATCTTTCTAAATTTTCTTCACGAAATAATAATAAGCAATGACAGATATTGTCAATTGTTTTATTAGCCTGAATAGGATGGAAAATTAAACATACCATGAAATGTTTTGAGTATAATTATCAAGTTCGGTTCATGTAGGTATGGCATGTATGCGCCTTACGAAGTTAAGCGCGAAATTTTCCTCATTAGGGAAACATTGGGCGTTTCCAGTAATTAAACGAATTTTCCGTCCACGTTGCCACAGTTAAGAATTTACAGTATGTCACTTGTTGTATATATGTTAGAGATAATGAATTAATTTACCATGATATACGACCTCATTCATATTATAAGAATATCACCTCGTCAGTTGTCAATGTCAGGGAATTAGTCAATACCGCTTGTGATGGTTTTGTCAATAAATACGTACACTGATTTGGAATTAACAAATATCGATATGGTGGACGACAATGGCGATCAATCAGATAATAATCCATTGGATTCTGCGACATGTATATACAATTTTAATAAGATGGGGAATTTTATTACTAGTTAAAATTGTGTATAGTAAATATAGTTCGGTTACATTCATAATACGTTCAAAAAATCCTGATTGGTTCAAAAAATCTTTTTAATAAAAATCACTTAAACACTATTGTTTAGTACAAATACCAATAAACAGCTGTGGCTTCTTGCCATCAGAGGGCCTCAGACGTGCATTCTCATCTGCTAATACATTTTATTAAAAACAAGCTTCTTCATACGGCGACGCCCGCCGTTGCTTAAATGTACCGCTGTAAACAGTATTTTATGTGTAAATCCAAGGCATAAACTATCTGTGTGCAGAATGTCAAATTTGAGCAGTACTTTTTGAGTAAAAGTGTAACGAACATCCATACATTCTTACAAACTAAAATTAGTAAGATACATTACAGCACCAACATGACCTTTTTGAATGGACAATTCGTGTTTTTCCAAACTTTTTTGTTTAAACTCTAATGCATTGTTTTTCTTACGATGTTTCCCTTCGCCATAAAGCAGTAATTAATTTCTAATACATGAATCATTTCAGTAAATTCAGTGGAATGTGTTTGGGAATCAAACTTCGGACAGTCGATTGAGAGTTTAAACTGTCACGATTCACTGAAGCGTCGATGGCTGTATTTAAAGTAACGACTAACGAGGTACCTACTGATCTTATTATACTGTGTCCCGAAACAAAGAAAGCTATTCGGGACGGGTGCGCGCAGTTATTTATTAGAATAATTAATAGCTTTCCATATTTATTTCTATTTAGTCATAATAATATCGCAATTAAATTTCGTATATTAATGTTGTTTACTATCCCTTTTGATTGTGGGTATATCATTAAAATTTCGCTCATTTGTAACGTACATTGTAGGTTTGTTTATTCTACTTTGGTTTATTTCTGTAGAATTATTAAACATGTTTTGGAATTACAAAAACAAATGCTATTTCTAATATTAACCTGAAAACGTAAACATGTAAATATTGCAGAAGAAACGTCTGTTTACACACACGCTTACACGCTTTCTACACTCATAGCCCCACAGTACGATTTTCTCCTGTGTCATGGGTACTATGGACACAAACAAGGCGAATACACAAACTCCCAGACCCAGAACAGGAATCTAAACTTATCATTCAGATACCTGTCTGGCCGGGAATCGAACCCAGGACCCATTGCGCGTGAGACCGGTAACTAGTAACTACCGGTAACTAAATGTAGTTTTCAAAATAAAACAACGTTTTATCTTGAAAACTACATTTTTTATTGGAGGCTAATTTTTGAGTTATACAAAATAAAATTCCTTAAAATGAATGGACTTACACATACCTAATATGATCATTATAAATATTACCTAATGACTTAACGGCAAATTTACGAAAAAAAACATGATAATTATTACGTAATTTAACAAAAAAGGACAATTTGTACTTACCACGTTGTATTTATAAAGAGGCAAAAAGATTGTGCTTATGAATATTATCGTCAATCCTTTACTGCCCACTGCTGGGCTAGGGTTATCTCTTAGAATGAGAGAGCTTTAGGCCATTGCCCACTGCGCTGGCCATAGCAAATTGGTAGACAATATTATAAATATACCCTATAAAAGATAAGGTTATAACACAGCCCGTCCAATTACTCATTGTATACCTATATAGACATTTTTGCTTACAGACTAGCTGTCTTTGTGCAACTAGGCACACACATAGGCGTACTAGTGATAAAAAGGACTCAGTCTATTCTGTCAGGTACAACCCATTATTGACCCACTGCTTGACACTGGTCGTCTTAGGAGTTAGAAGTTAGTTCTTCTTAGAGTTTAGGCCATAGTCCACCGCGCTGTCCAAGTGCGGAATTGGTGGCCTTTACACACCCCCGAGTTTTCTAATACGCACATAAATCAATGGTGCGTGCCTGGGTTTGAACCTCGGACCTCCCGATTAAGGGGGCAAGTTTCAACCATTAGGCTATCACTGCTCTGGCAGTATTAGGATATCCTATCAGAAAGAACCACCTCAGTATATCAACTCCAAGTAGCAATCAACTTCACTAGAATTTTAAGGTTAGTGACTAAGTGTTTCAGGACTTTAAAGGAATCGTAAACGTGTACTTGTTAAAGTACATGAGTCGCGGGTAACTTTTAATTTATTTTTAATTTTTTCGTTCATATATTAAGAAGATAATAACCAAAAGCATTGTTTAACTTCTATATGGCTTTTATTTAAAGTATTCATTTTTGACTTCTGTCTTTTTTTCTATCCAAGCAACGATATACAAAACAGATGAATATCAATATTGTATTTATAGATTAACGAATAATACGCGGCTATGAATAAATAAGAATTTATTTTCAAGAACTAATCCTACGTCTAAAAGCTTAAAACTCAACAATGCGAGATCAAGTATTCACACTGCAATAAGCGAACCAAATAAATTATTGAGCGATTAACTGCTTTGTACACGAGAACAATGACTGGTAAATCTTGATGTTGCAGCGTTTCACTGAACAAAGAGTGAAAAGGTTTCGCCTTGAAATTTAAGCTGTGTAAACGAAAATTAAATAAATATACGTTTTCTACACTAATACAGTACTAGTAATACAGTAGGAATAGTAGGTACTTTTTTTTTTGTTGTCGAGGGGGAAACCTTCAAAAGGTACCCGACGCCGTCGGAGCGACGCAGGGTTATGTGGGATTTTTAGCGCACTAAAACCCCCCCGGTGGCAGTTCCAAAAAGGAGGACTCCAGGATCTCGAAACGACTTCAACCGGAATCCTCCGACCGCGTTGCCCCATCGGTCTCCTCCCAGATGGGCGGCTGGGCCCACCGCTCCGTCTAGTCTTTACGACGGTATGCGACCACACATACCGCCGTCCTTCCCGGGATTGCCTGACCGAACGGTTCGAGCTCCCACTCTAGCCGTCTGCAACCCCGGAAGCCCCTTTTAGTCGCCTCTTACTACACCACGTCTTACGCACCAACATGACTTTTTTGCATGGACAATTCGTGTTTTTCCAAACTTTTTTGTTTAAACTCTAATGCATTGTTTTTCTTACGATGTTTCCCTTCGCCATAAAGCAGTAATTAATTTCTAATGCATGAATCATTTCAGTAAATTCAGTGAAATGTGTTTGGGAATTAAACTTCGGACAGTCGATTGAGAGGCCGAGCTTAAACAGTCACGATTCAAGTCTGAAGCGTCAATGGCTGTTTTTAAAGTAACGACTAACGAGGTACTTACTGATCTTATTATACTGTGTCCCGAAACAAAGAAAGCTATTCGGGACGGGTGCGCGCAGTTATTTATTAGAATAATTAATAGCTTTCCATATTTATTTCTATTTAGTCATAATAATATCGCAATTAAATTTCGTATATTAATGTTGTTTACTATCCCTTTTGATTGTGGGTATATCATTAAAATTTCGCTCATTTGTAACATACATTGTAGGTTTGTTTATTCTACGTTGGTTTATTTCTGTAGAATTATTAAACATGTTTTGGAATTACAAAAACAAATGCTATTTCTAATATTAATCTGAAAACGTAAACATGTAAATATTCTAGAAGAAACGTCTCTTTACACACACGCTTACACGCTTTCTACACTCATAGCCCCACAGTAGGATTTTCTCCTGTGTCGTGGGTACTATGGACACACACAAGACGAATACACAAACTCCCAGACCCAGAACAGGAATCTAAACGTATCATTCAGATACCTGTCTGGCCGGGAATCGAACCCAGGACCCATTGCGCGTCAGACCGGTAACTAGTAACTACCGGTAACTAAATGTAGTTTTTAAGATAAAACAACGTTTTATCTTGAAAACTATATTTTTTATTGGAGGTTAATTTTTGAGTTACACAAAATAAAATTACTTAAAATGAATGGACTTACACATACCTAATATGATCATTATAAATATTACCTAATGACTTAACGGCAAATTTACGAAAAAAACATGATAATTGTTATGTAATTTAACAAAAAAGGACAATTTGTACTTACCACGTTGTATTTATAAAGAGGCAAAAAGATTGTGCTTATGAATATTATCGTCAATCCTTTACTGCCCCACTGCTGGGCTAGGGTTATCTCTTAGAATGAGAGAGCTTTAGGCCATTGCCCACTGCGCTGGCCATATTGAATTAGTAGACAATATTATAAATATACCCTATAAAAGATCAGCCCGTCCAATTACTCATTGCATACCTATATATAGACATTTTTGCTTACAGACTACCTGTCTTTAAGCAACTAGGCACACACATAGGCGTACTAGTGATAAAAAGGACTCAGTCTATTCTGTCAGGTACAACCCATTATTGACCCACTGCTTGACACTGGTCGTCTTAGGAGTTAGAAGTTAGTTCTTCTTAGAGTTTAGGCCATAGTCCACCGCGCTGTCCAAGTGCGGAATTGGTGGCCTTCACACACCCCCGAGTTTTGTAATACGCACATAAATCAATGTTGCGTGCCTGGGTTTGAACCTCGCACCTCCCGATTAAGGGGGCAAGTTTCAACCATTAGGCTATCACTGCTCTGGCAGTATTAGGATATCCTATCAGAAAGAACCACCTCAGTATATCAACTCCAAGTAGCAATCAACTTCACTAGAATTTTAAGGTTAGTGACTAAGTGTTTCAGGACTTTAAAGGAATCGTAAACGTGTACTTGTTAATGTACATGAGTCGCGGGTACTTTTAACTTTATCGTTCATATATTAAGAAGATAATAACCAAAATCATTGTTTAAGTTCTATATGGCTTTTATTTAAAGTATTCGTTTTTGACTTCTGTCTTTTTTTCTATCCTAGCAAAGATATACAAAACAGATGAATATCAATATTTTATTTAAAGATTAGCGAGTAATACGCGACTATGAATAGTTAAGAATTTATTTTCAAGAACTAATCCCACGTCTAAAAGCTTAAAACTCAACAATGCGAGATCAAGTATTCACACTGCAATAAGCGAACCAAATAAATTATTGAGCGATTAACTGCTTTGTACACGGGAACAATGACTGGTAAATCTTGATGTTGCAGCGTTCCACTGAACAAAGAGTGAAAAGGTTTCGCCTTGAAATTTAAGCTGTGTAAACGAAAATTAAATAAATATACGCTTTCAACACTAATACAGTACTAGTAATACAGTAATAGGTACTAGAGCAGTGATAGCCTAATGGTTGAAACTTACCCTCTCGATCGGGTGGTCCGAAGTACAAAACCGAGTTCAACCACAGATTTTTTCTAAAATTATGTGCGTATTAGAAATTAATTATCACTGCTTTTCGGTGAAGGAAAGCTTCGAGAGGAAATCTTAAAATAAACGTTCTCGGACGTGTGTGAAGTCCACCAAGTCGCACTTGGCCAGCGCGGTGGACTATGACCTAAAACTCTCTCATTCTGAGAGAAGATCCGTGCCCAGCAGTGGGACAATAATGGGTTGACGAAAGAAAAAATTTGGTAGTAGTATACGTCGTGGGTGCTAGGAACACACACAAAGACGAATACATAAACACCCACACGGATTAGAAAGCTAAATTAATTATTCAGATATCTATCCGTCCGAGTATCGAACCAAGAACCCACTGCGTTTCAGACCACATATTTTTTATGTTAAGATATCATCACACTATATCAACATTGATAGTATAATAGTGACCTTACGTATAACATTTATATCAATCTTCTTCCGGTGAACATTATTTTAAGTTTAGTACAAGTTAGTACAAATTAAATAATTAGATTTGTACTCACTTACTTAAAATAGAAGTATTCATATCTCCGCAAATTACACACACACACACGCTTTCTACACTCATATCCCCCACAGTAGGATTTTCTCCTGTGTCGTGGGTACCATGGACACACAACACGAATACACAAACACCCAGACCCAGAATATGAATCTAAACTCATCAGATACCTGTCTGCCGGGAATCGAATCCGGTACCCATTGCGTGTCTGATAGATATGGTAACCGCTCCGCCACGCGGGTCGTCAATAAAGATACATATTTCATACATTAGATACACCGAACTACTAATTATTTATTGAACATTGCCACATAGTTATAAACGGGCAATTTCCATTTGACAGTGCCACAGACGTGTTAGCGCTTCATTTTCCAACGCCGTAGAAATAATAGCACGACATTCAATTGAAGCATTAGTTAGTATTTTATGCACCAGTTACACGCAGCTATAAAAGTCCACTGACATTATAAACATTATTATTATTATAATTTTATTATTTTTATTTTTATTATTTATTGAAGTGAAACTTCTTTATCGGGGTTGTTGAAGTGAAACTTCTTTATCGGGGTTGGAAAAAAATTTAGTGTAACATTTTTTCGTTACGCGCCATCTTTTTCTGTTACGCGCCATCTTTACTTTCCGTTACGCGCCATCTTTTTCTTATCCTTACCACGCGTGATATTAGATAGATTATTATAGATTAGATTATTAGATAAAGTTTAATAAAAGCCTTTTATTAAACTTTATCTAATTTAACTTTATTTAACCAATTTCTGTAAAGTTGCATATAGTAAATTATTTTTTGAAAAATAACGTCATAAAGAAGTTTCACTTCTTACGAGTGTACGCTAGTACACGCACACATTTTTTTTTATTATTTATTATAATTATTTGATGGTGGTAGAACCAGTGTAGTTCGACCGGTACCACCGCCACACCTACATATTTCTCGCATGAAGCAGTTTTTGCGATTCGATGGAATAGTGTAGTTGCCGACACACTTTTATATGTGGCGACCAACTTAGTCCTCGCAAGTAGCAACGCATCTGTAATTGACTTCAGTTAGAACCTCATGTTCGGTATGAAGATGATTACAGATGTCCACGGGCGGCATTGACCAATTACCAGGTGGACTGCATGCTCGTTTGCTAATTCGATCTTATAAAAAAATACGACCTCAGCGAATAATGTGCCTTTACTGTGTTTTAATTCTGAGTCAGTGCCTACTTTAAGAAAAAATGTAAAAAAATGTCCCCTTGCCCATGAAAAATAAATTTCCTTTCCATTTTGTTTCATTCCAACCCCTTTCATTACATTACATTATTAAGTGCCTCAGCTTCATACACCAGTTTCAAAACAATACAACCATTTTTACGAAATTATTTACACGTTACGTTATGTATATTCTTCAGTGTACCGTAGTACCACAATTATATAGTCAAATCTTTCAGACTATTTAGTTTATGCAATTTCGTTTTTTTTTTTTTATTTGACTGAAATAGCAAACGAGCATGCAGTCCACCTGATGGTAAGCGGTCACTGCCGCTCATAGACATCTGTAATCAACTTCATACAGAACATGGGTTCTATCTGAAGTCAAACACAGATGCGTTGCTACTCCCGAGGACTATGACGGTCGCCTCATGTAAAAGTGTGCCGGCAACCACACCCTTCTATCGAAACGCAAGAAATGCTTCACGCTAGAAATAGGTGTGGCGGTGGTACTTCCCCGGTCGAACTACAATGGTTCTACCACCTTCAAACTACACTGGTTCTACCACCTTCAACTACACTGGTTCTACCACCTTCACTTTCGTTTGTGACTTTGTCACGGTACCATAAAGCAAATTGATTTTCCGGCCAAACCACTTGTGAACAATTAAGACAATTGTACGGGTGGTAGAACCAGTGTAGTTGTTAGTAGCAGCGACCGGGGAAGTACCACCACCGCTTCTACTTCAGGCGTAAAGAATTACTTGCGTTTGAATGGAAGGGTATGGTTGCCGCACTTTTATGTCAGGCGACCATCATAGTCCTCGGGAGTAGCAAAGCATCTGTGACCGACTTCAAATAGAGACCATGTTCTATATGAAGTTGCTTAGATGTCCATAGGCGACAGTGACCACTTACCATTAGGTAACCATACAATAAAAAAAACACAACCCAGCGTTACGTGTCTCTGCTATAATCGTTTAGAACCTGTAGCTCTAATAATATGGTTAAAGAGTTCATTAGGCGAGGCTCTTCCTCGTTCACTTAATCAGGATATCCGGGACAGGTAAGATAAGTGTGTTATGGACAACGTTATTATATGTTACGGGGCTACCTTCAATGTGTGTTACATTTTATATAATACCAAGGAGTCTTTTGTATAAATAATTTGGTAAAGATTTACGTGGCGTACCAATGGCGAAGGGATTAGAAATCTTAGTTTTACTGTAGTTTATTATATTATTTGTTATCGACATGGACTTTATCGCAAAGATTAAAAAAACAATTAATTCGATAATAGTAATAATATTAGTAATAATAGATTTAAAAAAACAATTAAACCGATAATAGTAACGTAAACTTTTTAAAAAACGAATGAAAATGCGAGGCACAATTATAATTATATAAACAAATGAAAATAGTATTTTTGTTATGTCTGTAATAATAAAAAATACAAACTGTTTAAGTCATTAATTACATAATAACGATCAACAAAATAAAAATCGATTTTGAATAAACTTACAATTAACATTTATCGGCGTCTATTATGTCCTTTCAGAACTTTCCATGTTTTTTTTTTCAAATAACGGCATAAATAAAAACTATCATGAATTGAAAAACAAAAACTTTATTTAAGCGTTGTTGAAATATCCTCTAAAAATAGCAGTAGTTTTTTGAAATTTAAAACGTTTGAAACTATGAGTTCTGTTCGGCTCATACAAACTCCGCTCTAATTAATTTGAAAGCCACAAAAATATTGAAATAGATTTTTTTTACAAATACAGCAAACGTGTTGGTATTCAATCTTTTTGTAGATCACTGCCGCGTATGCACATCTGTTTTTAATTAGAGTTCCGTAAGAACGGGACCCTGTTACTAAGATAAGACTGGATAAGATACGGCAAGATACTGTAGCTAACTTTCATTACAATGTAAAAGAAAACATGATACATACATGAAAAAAATACAACATAACAAAAAAGATAAACCTGAGTTTCTTGCCGGATCTTCTCAGTTGAGGTCGTGTTCCGCTCCGGTGGTAGTGTAAAAAAAATGTAACTGACAATTTTTAAGTGTCCTGTAGGCCTGTGCAAAATAAAGACATTTCATTTCATTTCAAGACTTCACTGTCCGTCTGTGAGTCTGTCCGTCAGTCCGTTTTTCTGTCACCAGGCTGTATCCTTGAAGCGTCATAGCTAGACAGTTGAAACTTTCATAGAGGATGTATTTATGTTGCCGTTTTTTTATCGATAATGTACGGAACCATTGGTGCGCGAGTTCTACTCGCACTTTGCGAGCTTTTTTACATTAAATTGACTCCAGGATGGGTACCGCATCTAAGCTGTTTCTGGTAGAACTCTTCTGTGTACATGGGCTTACTAGTTTTAATGGAGGGCAGAGGTTCTATATGAAGTCAAAGTCAGTTAATTTGACGACCTGCGTGGCGGTGCGGTTACCGTATCGGTCTGATGCGCAATGGGTCCTCGGTTCGATTCCCGGCCAGACAGGTATCTGATTGATGAGTTTAGTTTCATATTCTGGGTCTGGGTGTTTGTGTGTTCGTCTTGTGCGTCTTGCTGGCACACTTTCACATGAGGCGCAACACACAACGCATCTGTGATTGACTTCAGATGGAACCCATATTCTGTGTGTTGTTGATTACAGGTGTCCATGGGCGGCAGTGACCACTTACCATCGGGTGGCCTACATGGTTGTTTGCTACTTCAGTCAGATAAAAAAATGTGTATATTAAAGTCAAGGAGATAAAACACTCGTTAAAATATATCCATAAGCCAAACAGATACGAAAAACTCATAAAGTCATACAATTATTTTAACAAGCATTTCAATTCGAACACACTTCAGTACCTGTATTTGTTCCCGCCTTGTACCGGTCACCGCAAACGACGCATTGTAAGAAAATAGACCCCTAGGTATACTCAAAAACTTGCGGTCGCAAACAATTTGGAACGAGATTTTAGAGACGCTGGTTTTTTGCGCATATGACCTGCGTTCTGCGTCTGCACTCGCTTTAGTAAGTTTTTTCGATACTACATGTACCTATTTATATTTCTTAAGTCGGTTTTTATGTCAAATATTTAAACGTAATAAGTACTTGATATTCATATCAGTGTGATCATTCAGTTCAGTGCAAATACAAAGGATTAACCTTTGTATTTGCATGGATAGCCAATAAAAATCGATTCGTCCACTTTGAAACTTAGCCTGTACGAGGCGAAACCAAAACCGCATAAATATATTTAATTCTACTCATCTACTTAGTACAGCTACCTAAAGAAATAAATAAGAAAGTTTTTTTTTTGTATAAAACGCAGTACCAGAAAGGTGTCCAAAGAGCTCTCTTCTGGTATTTTAAATGTCCATAGAAGATGCTAACTACTTTCTATCAGGTGAACCGTCTGCCAAAACAATAAATTGACACAACTATAAAATAAATAAAATTTGTGATATAGGTATATGAGCTTAAAATCATCAATTAAATATGTAAGCGTTAAAATTAATATAAACTACGTAATAGTAGCAAAATTAACTTAAATCTTTTCACTTAGAGACCAGAGACATTCTATGACGACAGGTTAGGAGTCTAGATGTTTATGTCATCTGCGGCACGAACTAATACCAGTTGACAAGGGCCTGCAAACAGCTTAGCGACCGCCTTCGTCAAACGTTTGCTTAAAACAATGGATTATCTGGCTTTTGCGCCCTTTATCTGGTTCAGAATGAGTTTATTTTTGCAAGTTGAATAATTGGCGAGTGTTCGTGGCTCAGTCGCGAAATTTCTGATGAAATATGCTCGCTTCAACTGCACAAAGGTGGGAATCATTCCAACCGCTTTATTTGTCCGAATATGCTAGGATATTTATAGCTAGTGATGTGCCAACTCGGGATGAACACACCTCGAGTTAGACAACTCTAGTTACCTGAATAAAACTCAATATATCATTCGATTCGTTTTAACCATTTTAATAGCCTATCTTCGTAATACTATAAAAAACAGAACAGATTCATCATAAACATATATGTATTGGGTCAATCATAATTAATTAATTATAAATTAGGTAAAAATTAAACAAATAACTTTGTATTTTTCGTAATATATTTTTACCAAGTAATAAGATCCTTGCAAATTATCAGCCTACACAAAATTTTATAACTCGAGTTAGAAGGAATTTAACTCGAGTTAAGCTAAACTCGAGAGTCAGTTACTCGTGTTGACATCACTATTTATAACCAAAATAATGCTCCGATTCAATATTTTAAACAATTTTAAATATTGGTTGAAACGGACGTATGTGTCATTTATTACCTTTGGACTATTGTTAAATTGTTATTGTTATAATGATTTTCGATACAAAAGTGTATTATTGGACGTTTATTTAAAATTATCGCCAAATAATCGTGTCGTTTTATTATCATTCATGAAACGCCTATAAAGAACGATACAATACATGTTCGATGACTCTTGCTCCCGTTGAAAAGTTCAAGGGATTAATGTCACAATGATTAAAAAAAATACAGATAATGCGTGTCAAACCCTATTAATGTCTATTAGACACACGTGTATCTAATAGACATTATTTTTTGCCTTGCTTTAGCTGCCTCACTCATTTGTGGAAGTGCACCTAACCACTTGACTGCGAAACAATCACTTGGTGCTGCTTGAAGTAAGTCATAGGTGCATTGCTACCCTTGAGGAATATTTTTTTTTATCTGATTGCAGTAGCAAACGAGCATGCAGTCCACCTGATTGTAAGTGGTCACTGCCGCCCATGGACATTCGCAAGCAACTTCAAACAGAACATGGGTTCTATCTGGAACACGCCTCATATAAAAGTGTACCGGCAACCACATCCTTCCATCGAAACGCAAAAACTGCTTCACGCTAGAAATTGGTGTGGCGGTGGTACTTCCCCCGTTGAACTACACTGGTTTTACCACCTTCAATTAGATTAGTCCTACAAAGGAATCTTCCACCTTCAAAAACGAATATTTCTTGACTATCGGGTTGAGGGTTTGACGTTTATACAACAGGACACTGGTCAACGACACATCGTATCGTGATTACTAAAGCAACTCTCTCAGTAGCTGTCTTTAAAAGGAAAAGTTTAAGCCCTTCCGAATTCATTTGTCTGTACCGACGTCTCTGAATAATTCAGTCGAATACTTTTTCTCTTCAACAAAGAACAGTGTAATTATGCCGATGGTTATTTTTGTTCATGAGGAATGGTTTAGCTAGTCGTGCCTTCAGAAAAAAACTATAGTCGTCTCTATTCTGTAAATGCTTCAGCGCTTAATTAGTCGAAAAAAGGACAAAGATTTACTTTCTTTTAAGTTCAAATTAGTGAAGACTGCTTTATATTAATCTATTTGTTTTTTTTTTTGTCTGAAAGCCCTCATAGATTTAGCCCATTTAATGATTAATGGGTATTACTGTCCACCAATTCGCACTTCGCCACCGCGGTGGACTATGGCCTAAAATCTCTCAGAATGAAGAAGATTCTTATCATTCTCTATCTATTAAAAAACTGCATTAAAATCTGTAGCGTAGTTTTAAAAATCTAAGCATACATAGGGACAGACAGCGAGAAGCGACTTTGTTTTAAACTATGTAGTGATGAATCTTTTTCCCAATATTTCGACCCAGTTGCATGGATCGTGGTAGCGACAAACTTACGGTGACAGAGAGTAACCATTAACAAAAAACTAAACTCGTGGATTAGTCTACAATCATGAACTAAATCATTGTGAGGACCTACTCGAATTAGTTCTTGAAAAAACTAATTGTGCCATTCTAATCCGCAAAAGGCAAGTGCTTGATAGTGCTGACAGTGACTTTTGGCAAAGGGAGATCTCCCACCAGGCTAGGTGATCATGCCTGGGGAGCGGCCGTGCTCCGAAGTTGATGTTCGGAACTTGTATATATGCAGGGTATTGAGAATACTTCGATAGCGTGTTTCAGAATACTCATAATGCCATCTCTTGAAGTGTTGCGGGAGGTCACCACACCCTTCTTAATGGAGTCGAAAACTCCTGACAGATAACCCAATCCCAGCAATGGGACAGTAATAGGTTGAAAAAAATCATCGATCTAATTGTCCTTTGAATATTTCTCCAATATAAATTCTTGTAATCATTTCCAATAAAACCCAAATTGTGGAAACGGTTATCTCCCAAACGAATCGGCAATTAGCATTCAACAAATTCAATTTCCTTTTTGCCGGCCACCTAATTAAAGACGGTTAATTTTAATTTAACGGGAAAAGACCGATACTTTTCTCCTATTCAACTTTCGTCCGCTTTATTTTGTCATAAAGCTGTAATGCGTCGTTAAGCAATAATAAGTTCTATAGATTATACAATTTTGGACTTACATTATCGCGAAATTAGTAATGATTGAGAAAATAATAGGAATTATAACTGTTGTACAGTGAAGATAAACATCGTGCAACGACACCGGTATGCGACCACACATACCGCCGTCCTTCGCGGGGTCGCCTGATCGAACGGTTCGAGCTCCCACTCTAGCCGCCCGCATTCCCGGAAGCCCCTTTTAGTTGCCTCTTACGACAGACTGGGGATGCCGTAGCCCCCTTCTAATCGTAGCCCCCAGAACTTCAGGGACGATAGTGAGGAAACCTACACATCCGAGAGTTCTTTAACAAAAAGTTCTCAGAGGTGTGTGAAGTCTACCAATTCGGATTTGGCCAACGCGGTGGACTAAAGCCTAAAAGTCTCTCATTCTGAGAGAAGACTCGTGCCCAGCCAGTAGTGGTTGGACGACAGATGCAAGTGGAACGAAATATTAACAAAAATAAAATCAAAAACTGCCTAAAGTGAATGAGGATTAAGCATACATAGGGCACATCTCATAGCCCCACACTAGGATTTGCTCTTATGTCGTGCGTGCCATGAAGACATACAAAGATGAATACACATATAACCAGACCCAGAAACTACTGTTGGTATTAAAATGTGTGGCAGTAATGCTTCCGAAGTCCACAAAAAGGTCCGAGGTCCTGCCACCTTCAAACATTCTAGATCAGGACCTTAGTACAATTTTTAATTTAAGTTTTAAGAAAGAAAACAAGTAATCGTAGAATTAAAACCATAAATCTGAAAACAATACGGGAAATGCTATCTGTAAATCGGTAAAGACGAATTATAGATTAAATTTTTAAGTAAAAAAAACAAGTAATCGTAGAATTAATACCATAAATCTGAAAACAATACGGGAAATGCTATCTATAAATCGGTAAAGACGAATTATAGATTTAATTTTTAAGGAAAAAAACAAGTAATCGTAGTAAACCATATATCTGAAAACAATACGGGAAATTCTATCTATAAATCGGTAAAGACGAATCACTTGATAAATGAAAAGATCTCGGAACGGTAAGTGATAACAACTCTCTTCCGGAACCAGATAGTGAATCAGTTGGAAGTTTTAATGGCGAACGGTATTTTACTATTCTACGTAACGTATTGGTCAGTTCTTTAAGAATAGAAGTTGGTAACGAGAATGCGATTTAAAGGTACTCTGCCGTACATGATTATTTGTAATCGATCCCAAATACGAACAATTTTAGCATTCCGTACTTGAAGGGGAGAAACGGGAACCTATTACTAAGACTCCATTGTCCGTCTGTCTGTCACCAAGCTATACCTCATGAACCGTTATAGCTTAACAGTTGAAATTTTCACAGATGATGTATTTCTGTTGTCGCTATAACAACAAATACTAATAACAACGTAAAATATGATAACTAAAGGTGGGCTCCCATTATTTTTAATGGTTTTATAAATAATGGACGGAACCGCTTATGTCCGAGTCCGACTCCCACGTGAGCCGGTTTTTCATTTTTATATTGTAGTATTTTTTAATACCAAAGTGAGCATAGGTACTATCCACTTGATGGTAAGAGGGTCATTTCTACACAGGTTGTGTGTATGTGGACATGTGTTTATGTAAGTTTCGTGAGTTTCTTCGTCACTTTTATTCTCTTTCTCTGTCTCTCTCTCTGTGTATGTGTTTTGTGAGCACTTGAGTGCACGTTGTATGTGTGTGTGCGTATTGCGTCTCTTATGTAGGAACATATAAGTTAGATAGCATTTACAGCAATTGATGGAAACGCAGTTTATTAATGGATATAACAATGGTACCTCTCCGGTCAAACCCACATTCAACTAATAATACTAAACAATAACAAAATTTAAATTGTATTGGTTTGCGTGTAATACGATTTTTATATCATTCGGTGCCAAAACATATTAAACAAGCATAAAATGTAGATTATAAAGACATTTTCTTTACGTTACCTTGAACCTCCTTCAAACAGGAATATTTGATATATCGGCTTTGAAAAGTGCCGGAAAAAGCCACAATAAACTCCATATACAAACAGGCGCTAACCGACAACAAGTCAGGAAATATGATGACATTAACAATATTTTCAAATCCACCGCGCTGAAAAGGCACCGGTGAGCACAAGAAAATAAGGTGTTCGTGAAAGGTTCTGTACTCAAATATTTGTACCCTTAGAAAACGGTGCCAAGATTAAATTTGGCATCGTCTAAGTTTGCCGTAGAAGCAAAACTTAAAACCCATTTTCATTTAAGGCAATGTTTCCTTCATCAATACATAGTATAAAACAAAGTCGTTTTTCGCTGTCTGTCTAGCGTAGTTTTAAAGGTCTAAACATACATAATATTTAAAACTACGCTACGGATATTATGCAGTTTTTTTAATAGATAGAGTGATTCAAGAGGAAGGTTTTTATGTATAATAAAACTTTAACTTAAAAAAAACTTAAAACTCTTTCTACACTCATAGCCCCACAGTAGTTTTTCTAGTGTCCTGGGTGCCATGGACACACACAAGACAAATACACAAACACCCAGACCCAGAACAAGAATCTAAATTCATCATTCAGATACCTGTCTGACCAGGAATCGAACCAAAATAAACAACATATACAAACAGGCGTCAACCCTTCAACAAGTCAGGAAATATGATGACATTAACAATATTTTCAAATCCACCGCACTGAAAAGGCACCGGTGAGCACAAGAAAATAAGGTGTTCGTGAAAGGTTCTGTACTCAAATATTTGTACCCTTAGAAAAAGGTGCCAAGATTAAATTTGGCATCGTCTAAGTTTGCCGTAGAACTAAAACTTAAAACCCGTTTTCATTTAAGGCAATGTTTCCTACATCATACATAGTATAACATACTCGTTTCTCGCTGTCTATCCCTATGTATGCTTAGATCTTTGAAACTACGCTACGAATTTTAATGCAGTTTTTTTAATAGATATAGTGATTCAAGAGGAAGGTTTTTTTGTTTAATACATGTATATTATAGTGGAGAAACACTGATAGTTTTAATTTTGGACTTTTAAGCGGAACGAAGTTAACTGGGTCCACTAGTCTTTTTTTATAAAATGACACGTGACACTGCCCGAGGACATCTATGTTCTCCATGACTCCGAAAAGAACAGAGGTTCTATTACAGATGCGTTGGCACTCTTGAGAATGATAATGGTCGTCGTCAACCCATTATTGTCCCTCTGCTGGGCACGGGTCTTCTCTCCGAATACGAGAGTTTTAGGTCATAGCCTACCGCACTGGCCAAGTGCGAATTGGTAGACTTCACACACCTCTGGGATTTTTTTAAAGAACTCTAGGGTGGTAGTAGGTTTCCTCACGATGTATTCGTTCACCGAAAATCTGTTGTGCGTATCTGGGATTTTAACCTCGGACCCCCAGATCGAGTGGGCAAGTTTCAACCATTAGGCTATCACTGCTCGGTAAAATAATTGTCACCTCGTATTAAATCAACCAGCATTTACACACAACGAAACGTATGAATTGCTTCACATTTGTATTGGTTCAAATATCTCAGAGGCACTTGGTAATTTGAATTCCCAAAGAGGAGGAGAGGTCAAAAGTAAGGTCAAGACTAGATTAGACTAGCACTGTCGAAGGCGATAGAATCAGTACGATTAGACTAGGAAGGTAGCGTGTCTTTATATTCTATCCAATCCAAGTTAGGAGAAAACAATCGCGCGGTTCCACGAAGTTTTTAGATTAAATGTCTCTAGTTTGCCTCAATACGTCGTTCACTTCTTAGCACTCTATTCTTGCTATTTGACTTTTATTCTAATAATACGTACGGGAATGAATTATTTACATCCAAATTTATTTTACTCGTAAGCCGAAGGCACCTGCTGATCCAATTAACTCAACTAACGGTTTGCAAGAAATATCTTCCGTATTATTATAAGCTTAGAGAGCAAAGTTCTATGCATAATTTTAACATAATTACAAAAGTCGGCGGACCGAAGGCACGATTACGCTGTCCGTTCTATTTAGACAAAGAATTAAAGCGTTGTTTGAACGAATAAATATTTAAACAACATTAAACTATGGCAGTTGTTGCTATTTACGAATTTTAAAGCGTCGGTTTGAAATATCTGTGTAATAAATAATGGGTCTGCAGCAATAGCATTTTCTATTTTTATTCACAAATGGGTGAGTGTTAACTTATACATTCCTTACATTATTGTAGGCTTCAACCTGAAATAATGCAAGGAATGGATCACGGGAGGCCTTCGTCCATCATAAGCTTAAGAGACTGATGGACGGACGGATTATATGTGTTTATGGGTCTCGTGTCAGCTTCTTCCTGTGTGAGATCAATACCCACTTACCAAGGTGGTACAACCAGCGTTTAAGGTGGTAGAACCAGTGTAGTTTGCGCGAAGAAGTACCACCGCCACACCTATTCTAGCGTGAAGCAGTTCTTGCGTTTCTATGGAAGGGTGTGGTTATGCCGACACACTTTTATATGAGTGTACTGTAATTGATTTTAGTTAGAACTTCATGTTCTATACGAAGTTGCTTACAGGAGTCCTTGAGCGGTAGTGACCACTTACCGTCAGGTGGACTGCACGCTCGTTTATTACATCAATCTTATAAAAAAGGACGACTCGATAATAGATCATATTGTTATGTTAAAATCCGTCAAGCCGTTCGAGCTGTAAGCGTATGCTAAAAGAAATAGTGTACATATGTATGTACATATGTACACTTAAAAAGATTTTCTTCCAATAGACGGGTAAAAAGAAAGGACTTTTGAACACGCTGAGCCTAAATAAGAGATGAAAGCTTGTAGCGAATAATCGCGTAGTAATACCGTGCCTAATATTTTATTCCTTAAACGATAAACAACTTTAACAGAACCGCAGTCTGCAAGCAATGGGCGCCGCTTAGCGCATAAAATATTAATGATACCTTGAACTCTTTCGCGAAGTTTTTCGACATTATTCTTTCATTTGGATGTATCCCTTTTTTGTTGAGCAAACGAGTCCATCTTTTTAGCGCTATAAAGCAAGCGAAAACTCTATCCACCGTATGGTAACTTTTTATAGTCATGGTCTTAGGAAGAAGTTTATTTTTATACATTTTACAATAAGAATACACTGTAAATATATTTACATATATACAAAAATGAAAAACCAAATCATACTATACATAAGTACTGGTAAATGTTATGTTGTTTAATATATATGCTAGAGATAATTAATCAATTTATTAACCTCACTCATATTATAAGAATATTACCACACGTCAATTGTCAATGTCAGAGAATCAGTCAATATTGCTTGTGATGGTTTTGTCAATAAATACGTATTACGTGACCACAACAATTAGGCGCATGAAACAAAAGCGGTTCCGTACCCCGCACCTCGCTTCTGTCCCCGCGCATCCCCTAGTGACGTGCAGTCGTGTATCGTCTAGGTATTTACGTTAGCCAGCACGTGTTTAATGTTATTGCGTTATAATGTTAGTTTAATGAGTGATTGTTGAACTTTTAAAGTTATTATTAAATTAGTTGATTAGGGTAGGAAAAAACCTATTCGTGGGGGAGAAAGGACTCTTACAATCAAAATATGATTTTTTTTAACAAGAGAAGATGCATGGGCTCAGTATTTATGTCTTGCATGTCGAAAATCGAGTGTGTGCTGCAACAGACATCAGTCTCTTACACAAATAAAAAAAAGAAAGAAAATATTCCATGTCTGCAAATATATTAAACACATGACTTTCATGTGTTTAATATAGCTTTGATAAATACACGACTATTGAACATACACCACTATGGCGTATGTTTTTATAATGGTATACCTCCTACTTTTTCTTGGTATTTGGTAATAGAATATGCTTTATATCGGGATGGGAAATCAAGTCTAGTAGATCTAGTTCTAATGACGTTTCAACTCTCATGCGCCTAATTGTTTTAGTGGAGTAGTACATTGATTTGGAATTAACAAATATCGATATATTAGACGACAATGGCGACCATTCAGATAACAATCCATTGGATTCTGCGACGTATATATATTATTTTTTGTCTGCGAAGATAAGTATTTACTATATCCAGTTAATAGGATCAGAAAACCTCGATTTGCTACGGTACTACGACAAATGTTTCAAATGTAATTATGCTTTCAATCTTGCACACCACAAGACAAACAAGAAAGCAAGCATAATCCATAGATTACTTTTAAGCCACTGGTGAAAAGTAAAAACCACAATACGGGATCTTGCATCTTTTACTCATGAACATCTATAAATAACCCTATAAAGGATTCAGACATCCCTAAGAGCTGAGTAAAACCGCATCCAGTCAATGTGTGCCTCTCCGTCCAAACCAGAAAATATCAATAATTAATACCGAATTTAGACGCAAATAAATCAGTACCAAATTATAGTACAGTATCAGTACCAGATTATCGTTGTTCATAATGGGATGCTTTGGGCATAAACAATAATGACCATATACATATTGGCTGTGGCGAAGCTAGGCGTAGGCGGAGTTGGGCTCCGTCCACGGCCTCGCTCTTAGAAGGGCCTCGTGAGGCCTTTTTAACTCATCAATTCGCAAAAGCCATTAATGTGCAAAAATTTTCAAGAGCCAATGTCCAAAAAACGACACACATATTCTCTGACTAATTTAATGGATTAAATGTGAAAGCACGAAATATAAAATCTTCGTTTAATTAGAAAAAAGACCTCACAAATACAACTTCGCCCTTGTTTATTAGTCTACAGTCCGCCACTGCCGATTGGTAAACTAAATTTTTAAGAACTTTTTTTACAAAATTCTCGGGTCTTTCCTATTCTTTCATAATTCACTCAAAATGAAAAGAACTGCCTGCGTTTGATGTGCAAAAAGGCAGACTAAATGGTATTCTTATCTCTCGAACGTCACAGAACCTTTACGTAGCAACCTATGCAAAATCCTTCGTCCATCTCGAAGGAACCCCAAACCCTGAAAACCTTCGACGCAAACACTTGAACAGGAAAATTGCTACGACGTCTAGGGACTGGCATAAATTCATAACTTTACATCATCATTTAAAAAGAGAAAAAATCGCCTCTAACTCCCAACTCTATTTCGCTTTTTACAACAATCACCTCTATTGCACAAGAAATAGAAGACATTATAGCATTCATGAATCGCATAACGAACAAGTTTGAAACCTGTACGATGAAAATGAATAGATATTGTACAATACTTTTTGGAGATTTTTGAGTGCTTTTCACAAAGTCGGTTTCTATGTTTTACCAACATAAAAATGTTAGGTCCATTATCCTCCTGTATCCCTCATGTATCCCTTAACCAAATGAGTTTTAACACTTAGAAAAATATAATATAATTAAATATTTTTCTAACACTTGGAAAAATACATACTTATATTCGGTCGCGTTTGCTACCGTAGTTAGCATCTTAAGTGTTAATCTAAGTCCCTGTAGTTACGGGACCAGAATAGGACTACGGTATCCGCTGTCGTAAGAGGCGACTAAAAGGGGCTTCCGGGGTCGCGGGCGGCTAGGGTGGGCGCTCGAACCGTTCGGTCAGGCGACCCCGGGAAGGAGGGCGGCATGCGTGGTCGCATATTGTCGTAAAGATCAGATGGAGTGGTGGGCCCAGCCACTCACCTGATCAGAGACCGATTGAAAAACGCGTTCAGAGGACTCCGGTTGCGTTCCTTTGGAGATCAGAGTCCTCTTTGTAGCGCTGTGGGCGGCCAAGGGGGGGGGGGGGGGGTTAATGCGGTAAAAAATCCACATAACTCCTCGTCGCTCCCACGGCGTCGGGTCCCTTTTGAAGGTTTCCCCCCTCGAAAAAAAAAGAAAAAAAATATTGCCAATCTAGGTTATAAACTATAAGTGTGCCAAATTTCAACGACATCCGATGACTAGTTAATTAGATAATAAAAAGTCAAAAAACATACATACATCCCTCGCTATACACAAAGCCCTCATAATGTCAGAAAGATTGTGTAGCGGCTAAAATAAGTATATTTCCTGATTTCAATCGCGAATTACCCCAAAACCTTTACTACAACCATATGTAACTGGCGGTTGTATGACAGTAATGTCATACTAACAACAATGTTTAATTCATTATCACGTCTAAACAATGTACTAGACCCGCGGAATATAATCCGAAATCGGCCGTGCGCTGACAACTGTTTATATCAAGGATAATAGGGCTTTGGTCAACAGATGCATAGTTGCGACTTAATTAAACGACTATCAACGTAATACTACATACATTGCGTTGGCCCTTACGAAATATTACTTGTCGCTTGTTGAAATACAGCAATGAATTGCAAAGTATAAAAGCAGGTGATTTGAAATATCAAACAGGTGTCATGGTACGCGGTCGTTATGCTTTCAAAGTCGGGACTGGAAATAGGCGGGATATTACATTAGTAGTAACGGTTAGTAAGGAGTGTTTAGTTTCAAAATTGGATAAGGATAACCTTTCCTGCCTGCGGTGGAATGCCGTGAAATCGTGTAATATCCTAGACGGTGGTTGTTTTAACCAGATATTTAATATATAGGGCTATAGAGCGGACATTGTAAAGATTTTCATACAAAAGTTTCATCTCTTTTCACACTTATGTTCCGATTTATACACTGTTAAGTCGACCATTGAATACAAAATTGACGCAACTCATAAAATGTATTAATGAAGTTAAAAGTTACATATTTATTCATATGTTTAAGGTATAGGTACATCTTGTTTAAAATTACAATTTAAAAGTCATTTTATTATTAAATGCTCATTTACTATAAAAATATTTATAGTAACAAGTTATTGTTAAACTACTTAATCAAAAAACCGATTGCCTCAAAAACTATTGATAGAGTTCTAGTAAATTGTTTTTAAGTGATCGGGGGTTTTTGTTTCTACATTAGTCAATTTATTTTAAAGATTTTATTTTTAATTCTCCGTCAAATTAGAAACTTAATATTGTAATAATATTATTTTTTTACGCACTTGGCCAGCGCCTTTCGCCTAAAACTTTTCTGAAAGAAAACCTTTTCCCAGTGGGACAATAATTTGTTGACGAGAAAATCCATTTCTGTAAAATTACACAATTTTAAAATGGAATAATAAAAAGTAAATATATTTTACAAATATAACCTTAACTTTTTTATTACAACAAAAGAGTAGGTACAGCCAAATCTACTTAAGACTTATTTTGATATACGCTCACTTCATTATTCGTTTACTTTATCGCCAATTTTAGCAAAAAACTACCAAGTCCACTTAATAGCACATAACTAAATCAGCGCGGGTTCGCTAGCCAAAAGAAAGAAAAATCCTGTATCCAAGCATAAGGCACTATCTCGACAGAGAACGATATGCGATAAAAAACAACAAAACTTTCTTCTATTGCACTACAATCTTAAACTCAATATCGTATCTTCACTACATAGTATAAAACAAAGTCGCTTCTCGCTGTCTGTCCCTATGTATGTATGCTTAGATCTTGAAAATTATGTTACGGAATTTAAAGCAGTTTTTTAATAGATAGAGTAATTCAAGAGATAGGTTTTTATGTATAATACATTTATACATACGAGGGGTGGTCCAAAAGTTCGCGGAATGGAGGGGATGGAGTGGGGATAGGGTAGCTCGCTTAGTGTCATACTAATTAGGCACTCATAATTAGTATATATTTAACATTTCAATCCTACAGCGCCATTCGTTTACGAGTACTCGCCTGCTAAACAAGTCAATCCGGAAGCAAACTGCAACTATGGAGAAAATTGAACATCGCGCTGTAATAAAATTCCTTACCAAGCAAGGAAAAAACGTTCAAACCATTTTAAATGAAATGGACGCCGTTTATGGAGATCAGTGCCCTGGTAAAACAATGGTTTATAAGTGGCATGGACTTTTTAAACATGGTCGAGATTCAATTGAAGACGACTCTCGCTCTGGGCGGCCAGTTGAGGCCACCACATCAGATATCGTCGAAAAAGTTGAAAAATTTGTACTCGAAGACACACGTTTGAAGAAAAAACAATTATCTGCATTAGTTGGAGTATCAGATACAACCATTTTGCGGATCCTGCACGACCACCTGGGCATGTCAAAAGTCAGCGCAAGATGGGTGCCGAGAATGCTCACGCCGCTTCAAAAACAGCAGCGCGTCGACGCGTCTAAGCACTTTTTGGAGGTGTGTGGAGACGAACCTATGCAGATTTTGGAGCGGATTGTTACTGGAGATGAAACATGGGTTCATCACTTTGAACCTGAATCAAAACAGGAGTCCATGCAATGGCACAAAAAGGGTACACCACCTCCCAAGAAATTCAAAGTGTCAGAATCGGCTGGAAAGTTGATGGCCACTGTTTTTTGGGATTGTGAGGGAATATTACTGATTGATTATAAAGAAAAGGGTACCACTATAACCGGAGAATACTACGCAACGATATTGGAAAAGTTAAAGGAGGCAATTAAAGAAAAACGTCGAGGAAAATTGGCCAAGGGTGTGTTGCTTTTGCAAGACAACGCGCCGGTTCACAAGAGCCGAGTTGCCATGGCTGCTCTGCACACGCATGGATTCGAACCACTTGTTCACCCACCCTATAGTCCAGACCTGGCCCCTAGTGATTTTTATTTGTTTCCGAATTTAAAAAAAGAGTTAAGGGGAAGGAAATTTTCCGACGATAACGAAGTGAAGGAGGCAATTTCGGCGCATTTTGAGGCCAAAGACAAAAAATATTTTTTCGATGGTTTAGAAAAAATAATTCATAGATTGAATAAATGTATTAGACTTAAGGGTGATTATATTGAAAAGGAAAAATAAATTTATTGTTATATTTTATTAACAACCCTTTCATTCCGCAAACTTTTGGACCTCCCCTCGTATATAAGAGAAACACTGATCATTTTAGATTTTTGACTTTTAGGCGGAACGAAGATCGCCGGGTCAACTAGTAATATATAAACCATGTGGTCATTCACAAATTGAATGGATATTGTTGTATTGTTAAGTTACAATTTATTAATCTTAACAGCTCAATCGGTCAATTGGAGCTCAAAGTCTATCCAGCGGACAGTATACGGTCACAGAATCAGTGTAGGTATAGGACCTCTGTTCTATGAAGTTGATTACAGACGTCCATGAGCGGCAGTGACCACTTACCATCAGGTTTTTTTTTTTATTTTATTTGACTGAAGTAGCAAACGAGCATGCAGTCCACCTGATGGTAAGTGGTCACTGCCGCCCATGGACACCTGTAATCAACTTCATACAGAACATCCATTTGAAGTTAATCACAGATGCGTTGCTACTCCCGAGGACTATGATGGTCGCCTCATGTGAAAGTGTGCCGGCAACCACACCCTTCTATGGAAACGCAAGAAATGATTCACGCTAGAAATAGGTGTGGCGGTGGTACTTCCCCGGTCGAACTACACTGGTTCTACCACCTTAGGTGGACTGCATGTTCGTTTGCTACTTTAGTCAGATAAAAAAATACCAATCGAGAGCTACCACCGCCACACTTGTTTTAAACGCGAAGCAGTTCTTGCGTTTTAGTGGAAGGATGTGGTTGTCGGTATACTTCTATATGAGGCGCCCATCTTAGTCCTTGGGAGCAGCAACGCATCTGTGAGTAACTTCTGATAGTAACCATGTTTTATGTGTAGTTGCGTTAATGTCTGTATGATTGATATGATTGATTTATTCATATCTTACGCAGCTTCATATAGACCGGAGGTCCTCTCTGAAGTCAATCGCAGATGCGTTGCCTCTCCCGAGGACTAAGATATTCGCCACAGATAGAAGTAAGGCGGCAACTACAATAAGTAGGTTCGTAGCTTATCGCTAACCGTAAGGCAAGTGGTCAAAAGCAAAAAGAGTAGCGCAGTAACTTAAAAATTTAACTACCGTTCCATTCCATTCTCCTAATGAAGTAGCTGGATTACGTGTAGAATATAAATTAATATCTCATGTAATAGCACCGTCCTGCGAGATTAATATTGTATCAGGGAAACCTTTTACATGGCGTGCCTCGTTTGCACTAGACGGTGGATTGAGCAAGTTCGTACATGAAGGTGATAGCACAGTACTAGTATCTACAGTATTCTAACTACTTACAAACGCACGAAACGCAAGTTGTACCTACGCGCCACGATTTCGGTATGCACTCGGTACCCAACAGCTAGCGAATGTGCCGTAGTGGCGAGCGGGCGATGTGACGTTTTTTAAGCAGTGGATCTTTTTATTTAAATAATAATGTAGCGAAGAGCAGTTGTAAACTATATTAGGATGTTTTTGATTGCTTTAATTGTGTAAAAACACGTCCAGTGTTAATAATTTTTATTTTGGTTGGTAAAATATTATTTAGTGTGATATTTATAACTTTATAACTATTATTTGTGTACTATATATTATTTAGTCTCTTAAATATTAAAAGAAAACGTTGTAAGGTAAAAAACCTTAATCTACTGAATAAATTACATAATAAGTAAGAAAGAAAGTCAAGTATACAGATGTATTAAAATACTTTAGGTGGGTAGCCCTAACGCGAACTCTCGTCCAGCGCGTCTATAGGTATAAAATTCAAGGACACGGCAGAGTTAGACTACTGTATGATATTAATACTGTGGTGATAGTGTTTCTGGACACTATTTTAATCTCTCATAAGGTGTAAAGCATACCGATACGCGTTTTAAACGAGATAGATAATGGTCTAAGCTATTTTCAGTGAAATAAGACGAGTATAGTTTGAACAACAATTTTTGCAAATTAGGGAAACCTGCAATAGAGTGCCAAATAGATGTTTTCTCAAATAGTCTTTACACCTTTAAAAAGAACATATGGAAAGCACTTAGAACATGATATACATATCCTTTTTTTTAAATAATAATAATATATCGTTTTGGTAATAAGATTATTTAATTATTTAATTAATCATTCATCTTTTTCTTTGTTCTTTGGATTTTTATTTTTGTTGTCATTTTATTTGAATTTTATGAATATTAACTTTCTTTGAAATGAAGCATAAAAAACCGTTTTATACTTCATTTCACAAATTATTTATTTCCAATTTTCCTACAGATTTTATGTAATGTATATTAATTTAATGATTTTTTTGTCAATAATTTTCTCACGTTATTCCTATTTTAGTAATGCAATTTATTTTACTTAAAATTATGTTCATAATTATTTATTTACTGATTAATTCTCCTCATTACAGAGCGAATGTAGTTTGTACCTATAATTGAGGTAACACTTATCAAAATTGTATTTGTATAGCTTCCAACTCAATGTAATAGTGTTTACTTTGTTGGTACAACTGAATAAAATAAATAAATAAATAAATAAACAGTGAAGTACCACTGACATACCTATTTGCAGTGTGAAGCAGTTTGTGCGTGTCGATGGAAGAATGTGGTAGCCAGCTCACTGTAGCTTTATTATTAGTCCCTAGGAGTAGCAACGCATCTATGAATGATTTCAAATAGCAAAGTTTAATATGAAGTTAATAACATATGTCGATGGGCGGTAGTGACGGCTTACCATCAAGTCGTCTGCACTCCTGATGGTAATCGTACTCGTTTGCTGCTTTAGTGGTACATAAAAAGATTAAGAAGGGGCGAATACCCAGAGGCAAACCATAATAGGTTGAAGACATATCAGTTCAATTCAACGTTTATGAAATGAAATGTCTGTATTTTGTATAGGCCTACGTAAATGTGTAACTGACAATTTGTAAGTGGGGCACTTACAAATTGTCAGTTACACATTTTTTTTTCACTACCACCGGGTCGGAACACGACCTCAACTGAGAAGATCCGGCAAGAAACTCAGCGGGTTTGTCTTTTTTGTTATGTTGTATTTTTTTTTCAATCATGTTTTTTTACATTGTAATGAAAGTTAGCTCCAGCATCTTGCCTTACAGTTACTAAAGATGAGGCATGTTATATTTTAGGTGCACTGTTAGATGTGCGCTTTCCCCCTGCACTGCAAAGAGGGTCCTTATGAGGTTTACACAAGAAACGTTGCTACACTTCCATTGGATCATGTCCCTCAGTCATCTCTTACAACATCTACGCGAGAGTATGTTATTGAAGACCAACACCACACAAAACATTAAGCAAATACTTCTTTGATAACCTAGGCATATAAAGGTGACATGTTTTTTTCAATAAAAAATTACTTCAAGCCTCATTTCCCACAAATGCTATTTTGGCGTTTTAGCATTATTTCATTTCCACTGACGATATAATAATAAAATATGCTGTATTTTGTATAAAAATAAAAATACAGCATATTTTGCCATAAGTAATATACTTACCACCTAGTCGTTGTACGATGTAAGCGAAGCACAGACGTGGCGGAGCGATCTTTCACACTTAACTTAACATCCTAACCTCCATCGGGGTTTGAGTACAAAGGAATAAAACGCGTTTATACCAGATGCTTTAAAAATTGCACAGTAAATATATGTTTAGTTTCCTGGAAACCGTTCCGAACATACCACTTATCATAATATGAAAAATGCTGTGTGATGATAAATAGACTAAAATAGGTAAAGGTAGGTTAAAGGTAGAACCAGTGTTGTTCGACCGGGGAAGTACCACCGTCACACTTATTTCTAGCGTGAAACGTTTTTGCGTTTCGGTGGAAGGTTGTGGTTGCCGGCACACTTTTATATGAGGCAAGAACTAGGATTTCCTCCTGTGTCGTGGGTACCATGGACACACACGAATATGCAAACATCCAGACCCAGAACATGAATCTAAACTCATCGTTCAGATACCTGTCTGGCCGGGAATTGAACCCGGACCCATTGCGCGTCTGACCGGTATGGTAACCGCTCCGCCACGCGGGTCGTCAATACCTTTATCACCAAAAGAAAACACTGAATCGAATCACAAAGAGTTCTTTTTCCTTTCAAATTTTTAAGGACAAGATGGCCATGGGCTGCTGTTGCCAAAAATAAGTAAAACAAGAATAGGTTGATAATTCACCCATATTTTCCGTTCTAGTTTCCCATTTTCACAACAAAACAAGCTTTGTATCCATAAAGTAATTAACAGTGTTGAAACATTGTCTCTGTCACGACAAAGAGACAAATGATCAATTAGAGTTCCCAAAAAAGGCTCGCGAACTCTCCCACGGTTAGCTTCCGGAAATAGAGTCGTTTTTCACGTAACAATATTAAATAGAGCATCGTATAACAACTGTATGTTTCGGTCTACATTATATAAAGTTGTTTGTCGGTTTGTTCAAATATCACACAAAGACACAGGATTGATTTTGATAAAGATTTTTATGTTTAAAATCTTTTATTTTGTTACTGCCGCTGATTGAACATCTATCACCCCCTAAGGATTAAGTTAGATCCAATTTAAACCTTTTTTTTAACGCGGAGAAATCCTCATGGATCCCCTTTTGCCCAGGGCAGCGCAAGGGGTATGTCGGACTCTTGCCGACTAAAACTTCGCGGCGTTCCTCTGGACGTTCGGTGCCGGGTCACGAGAAGGCGTTTCATTCGCGGTCCGGCAACGTTGGTCGGCGTCCTGAGAGGACCCTCCCTCGCCCTCCTCAGTGGTGTCCCTCATAAGATGTCCATGCAGAACGCACAAACGATATCTCGAACCCTTGTAACCAGAGGCAGGATCCCCAATTCTGCCTCTTTGGGCTCATGGGTCTGAGAAGG
>OX453071.1:3967081-4124117 GCA_949699795.1 Spicauda simplicius | reverse complement strand
GTAATAATGCATTTTCGTTACAAGTCAATTTGAATCTTGAACTCATACTGCTAATTCTATAAAAGGCATTATTTCAATAGTAATAGTTTGTTATACGGAAACAGTAAAGCAACATGCAATTGACTTGATGGTAAGTGACCACAGGCGATAAACATTTGTAATCAAATAAGATCACTCTTACCCTTTTTTTGTACCTGACGCCGTCGGAGCAACGCCGGGTTATGTGGGATTTTTACCTCACTAAAACCCCCCGGTAGCCTTCTTGCGCTGTCCCTGTAGCCTCGGGGTCACAATAGGGCTACGTTATCCCCTGCCTGTCGTAAGAGGCGACCTAAAAGGGGCTTCCGGGGTTGCAGACGGCTAGAGTGGGAGCTCGAACCGTTCGGTCAGGCAATCCTGGGAAGGATTGCCTGACCGAACGGCATGTGTGGTCGCATACCTTCGTAAAGACAAGACGGGGCGGTGGGCACAGCCGCCCATCTGGGAGGAGCCCGATGGGGCAGCGCGCTCGGAGGATTCCGGTTGAAGTCGTTTCGAGATCCCGGAGTCCTCCTTTTCAGCGCCGAAGACGGCCACCGGAGGGGTTTTAGTGCGGTAAAAATCCCACATAGGTAATCCTGCGTCGCTCCCACGGCGTCGGGTACCTTTTGAAGGTTTCTCCCTCGAAAACAAAAAAAAAAAGCCTTGTTGCGCTGCGTGGAGGACTCCGGGATCTCCAATGGAACATAACCGGAGTCCTCCAAGCGCGATGCCCGCTTCGGGTTTTTCTCCGTGAGCATTGTACTCACTGTGCCTCCTAGTGTTTGCCGTCGTCCTACACGGGGTCGCTTGGCTGGACGGTTCGAGCTCCCACTCGTACCGCCTGCAACCAGAAGCTCCTTTTAGTCGCCTCTTACGACAAGGAGGGGATACCGTAGCCCTATTCTGATCCCGGAACTACAGGAATGAAGATCAGTCTTACCTGAGGTTGACGACAGATATCAGATAAGTATTTCTGCCTTACCTTTCTTCTGCCTTCTGCCCTTCTTATTAGAACGTCGTCGTCAACCCATTATTGTCCCACTGCTGGGAACGGGTCTTCTCTCAGAATGAGAGAGTTTAGGCCATAGTCCACCGCGCTGGCCAAGTGCGAATTGGTGGACTGGACTGGATTAGAACGTAGCAACACTCAACATTGCTGTTGTTACACTTAAAAAAACTAAAAAACCCCATTCCACACTCATATCCTCACAATACGATTTTCTCCTGTGTCATGGATGCCATGGACACACAATAAGGCGAATACACAAACACCCAAACCCAGGACAGTAATCTAATAGCCTAGATTAGATTCAGATTTTCTGCCTGGCCGGGAATCGAATCCACGGGACCCACTCCGTGTCAGAACCGCGTCTTAACCGGGTCGTCAATGAACGGTTGAAGGACTAAAAAAGGGGTGACGGTGATTATTTCTGAGTCGAATCAGAGTAGTTAGTTTACCAGGTGGTAGAACCAGTGTAGTTCGACCGGGGAAGTACCACCGCCACACCTATTTCTAGCGTGAAGCATCTTGCGTTTCGATAGAACGGTGTGGTTGCTGGCACACTTTTACATGAGGCGACCATCACAGTCCTCGGGAGTAGCAACGCATCTGAGTTTGACTTCAGATAGAACCCATGTTCTGTATAAAGTTGATTACAGGTGTCCATGAGCGGCAGTGACCACTTACCATCAGGTGGACTGCATGCTCGTTTGCTACTTCAGTCAAATAAAAAAAAAAAAAGTTTCGCACAATTTATAAGATGATATCGCTAAACGCTGCTACTGAGACCACTCCTCATCTCCTAATGTTTTTGTGTCCCTCCTTAAGTCCCGTTCAAGAGCCATCGACCACGTCTCATTTAATTAAAGAAAAACATAAATAAGAATAAATTTGAAAACACTCAATAGACATTTGAACAGTGCTTAACAAAGTGGGGTAAATTTTAACTGCGTAATAAATGTTACATTGTAAACGTTTAAATATAAATGGCTTCTACAGCTTTTGAAGTTACGGTATATTTGAAGTGTGCCTATAAAATAAATAATAGTTAAAAAAACTAAAAAACACGTTTTTTATAGAAAACCGAACTAAAAAATAGAAAATAAATTTAAATGAATTTAAATTAAGAAAATAGTGTTAAAAATTTCAATGAATATAAATTAATAATAGTGAGAATTAAAAAAAAAAATATTTTAAAAAATCGAAATCTGGCCGTTTAAAGTGGGTCAAAATCGCGCCCAAAGAAGTCGGTTACAAACATACAAACAAACATAAAGGTAAAGCTATAAAAAAGCTAATAAAAATAATTATCACTAATTTTAAACGCGATGATTGTATTGTAGGGTAATTAAATGCGTGATTTTAGTTTATGATTATGAAACCTTTTAAAACCATTTCAAACAGCAATGTGATAAAAGTGCGAGAACTTGAATGAAAGAGAAGATTTGGCAAAGTCTGCGGCATTGTGCCACAGCCACAGGTAGAATATATACCTATTAAAATTATAGTAAAATAAAGAATAGTTAAAAAAAAACTAAAAAACACGCTTTTTAAAGAAAACCGAACTAAAAAATAGAAAATCAATTTAAATGAATTTAAATTAAGAAAATAATGTTAAAAATTTCAATGAATATAAATTAATAATAGTGTGAATAAAAAAAAAATATTTAAAAAAATCGAAATCTGGCCGTTTAAAGTGGGTCAAAATCGCGCCCAAAGAAGTCGGTTACAAACATACAAACAAACATACAGGTGAAGCTAATAAAAAGCTAATAAAAAAACAGCAATGGGACATAATATAATGTTTACGTATATACATAACGTCAATCTGCACCGTGAATCTATATATCTTTTTAGGGTTCTAAACGGGTAAAAATGAAACGGTCTGTCCGTCTATTTGTCACCAAGTTGTTTTTCATGAACCGCAATAGGTAGACAGTTAATATATTCACAGACGTATTTCTGTTGCCGCTATGACACTAAAATAGTATTTTAGTGTCACAGAACAGAATAAAATATACCTACTTGAGGGTCGCTTCCGTACAACAAACATAGTTTTTTGTTTTACATTATAGATAATGGTACAAAACCCTTTGCGCACCAGTCCGATTCGCGCGTAACCACAGTACTAGTATCTACAGTATTCTAACTTCTTACAAACGCACGAAACGCAAGTTGTACCTACGCGCCACGATTTCGGTATGCATTCGGTAACCAACAGCTAGCGAATGTGCCGTAGTGGCGAGCGGGCGATGTGACGTTGTTTAAGCAGTGGATCTTTTTATTTAAATAATAACATAGCGAAGAGCAGTTGTAAACTATATTCAGCTGTTTTGATTCCTTTAATTGTGCATAAACACGTCCAGTATTAATAATTTTTATTTTGGTCGGTAAAATATTATGCAGTGTGAAATTTATAACTATTATTTGTATACGATTTATTATTAAGTCTCTTAAATATTAAAAGAACGCATTGTTTTTGTACTGTATAAAATATATAATAAGTAAGAAAGAAAGTCAAGTATATAGATGTATTAAAATACTTTAGGTGGGTAGCCCTAACGCGAACTTCTGCGCATTGCTACTTCTGCGGCCTAAGATGGCCGCATCATAAAATAGTGAGCCGGCAATGTAGCGGAAGAGAAAGTTCTCGTTTGAACCATTTACTTTCTACCACCTTATATAATATTCTATAAAGTTATCTGACTTGAGATGACACTAAGAATATATAAACTGTTTGAAATATATTTTCACGTAAACATGGATCAATAATGCAGAGGATCTCTTCAAAGAAACCATCGATGGACCGGGAGCACTGTTTCTCAACCTGAAAGTCAAGATGTAGATCAATTTCTTTTTTACAGGGATCAAAGTTGGTTATAAAACAATACCCGTAAGCAAGACTCTGTTCCTGGACCTGTCTAACACACTTCGCATCAACCCATTATTGGCCCACTGCTGGGCACGGGTCTTCTCCCAGAATGAGAGAGTTTAGGCCATAGTCCACCGCGCTGGCCAAGTGCGAATTGGTGGACTTCACACACCTCCGAGAACTTTTTTTTTTTTAAGATCTCTCGGGTGTGTAGGTTTCCTCACGATGTTTTCCTTCACCGAAAAGCAGTGATAATTAATTTCTAATACGCACATAAATCATTGGTGCGTGCCTGGGTTTGAACCTCGGACCTCCCGATCGAGAGGGCAAGTTTCAACCATTAGGCTATCACTGCTCTAACACAGTTATTTACTTAACTACAGATAAAATTACAGTAATCAAGGTTGTAACCCCTGAAGACTAACTTCTCGAATAAGTTAGCTCAGTTAGTTAGAATAATAAGTAAGCTTTATTACACCTAAATTGTAATTAGGCAGAAATGGGTCTGGTGGCAGAGGTCCTGTAGTTCAACTATAGGGTCTACCACTTTACAAACACTCACTTTTAAAGGTGGTAGAACCAGTGTAGTTCGACCTGAAAAGTACAGCCGCCACACCTATTTCTAGCGTGAAGCAGTTCTTGCGTTTCGATGGACGGGTGTGGTTGCCGGCACACTTTCACATGAGGCGACCATCGTAGTCGTCAGGAGTAGCAACGCATCTGTGATTCACTTCAGATGGAACCCATGTTCTGTATGAAGTTGATTACAAATGTCCATGGGCGGCAGTGACCACTTACCATCAGGTGGACTGCATGCTCGTTTGCCACTTCAGTCTGATAAAAAAAAAATACTTGTTGAGAAACAATGTCTTGGATCCATAGAATCGGGCCTATGGGGGTAGTATGACAAGGGTCCGATAGATTCGGACGATTCCCGATGCGGACCGCTTAAACGATCTTCCAGGTATTGGTGATACACACAGACAATTGAGCTATTCAATTTTCACCTACTTTTATAAATGCGGGCTATTTTTTTATTAGCTGGCGTACATCGGACGCGTAACCTGCTAATTAGGTTAAATGCATTTCTCCTATTATTTAGACGACCCGCGTGGCGCAACGGTTACCATACCAGTCTGGCACGCAGCGGGTCCCGGATTCGATTTCCGGCCAAACAGGTATCTGAACGTTGACTTTAGATTCTTATTCTGGGTCTGGGTGTTTATGTATTCGTCTTTGTGTGTGTCTATGGCACCCACGACACAGGAGAAAATCCTACTGTGGGGCTATGAGTGTAGAAAGCGTTTTTTTAAAGCGTTTTCTACCTGGACATTCGACCAGAGAGGTATCAGACAGATTTGTAGCGTGAAGAATTTCTCGCGTTTCGGTAGAAGAGTACAGATGCTGTGTTACTTTCATATGCTCCTACCTTCTTAGTTCACGAGAGAGGCAGCGCTTCTATGATTAACTTCAGATACGACCTTAGTTTTATATGACATTGTTTTCACATGTCTATGGGCTGAAGTGACCAGTTACCATCTGGTGACCTACTTGATCGTATGCTACTTCACTGTTATATGAAAATGAGAATGATATACAGAATAGGATAACATCATATCAATGAGGTTTGATACAAAGGTGTTTAGATCTGAATATACAAAAAACAAAAAATGCTGAAGACAAAGTCGCAGGAGGGTTATGATTGATTTGAAAACTGTATAATTAACCTCAAATATTGAAGCGCTGTCTGGTATCGGCCTCAAATGTGTACCCTTGAAGACTGTTTTTGAATACATAACATAACTGTCGAATGCAAATTTAGAGTAGGTATACAATTTTACAATACAATAATATAAGTTCTTCGTTTATATGTAATTTCTACTTCACACTCAGGACTTGTGATTTTCCAGTGTCGTGGGTGGCTCCCACGATACTAGATAAGACGGGTGCCATGGATACACAGAAATTCATAATAGAAATCAATCATGAAGTATAATGTCTGACCGGGGATCGAAGACCGGACCCTGCGTATTGGACTGGTAAGCCACGCGAAATCTTCTCTGTATCGTTCCAATTTTAGTATATGTACTGCCGAAGCGAGTACGTTTCGAGAACCCGGAATCCTCCTTTTCTGCGCCGAGGACGGCCACCGGGGGAGTTTTAGTGCGGTAAAAATCCCACATAACCCTGCGTCGTTCCCACGGCGTCGGGTACCTTTGGAAGGTTTCCTCCTCGAAAACAAAAAAAAAAAAAGCCACGCGAAATGGCATCGTTTCAATTTAAAAATGAATCGTTTGAAAACTATAAAATCCGTAAGTTCGAGGGAAGAGGTCAAAAATTCGTTAGTCCCAACGAAGAGATCGAAGGGCCTACCTGTAACGGGCAGCTCTAAAACCTATTTATGTTCGATAAGGGATGCGGATACATAAATGAGTACTTCGTTGGATCACGAATTGCTTGTTCTACGTGGGGCCGTTCGTGAATTTAAAGGGTCTTATTACTAAACCAGTTAGACCCTAGTGACTAAGTTTGGCTTCTCCCTCTAGAGATCTGAAGATATAATTCCATTCTGGAGTCTTTCAAGATGTGTGTTACAAATTACAAATTTAACATACAATTTACAAAGAAATATATGAGGGGTGTGCCTTGATATTAAAGTTTTTTTTTTATATGATTAAAGTAGCAAACGAGCATGCAGTCCACCTGATGGTAAGTGGTCACTGCTGCCCATGAACACCTGTGAGCAACTTCATACAGAACTCAGGTTCTATCTGAAGTTAATCACAGATGCGTTGCGACTTTCGGGGACTGAGATGGTCGCCTCATATAAAAGTATGCCGGCAACCACACCCTTCTATCCAAACGCAAGAGATGCTTCACGCTAGATATAAGTGTGGCGGTGGTACTTCCCCGGTCGAACTACACTGGTTCTACCACCTTCAAAGGATATATTAAACGTATAATTAGATATTTGCAGGTGGTAAAACCAGTGTAGTTCGACCGGGGAAGTACCACCACCACACCTATTTCTAGCGGGAAGCAATTTTTGCGTTTTGATGGAAGGGTGTTTGCCGACACACTTTTATATGAGGCGACCATCATAGTCCTCGAGAGTAGCAACGCATCTGTGATTGACTTCAGATATCCATGTTCTATTTAAAGTTGCTTACAGGTGTCCATGGGCGGCAGTGATTTACCATCGGGTAGAATCCATGTTTGCTACTTCAATCAGATAAAAAAGATATAAAGAATGTTCAACTACCCACTACATGCAAGTATTAAAACCAAATACTCAAATCGAACAATCGCTTCACGTGTCAAGCATTCCGATTACTGCCCTTTGTTTCAGTCACAAAGGAAACAGTCCCTTAAATGAATGCTTTTCATTCTTTTCCTCGAGCTCAGACGCTTTGTTTCGAGTATTGTTAATTTTTTAAAAACACCAAAGAAACTTTGGAGTTTCAGTGGAAATGTTTGAAGTTTTTTTATTAAATTAATTATAAACTTGTTTTGTTGACGCCTGATTATTTTTAGGATTGTTTATTGGTATGGTATGCTTGTACACCAATTCACACTTGGCCAGCGCGGTGGACTATGGCCCAAACTCTCATTCTGAGAGAAGACCCGTGCCCAGCCGTGGGACAGTAATGGTTGGCGATTGATTATTGGTATGCTATGTTTTTACCACGGCTTCGCACGCGTCAGTCACGACTTATACGGTATATGCTATTTGTGAATAGTTTATAACTATTTCCAGCGTGAAGCATTTCTTGCGTTTCGATGGAAGGGTGTGGTTGCCGGCACAATTTTACATTAGGCGACCGTCATAGTCCTCGGGAGTATCAGCGCATCTGCGATTGACTTCAGATGGAACCCATGTTTTATGTGAACTTGGTTACAGATATCCATTGGCAGCAGTGACCACTTACCACCGGGTGGACTACATGCTCGTTTGCAAAAAAAACACAATGTCGTTGCGCAAAACATTAACATACACAGCAACTTCCGAGTTTACAATAATAATAACATTAAATTATACTTCGATCATGGATAAAAATTGATTGAAACTATGTTAAAGTTATATCTACAGACGCAAGCTATTGGCGAGTTTGTATACAGTTTATTAAAAAAACACAAAAAAGGATTTTTTTTCTACAGCCACTTATTCCTTCCTAATAACGGCCGTGCTATGCATTGTTGTGTTCTGATCCATGGTAATAAAGACATTTATACCAATATACTAAGCCGGGGTTTTTCCAACTTAACTAGGGTTAACAACAGATCTGTGGTATTAGCGTTGATTAAAAATGTTGATGGGCAATAGTGGTCACGAGGTACTAAGATATAAAAGTAGGCAGCAACCACGCTCTTCCAGAGAAATGAACGAATTGTTTTACGCTAGAAATAGGTGCGGCGGTGACACTTCCCTGATCGCAACATGTACGTTCCACCATCCTAAAATAATGTGACGACGACGTATATCACAGAAGTTCTTTGAGCTGTGAGAATTCTGAAGATCGTCTTCATCGAAAATAGATCGTGGAGAAGATAATAAAAGTTATACAACATTCGGATATCGGGTTTGTCGGATGTCGTTAAGCTTTATGTTGACCACTGAATAAAGTTTTTATCGGGCTGTAAACTGAGATAGTGAAGAATGTAGGTCGTTAAAGGGTTTTTATTGGGTTTAGATACTCGTCGATCTCGGATCCCATCTCGGGCTAAAAATAAATATTTATAAAGGCACGTTAGCCGGTCGGTTATCCGGGTCTTGACTGTGGGTGTCTTTTTCGCGATAAATGATCAATTTGATGTGCAGCTCTATATCAAAATTATATTACAACTTTCAACCGTTGCGACAGGAGACTAGTTCATATTAATGTATTATGAACTATGTATTGTATTAATGTCTTATGAACGAGGAAGTTTGTTACTCTTTCCCACAAGAACTACTAGTGGGATTTCGCTGAAATTTGGCACACAGATATATATATTTTTTGAAGTGAAACTTCTTTAGGCGCATGAGGGTAAAATTTTTACAGATGAAACGTCACGCCGGTATGCAACGGAAGTGTCGGAAAAGAGAGAGAGAGTGATCGAGACCGATTGAGAGAGAGTAAGACAGGGCGAACGTAGCATGAGCAACTAGCCGTGGAGTGAGAGTAGGGAGCAAGCGAGTGAGAAAGATTGAGAGAAAAAGTGAGACAGAGCGAACGTCGTATCACGCCTTTTTCCCTTCCTCTTAATCTTGGAAATTTAAACTTTTAGATTTGTATAAATATAAACAAGATTTATAAATTAGTTCGCCAGAGAAGTTTCACTTCTGACATGTGTACTTTGTACGCACGCATGTTTTTTTTATACTTTAACCTAACGATAAGGCAGACGGGCTACCTTATGGAAAGTAGTCGCCGTCGCCTGTGCACATTCGCAACACCAGAGGAGTCGCCAATGCATCGCCGGCTTTCAAGGAGAGCTCTTTTCGAACCTTTTTTGAAGAACCCCATGTCATAGCGCTCCGGGAAAACCTCAGGTGGAGGCTCATTCCACAACTTGAGCGTCCGATAATTAACGTCCTTCTAACAAATGAGGCATACATTGACTCATTTGTCAGAATGACATAGCCCTTGTTTTTTTTTATTTTGCATCTGCGATCAGAGAAAAGGGGGAGGGCGTACGAATGTTTTTTTTTTTATATTATCATAACAATATGAATAAAAACTGCTAGCTAATAAATATACCATTAACGAACACTTTTATACACAAAAAATGAACCCGATTGCTTAAAACAACTAAAACTGTTGAGTTTTTGTTTTAACATTTTTATATCGTTACTTGTTTTAGGTCATAGTTCACCGCGTAAAGTAAGTACGAATTAGTAAACTTCTCACACTCATAAGAAATTTCAGGAGAATTTTCATGATGTTTTCCTTCTCGGTAAAGCCGTGATAATTATTTTTTTAATATGTACGTACATATTTTAGTAGATAGGTTTATAAAGTGGTTGTCTCTGTAGTTCCGGGACCAGAATAGGGCTACGGCAGATGCCGTCTCGTCTTTTACGACAGGCAGGAGATCCTGTATGTCGTAAAAGACAGCTCGTGTGGGAGCTCAAACCGTTCAGAGAAGGACGGTGGCATGTGTGATCGCATGCCGCCGTAAAGAACATAAGGTGTGGTGAGCGTATTTGCTCACAAGGGAAGAGCCCGTAAGGTTATCGCGCTCGAAGCACTCCGGCTGTGTTCCATTGGAGATCACAGAGTGCTCCACCCAGCGCTGAGGACGGCTATCGGGAGGAGAGGTTTAGTGCAGCAAAAATCCCACATAACCCTGCATCGCTCCCACGGCGTAGGGTACCTTTTGAAGGTTTCCCTCTCGAGAACAATAAAGGTATATATAAAGGTGCGTAGAAGGTGCGTGTCTGGAATTTGCACCTCGAACCTCTCGATGGAAATGGCAAGTTTCAACTATTAGGCTATCACTGCTCTTACAAACATACATAAAGTTAAGGGAAAACATCCTTGTTCAGACGAAATCGGGTAAAAAGGTTTTAGTAATTCCTTCCTCCTTTCATTCGATAAATAATCATATGACTTAAAAAACCTACGCCTTCTTTGGGGTCCGTCACATTGGTTTTAAAATGATGCCATAAAACTAAGTTTTGTCCTTAAAACAAAATATATGCATAATTACTGAGCGATCTAAGGGAAGTTCAAATCTGCTAAGCCATTTATATATAAAACATACATGCCACTGTAAAATAAATAATATCTAACTATAATAACCACTAAATCGACGAATAAACAAAAATATCTTATCTGCAATAGAAACATAACATACTTTGTTATGCTACATAGCAACATTTTATGGTTCCGTACTGAAAGGGTAAAAGACCGACCAAGCGTGAATCGGATTGGCGCACGATAAGTTTTGTACTATTATCAATACTATTATCAAAAAGCTTTTGAAAAAAGCCGACACTAAGGATTCCGTACATTATACTTCATTCTATTTTTTTTAAAGGTGAAAGTTACTTCTTCACGTCTATGCGGCGGGAGAAATTTTCATAAAATTTGTTAGGGAGTTAGCTGACACTCTGGAGTAACATATAGGCTACTTTTTACTGTGGGAAAATATCTCATTTCTACGGGACAATCGATACATCGATTTTTTAACACGGGCGAATCTGCGCGATTCAGCGAGTTATCTATAAAAAACTGCAAAAAATCATGTATGTCGTAACGGAGCCCCTTTTAATATTTATCTTATTCTATTATTATTTGTTTCACAGAAATATTTGTACATCATCTGTGAAAATTTCAACTGCCTAGCTATCATAGTTCAGTAGATCCAGATACAGTATCACATTAGATACAGTATCATGACAGACTCCTATAATCGCCATAATAAAAATACCAGACAAATGAAGTAAAAAAAAGTTAAAAATAAGGAGTCTCCATATTTATGTAAAAAACTAATATTTTTCAGTGTTCTCGATTTATTCAATCACCGATTTACAATATTGATAGTTTTGGATACTTCGTGGTAATACGGAACCTTCTGTAAGCAAATCGACTCGCACTTGGCCGAATTTTTGCTTACTACTTTAAACGTAACGCTGAACGGGGAATACCCGAATCATATTCAGTCGATAAATAGCTGACATTGTTGCATTATCAGCATAGTGTTGGTTTGCGTGGGCTATTGTTTATCATATTAGCCTAATGAACGATTCATTGTTAAACAAATAATACATTAAGATACCTAAACCAGATAGACAAATGTATTTATTTACTCATATATACTTAGTGAATACTTACCTGAAATCATCCGTTTACTAGCTGTTATTCGCGACTTAAAATTAAATAATCATTAAACCTCGAAAGAGCTCGTTTTGATTCATAACAAGATCAAAACGAACTCTTTATCAAAAAGGAAATCATAACAGTAATGGAACTCGTCACCTTTTTAAAGCAAATAAACGAAATTAGCGATACTCGGCCAAACCTAAGCTGTAGAAGTTCAATTGGTAGAATATCTATAGAATACGATTACTAAGCAGATATTTGCTATAAAAAAATGACTTTTAACTCCTCAATCCTGATGATTCAGGGGTATTGCTAGCCTGAACTATAAAAGTTACTCATTTGAGGTTTACGGATTTATAATAAGAGTGATAAGAAAATTCAGGGTTTTAACCCATGAATTTTCGACCCTCAACTCTTCAAACCAATCCATAGAAATTGGTACTGCAAGACCAAGCCATAGAAGTATTTATTATCAACTATTTGGTGCTTACGTATATGTTAATAGGAATAGTGCAAGCCTAAATTATAAAAGGTATACTTAGTGCTTACGGTTATTTGGCACTTATGAATATAATTTATGTTTAAAGCTCATTAAACTGTATAATAATTTAAACTTTAAGTCTTCAAACCCGGATAATCAAGGTAATCTAGGCCTGCTTAAGCTGTATGAGATTTTTTTTTATCTGACTGAATTAGTAAACGAGCATGCAGTCCACCTGATGGTAAGTGGTCACTGCCGCCCATGGACATCTGTATTCAACTTCATACAGGACATGGGTTCCATCAGAAGTCAATCACAGATGCGTTGCTACTCCCGAGGACTATGATAGTCGCCTCATGTGAAAGTGTGCCGGCAACCACCCATTCTATCGAAACGCAAGAAATGCTTCACGCTAGAAATAGGTGTGGCGGTGGTACTTCCCCGGTCGAATTATACTGGTTCTACCACCTTTAAATTGAGATTGCGATTGGTACTTATTGATTACAATACCTTAAAACCCGTCCCTGAGAGCACATAAGATGAAAAGTTTCACTTTAAATACCTAAATTCTGAAAATGCAGGAGAATTTAGCTGTTTTATATAGGATAGGTTAGGTTGGAACATAAAAGAAAACATAAAAACTAAGAGAGCAGGTCGCGGTAGCGCCCTGCGAGCGGGTGTTCGTATGAATTGTAAAAGTGTTTTATATTCTGTTTAAGTTTATGTTTGATTAATTTGCATATGTGGATGCAAACTTAGTGACTTTATATCAATACAAATATAACTACATCGTCACTAAAAAGCGTAAAATAAAAACTTTTGAACAAAAACATATCTACCGAATTCCATGTCACAAAAAAGTAAAAAATAATTTAAATATATTTCGGTTTAGGATATACTCAAAACTTAGTACATAGTTCTGAAGCCGTAGTACCTTTAATATTTCTGAGAAATATAATTTATTTTTCTCACATTACTGTTAAACAAATATCTTTTTAATGTTTACTTTCAAAATGTATTAAAAAATGTTGCAGTCGCCGGAAATGTTATTATGTTGCTTCCAAGCGGAGGAATTTGGCAAAACGGGACCTCACTAACACTTAATTAACTGTCCCCGCTACGGGTTTTCCGGTGTAACTTTTCACCCCGTAAACACACACACACACATACGCACATGTGTTATTATAATTGTTAATTTTACTATTATTATTATTTAAATTAATATATCTTCGATAAATTTGTCAAAATTATTATTTAATATTATTCTGTTAATGGTACTTACTCTGAAGGTAAATGGGGAACCGCTTACTGTTTACTCTCGAACAAGGCCTGTGGGAGTAGGGAACCGCTGAAAAACAGCGCTGCGCGGGATCTCTATCCCGTGTTCTCGGAAGCTGAGCCGCTTCCTATTGCCCCTTTGGATTATGATTCCATGACATGTCGTATATATTTATTATGTTTAAGGCAATAAATAGTTATTATTATTAAACAGCACGGAGTAGAGTTAGAAGTGACAGAAGTGTTCTCCTGTCTCTCTTGCAATAAACTGTATCTTACACTGTTTGAGAATATTTTGGACATTTTTAAAGTTTGTTAACTGATTGTAGTAGAAAACATTACATTTTCATGTAATCATTTTCGTGTAATTCTCAATCTATATAGGAGAAAGTCGTGTTAGTTAAACCATTTAAAACTTAAGTACACCTTGCTTAATTTTTATAGTTGTTGTGTGTTTGGATTTATATTTGTCGGGAATAAGATAATAAGTGTAAAAATAAAAAATCTAACGTTCATTTGCTATTAAAGGTATAAAGAAAAAGATAAATCTGAATAATTTAACAATTTTCGGACCAATTTCAATTTTTGTTTTTTTATTTAATAGGAAATTTCATTACGGAACTTTTTATTCTGGCCATAGGTGTGGTGGATTATTTAACTCTTTGAGTTATGGAGAGGAAACCACCATCACTCCTGTTTTTTAGATCATTTAGGATAACTCAGCTTCTGTCGATACGATTCTCTTGAAACTGACAATTCACATCGGGTACGACATGATATCTTAAAAAAAATAACCTTCATTCAACTCCTCAAACATGATAATGCAGGGTACTTATAACACCGGGCCTAGCTTATAGAAGTTGACTCATTAGTACTTATAGATATATAAGAGCAATCCTAACAAGAAATCCTTGATGAAAAGCTAGTTTTTCAACTCCTCTGCTTTTATTAGGTGCCACAATCTTCCTAAACCACAGATGTTAGCCACTTGGTCTTGAAATTACTATTTATGTTGTGGTTTGGGATTAAATTTAACTGGAGCGTTGTACCTAGGATTGGTTAGGTAGGTTGGGTTGGAAAATAAAAGAAAACACAAAACTTAGCGAGCCGAGAACGAAAACGTCGTGTGGAGGGCGCACCCAGTTTATATAAATTATTATTTATATATATTATATCCTAATAAGAAATAACCTTAATATTGTATAGCTATTATAGTTTGTATAGCTATTGTATAGCTTTTATCGCGGGCTTTGAGCACGGCTTCCAAATCGAGAAATTTCGTAACGAAAAAAATCTAACACCCCCACTCCGCCTAACGGGTAGCGCGGCCAAGCGTTCGCTTACCGTATGTATATAGTACGACAGTGTGAAGCTTGCACGGATCGAGACGAGGTGCTCGGAAATCAGAATGAAAATTCTGAGCAATAGCTTTACCGCGGCAGTCCCCGAGTGCCGCACGTTTCTTTTTTTAAAATCTTAAGTCTAATCTTTCTATGACGAGACCACGGTAATAGTATCTTCTAAAGATGCGCCGAATAATGGTTTCACCGAATAACTGAATACCGAATACTATTCGGTTTTATTTTTTACTGAACCGGATATTCGACCAAATTACTCGGTTAACCATATCTTATTAAGAAACAGCTGAAAAAGTGTATATAGATTGAGGAAAAATGAGAATTTGATTGAGGTTTCAAAAATGTTGATTTGAAGTTTAATTGCTTTATATTATTGGCTTCATAGGATTTCTTTGACTTATAACATAAATCTTATGGTAAAAAAGTTTGTCTTTTTGTGCTACACCGTAATGCGTAGCCAATAAAATATGAAAACTCGAACCGAATATATTCAGCACCGAAACCTAAGTACCCACAGTACTTAGTATCTACAGTATACAAACGCACGAAACGCAAGTTGTACCTACGCGCCTCGATTTCGGTATGCACTCGGTACGCAACAGCCAGCGAATGTGCCGTAGTTACGAGCGAGCGGGCGGTGTGACGGTTTATTTAAATAATAATGTAGCGAAGAGTTGTTGTAAACTATATTGGTCTGTTTTTGATTGCTTTAATTCTACATAACCACGGCCAGTATTAATTATTTTAATATTAGTTGGTAAAATGTTATTCAGTGTCAAATTTATTACTATCATTTATGTACGGTTTATTATTAATGCTCTCAAATATTAAAAGAACGCGTTCTTTATTACCTTAATCGACTGAATAAAAACATACTAAGTAATAAAGAAATTCAAGTATGCAGATGTAATTAAAATACTGTAGGCGGGTAGCCCTAACGCAAACTTCCGTCCAACGCGTCTGTAAGTATAAAATTCAAGGACCGGGCTGAGTTGGAATACTGTATGATACTACTACTGTGGCGAAGCGAAGTTCACTCAGCTAGTGTTTTATATATTAATTCAATTTGTTAGCAAACGCCCCTGCGGCCACAACATTCAAACATTACATGTAAACCATCCATTCAGCCTTATGAACTCCACTCCTCGAAATATTGAGGCCTCCAATACATAGTACCATGGTCACCAAATCCAACAGTATCGTCTTCTTTAGGTCTTCGGTCCATCTAGTCAGGGGGCGACCTGTACTACTTTTATCTAAATGTGTTCGCCTTTATCGTCCTTACAAGTAATATGGCCAACTCATTGCCACGCCATTATAACTGCATTCACGTAAACCACTCCCACTCATTCCTTAATACTTAATAAACACAAATGACATTGGTGAGGTGACTGGAAACGTGGAGGAATTTATTACTGGATATTATTTTTACCGAGATTTAGCAAACATCACAACAAATAAAACTACAGTAGTTCAGTACATAGAATATTTTATTAATACAGAACAATTAGTATTATTTCAAGAAATACTACCTAAAGTTATTAGATCTAGACAAATAACAGTAACAATACTCGCTGTTAAGTAATAATTGCACAGCAACGTTCCAGAGATAGCTACATAACAACGACTATATTAGCACAGTCTAAATAATGGCCTACAAATGTCTCGTTTTGAGACAGATGTAACTGTATCAAACATCCATTAAACTTTAATCACTGGTGGACATCGATATAGAGTAGATACACAGATACACAGTCTCGAACAAAAATGACACCTAAAACTGTCGTCAAATGAACTTAGTTATTTTTGATAACGACCATATATTTTTGAAATATAACCTTACGTCCATGATCTAAAGTATTGTTTACAACGCTTTAAGCAAAAAGCAATAAAATTTTACTACTTGAAATGAGCGCTTCTTTTTCACCGGACAGTTTTCGAGACGCTGAATGTGTATCTTGGGTTTTTCTATATCGATGCTGGTGGATGTTAATCTAAAATTCTGGTGTCACCACGTTTGTCTGCATGTTGCTGCATGAAATAAAGCGTTCCATAGCTATTAATGAATACAAAGTACATAATAACTATAACGATGCATGAATAATTGTCACAAACTGACAATAATTGACAATTTAAACAATATAAAAAATATTATTATACACAAAAAAATTTAACTTATAAATTAGAGTTATCCATCGCATCGGTAATATGTCGTGTGCTTAAAGAACGAGCATTCAATGAGAACATTTTTGATAGATAAATCTTGTACAAGATAAAACATATCAGAATTAATAATATTAATGATACGCAAATTTCCATAAATACAAAAGACTTTCCTGTACTTCTATCCACTGTTATGTCACTCGCGTTAACATTATCTGATACCAACGGCTTAGTTATGGCTCTATCCACTGACATTTTTCTGTCGATCGCTGAAACTGCGTTTTCCAAATATAAGAGTTCATGTTTAACTTGAATTATGTCCGAAATTATGTCATTTAATTTTGAATCACTTTCTAGGAACGTAGCATTAATTTTATTTTCTGTGATATTATTTGTTGGTAATGCTACAGCCTTGCTTTGTGGTGTTGTTCCAAATCCTAAAACTGCTTTTAATATTCTTTCTAAAATTAAATTTGTTCTGTCAACTTTATCAGTCACTTGGGTTAAATGAGATAGTTGTGATGTAATATTTTTTAACTGAATTTCACCTCGAATTTGATCACTGGTATTGTTCCCCATTTTATCTAATATATTTTTTAATAGAGAACTAATTCTGCTATCAGACGGCGATTTCATTGCATGACTTGTTGTAGATATATTTAGCAAAATTTCTTTAATACCTGTTAAAATTTTATCATCGGCTTTAAAATCATTTGTATTTAATTTTACTTCAGGGACGTTATCGTATTTATTACAAATAACTCCATCTATGTTATCACCATTATGCTCGTCGATATTTATAGCACTAATAACAATATTCGGATTTCGACTTTCTTTCATATGTACTATTTTTTCGCATGGCAGAGGATTATTACCAATACTAAGTAAACTTAAATTAATATCAAAGAAGTCGTTATTAACATCTGTTATCTTATTATTATCAATTAAAAGTGTACCTAAGTTTGGTAAATCGTAAAACTTCTCCCTTTTTAAATCACGTACATAATTAAATGAAACGTCTAATATCTCCAAACTTACTAATCCGCGAAAAATACCATAATTTAAGTTTGTGATGAAATTATGTGATAAATTTAATTTTTGTAACAAAATATTGTCTTTAAATGACCCAGGTTGTATGAACGATATGTTATTGAAACTTAAATCTAGACTCTCAAGGACACTTAAGTTTTTAAAATTATTTAAATCTACCTTAACTATATTATTATTCGATAAAACTAGCCCTGTTAAATATCTCATTGTATTCAGATGCATCTGGGATACGTTGTATATAAATAAATAAGATATTTCTAAGTGTTTTACACATAAATTGCCAATATTTGTAAAGTCTATTTCAGATTTCGTACTAGATAGGATCAATATATCCAGATTTCTTAAATTCTTAATGACTGAAATATGAAATGTTAAATTAATGTTGTATGACACATCTAAATAATTTAAATCTATCTGGTTGCTGAAAACTTCGCGTTGTAATTCTATAAGATAATTGTGAGAAATAACCACTTTATTAAGAAGATACATATCTTTGAAACAATCATTTGAAATATAAAACAAGTTATTATTATTCAAAAATATAGTAGTCAAATTTCTTATGTCACTTGTGTTTACAGCAAACTCAGAAAGTTTGTTGTAAGACAGATCAATCAATTTTAAATTACCTGTATTCATAAACGCATTGTATTCAAGTACATTTATTGAACTTCTAGATATATTAAGATCTTGCACCCGAACCATGCCGCTAAAAGATCCGTTTTGGATCGTTGTTAATAAAGTACACGACAAATCAAGAATTGGAACTAAGCTTAACCCATCAAAGGTATTTTTTAACAAAATTCCGTTAAGAGGATTATGGAATATTTGAAAATTTTCAAGAGTTTCTGCGGATTTAAAAGAACTCGGTTCAAGGTTAGTAATATTATTATTTGATAGATCTAAAAATTGCAGTTTCTTAAGATACCGAAAATCATCATGACGGATTTGCTCAATAAAGTTCTTACCCAGATAATAAGTTTGTAGACTAAACAAATCTGTTGTATCAAAATCTAAAGTAGTGATATAATTGTTAGAGAGGTCCAAATGATTTAAATATTTAAGTTTATCAAATGCATGCTTTGAAATTGTATGTATCTTATTATTGTTAAGAAGAAGCACTGTTAGTTGTTCCAAACCAAAAAAAGCATAGTCCTCTAATGACGTTATTTCTTGAAAACTAATATCTAATTCAGTGATGTGTATTCCTTCAAAAATGCCTCTAGTGAGAGCACCTTCCAAATTATTTCCAGTTATTGAAAATGAACTTACGAGTTTGTTTTCAAACAAATCTCTAGGAAGTGTTTTTAATAAATTATCAGATATGTCGACGGCTTTTAATTCGTGTGTTGACATAAATGCATCTTTGTCTATGTAGTTCAGTGAGTTGTGATGTAATTTAACAGTACGTAAAGACACAGTACTGTTAAAAGTATCCTTTTCTATACGACGAATATTATTGAAATCTAAATTTAGCTCTTGGAGTTGTTGTAATGTTTCGAAATCGTGAGAAAATATTTTTTCTATCTTATTGTTATCGAGATAAAGTACTTTGAGGTAAACGAATCTAAAGAGGGATGAATTAAGGTCTATAATGCTGTTGTGAGACATATACAAATATTTCAAGTTTTTTAGTCCCTCAAAAGTATAATGGTCGATTACTGTTAAATTATTGTAAGATAAGTCCAAGAACTCTAAATATTTGAAAGAAGCAAAAACTCCACCTGAAATATTGTTTAATATATTATGCGATAAATTAATCTTACGTAGTTTTTTATATACATATTGATTTTCATCAACCTGAATAGACGTTATAATGTTATAAGATAGATCGATGTCTTGTAATTTGATCAATTCTAGCTCGTTAAAAAGATCAGCTACACGCAAGTTATTGTGTGACAAATTGAGCATTTTCAGGTTATCCATCGCATTTAGGGTGGGAGTAATCTCCAAATTGGAATTTGTTATATCTAATGCAACAGGTGCGTATAATATAATATCACCCCTGTATTTGGGTAGTTTTTCAGAAACATTTACAGATCCATGATAAAATATTATCATTGGAATTAAATTATAGCCATTATAATTTTTGGAATTACTACAATCATCCATATTATAATTATTATAAACAGCTTGAACCGATATATAGTCATTTCCATGACAATATGCACGTAGAGTACAATTTAATTTGTAATAGTCGCACCCACAAACCACTCCAAATAATACGCTGAAGATTACAATGAAACCTGTAAGAAAAGTCACATTTTAATATTTTGATGACAATATTATTATAACCATAGAACATTGATAGCCTAATGGTTGAAACTTGCTTTCAATCGGGAGATCCGAGGTTCAAACCCAGGCACTTACCACTGATTTATATGCGTATAAGACATTATTAATTACTGCTTTCGGCGAAGAAAACATTGTGAGGAAACCTACAAAACCGAGAGTTTAAAAAAAAGTTCTCAGAGGTGTGTGAAGTCCACCAATTCGCACTTGGCCAGCGCAGTGGACTAGCCTAAAACTCTCTCATTCCGAGAGAAGACCCGTGCCCAGCAGTGGGACAATAATAGGTTGACGATTATTATAACTGGGTTACTTTACTGCTACAAATTAGTAGCTTACCTACATGTAAGACTTCAAAAATTCAATATAATCATAGGTACAAATTATTTATTTAAGTAGTGCAACTACACTTGCAACTTAGCTAAACCTCGTTCACATGGGTTTAATATAATTTCTAGTATTGCGCTCTCAAAGATTTCGTGCAACCCATAAAATTTATTCGGCACGTTTTACAGCCGAAAATATACTTATCTATGTTGTATTGGATCCTCCTAGAACAAGACATCGTCTGTGAAAATTCCACCTGTCTAGCTAACAGAACGCAGCAAAAATATCTGACATTGATAGGCAGCATAATGCAGTAGCGTCAAAATGATGTGATTTGACGTTCATCTACATAATTTTGACGCTACTGCATTATGCTGCCTTTCAATGTCAGATATTTGTGCTGCGTTCATGTAGTCAGATATTATTGAACTCCTTCTTGGGTCAGATACTTTTGCCAATCTTCCATAGTCACATGTTATTGCTCGTGACTGTACATTACATTGCACGTTTACATTTTAGTTTTATAGGTAAGTTAGGAAAGAATAAATATACTGCTATATTTTTTCCTATAGAACTATAGTATATTTCTTACTTCCTTACTAATCCTTACTAATATTATAAACAAGCTCTTATCCGCGGCTTCTCCCGTGATTGCGTGATTCAGAACATGCAAATGAATTTTACTAACGCCATCTATTAACAACGTCTGGAACTACTAAATATGTTTCAACTAACAAAACATCGATATTCTCATGGGAATGAGAGAGCGCGGTAAAAAGTAGCCTACGTAATTCTCCGTCCTCGTAACTATCTCCCAGCATATAAACCATATCATAAAATAGTCGTATGGATAGTATGGATATGTGAGTAAGTTTTGTATTACGGTTTCACGGCAAAACTACTCAAAGGATTATCATGAAACATTGTACACTTTTTAGAGGTACCTATTAGAAAGAACAATTGATAAAAAAAAATGCTTTTTTTTATTTAATATATTTTTTCCATAATTGTTTACCAAAAAATGTGAAAATCTGCCAACTTAAAGTCCTCAAATTAATATCTTATTAACTATAACTTCAACTGTTTTGATTTTTTGTACACGAGCGAAGCCGCATGTAAAAGCTAGTAAAGTATTTAAATAAGTTTTGTGAGATGTCAATTTCTATTTTAAAAAAGCTTTCTTTAAAACATTACGCTCTACTCACATATATTTGGCTATCAATTAACATAGTGAGAGATTAATTCATTATTAATTATTAATTATTAATTACCTTTGGTCTTGTAATAAGTTAGGTCTCACAAATATTCTTTCCTATCGAGGAATTGTGTTTAAAAAAGAGTTAAATACAATTTAGCTGGCACGCACTTAGCTCAACAAATTGGTATTGCCATTCAAAGAGGAAATGCTGCCAGCATCTTGGGAACCTTGCTCAGAGACTGCGATGGTGATATTTTTTTATGGTAGTGTTTTTGTTTATATGTTTTTTGTTTTTCTTTTTCGTATATATGTACATTTTGTAAATAGTTTTTCTTTTTATATTTTGTTAAATTAAATAATTAGTATTTTAATTTATATGTAAAATAGTGTACAAGTATTTAGCGTATTTAAAATATTTGTGATGGGTCGTGCCTTCATGTATTCATTGCCGCCTGTCACCTGTAAGTGGCCCTGGGCACATAACCATAATACGCTTCCTCCGCTTTCTACACTCATAGCCCCACACTAGGATTTTCTCCTGTGTCTCACAAACACCCAGACCCAGAACATGAATCTAAACTTATCATTCAGATACCTGTCTGACCGGTAATCGAACCCGGGACCCATTGCGCGTCAGACCGGTATGGTAACCGCTCCGCCACGCGGGTCGTCGTAATGGGGCACCTATGGCCATAATAAAGCACTACTTTGCTAAAAATGCTTCCCATTCCGTCTTATGTGTCATGCAATTTATGTAAATAACAAGTACAATTTCAAATAAATTATTTAATTATCATTATAATAATCTTAGCAGTTTATGCTTTGCTTTTTTCGCTTTATGTAAATGCTACTCACTACCCTAACTTTTTATTAAAGACAAAATAAAAATAATTCACTGATGATTTACTTTAAAACTTTTTGAAGTGAAACTTCTTTAGGCGCATGAGGGTAAAATTTTTACAGATGAAACGTCACGCCGGTATGCAACGGAAGTGTCGGAAAAGAGAGAGAGAGAGTGATCGAGACCGATTGAGAGAGAGTAAGACAGGGCGAACGTAGCATGCGCAACTAGCCGTGGAGTGAGAGTAGGGAGCAAGCGAGTGAGAAAGATTGAGAGAAAAAGTGAGACAGAGCGAACGTCGTATCACGCCTTTTTCCCTTCCTCTTAATCTTGGAAATTTAAAGTTTTAGATTTGTATAAATATAAACAAGATTTATAAATTAGTTCGCCAAAGAAGTTTCACTTCTGACATGTGTACTTTGTACGCACGCATGTTTTTTTTTTTTAATGAGGTTTACACCAGTTTTATTATTTATTAAGCATGCTGGTAATCGGTAAGCGGTAATTCGTAAAAAAAACGCGCCTACAGACTCAAGGTGGCGGAGGAGTTCAGAATAAATAAGTAAATTTGTACGAATTTTACAAAAAATTCGCAAGAATATATTTACAATAAAAAAATCTAAATTAAATTAAACAATTAGTTTCGACAGGATTTTCATGAGCATTGACGCACCCAGTCAACTTGGAGCGCTGTAGCAGCGTTTTATATGTATAAAATTAAAAATATATATATACATTTTTCCTCAAAAGATCGTCTTCAAGATTGGTCAAAGGTATTTTTGTTGTAAAATGTATAAAAAAGTTACAGAGCAAAAAAGAAAACAAAAAAAATCTTACTTTTTTCCTAATAACTTCTTTAATTTTTAACTTAGGACAAAAAGTTTTTAAACAATTTGCTACAAATTATGACCTAAGATTTGTTTGGAAAATGCTTAGTTTCCGAAATATAGCGTAAAAAGTGTTTTCACCTCTTTTTCCAAGATGGCGGCCGGGGGACAAGGGCGGCAATCCCACAAACTTGTTAAGCTTCTATTGACCCCCAGACATGTCCCAAAAATAAAATTGCGTCTATAACATGCAATATTCGGTCCTTTAATTGTAACATTTCAATGGACCAATATTATTTTCCGAGGTCTAATCTAACTCCGTACAATTTATTTTAAATCGGTCAGTGAAAGAGTAGCAAACAGACAGTCAAGCAAAGGTACATTCGCATATAATATTAGTGGAGATATATATAAATTATCATATATTTTATATTGTTATTTATATTTTATACCTATAATGATATGACATTTATGTGAGCCGAGAAAACTGAAAGATGGCAGATACCGCACATAAAAAATGTTGGTTAACAATTTAAAGTTAATATTTTCTAGGTTAACGTAATATTCAAAATACAGCGTTCTCGGTAACACTCTTTTCTTACCCCTTTTTTCGTAATTCTACGTAATGAATTGACTAATAGCCTATGTCCGTCCCTGTAGCTCCAGGATCAGAAAAGAGCTATGGCATCCCCTGCCTGTCGTAAGAGGCGACTAAAAGGGGCTTCCGGGGTTGCAGACGGCTAGAGTGGGAGCTCGAACCGTTCGGTCAGGCAATCCTGGGAAGGACGGCGGTATGTGTGGTCGCATACCGTCGTAAAGACTAGACGGAGCGGTGGGGTCAGCCGCCCATCTGAGAGGAGCCCGAAGGGGCAGCGCGCTCAGAGGGTTTCGGTTGAAGTCGTTTCGAGATCCCGGAGTCCTCCTTTTCAGTGCCGAGGACGGCCACCGGGTGGGGTTTTAGTGCGGTAAAAATCCCACATAACCCTGCGTCTCTCCCACGGCGTCGGGTACCGTTCGAAGGTTTCCCCCTCGAAAACAAAAAAATAAATAGCCTATGTCACTCTGTTAATTGAGAGGTAATGTTTAGATCCTACAAGTGATTTGGGCTATAGAACGTGCCAAAGGAACTGGCGTACACATACGCTCGACAACGCTACCCTTCATCTGATGGTGTCATTTTTTTTTTATATGACTGAAGTAGCAAACGAGCATGCAGTCCACCTGATGGTAAGTGGTTACTGCCGCCCATGGACATCTGTTATCCACTTCATAAAGATCATGTGTTCTATCTGAAGTCAATCTCTGATGCGTTGCTACTTCCGAGTACTATGATGGTCGCCTCATGTGAAAGTGAGCCGGCAACCACACCCTTCCATCGAAATACAAGAAATGCTTTACGCTAGAAATAGGTGTGGCGGTGGTACTTCCCCGGTCGAACTACACTGGTTCTACCACCTTAAAACCGTCAATTAAAACATGATTGCAAATATGTACCTTTTTTTTTAAGTGGGTAATCCTCATGGATACCCAGCCACCCGGGGTGGCAGCTGGGTTATGCCGGACTCTTACCGGCTGAACCCCCACTGTGTTTTCTCCTCACACCGTACGGCGGGAACACGGGTAAGCTTTTGCAGTCATCCGCGAACCCGCCGGTGCCTGGCCGCTCCCACAGCCCCTCCTCGCGTGGAGCATAGAGCTCCCCTCCAACAGGAAGGCGCGCCAGAAAACACAAAGGCGCGCCTTACCTCCAAGGCCCCCATCCGCAGGGCGACGGTCCAACCCCGACACCGCCACCCAGGGGCCGTGGGCATGGCAAGCCGACACCCGCAAGGCATCCCTAAAGGCATCGACCTCCCACACCCATCGGCGGATCCGTTCTTTGGTTCCGCCGCAAACCACCAAACGGCCGCAAAGGACAGGGAGGACGGCAACGACACACCACATCTCCTCTTCCTCTGCGGCCCCACCGCCAACGCATCTGACGGTGCGCCCCCGTTCGGTCGCGGGAGACAGGGTGTACGGCAACGACACACCGAGACACCTCTCCTCCCGCGACCCCTCTTGGCTGCAGAGGGCAGAAAACACCGTCCTCCACAGCCTCCTCGGATGCATCCAAAGCGGGCCCTCAGCCAAGCCCGCTCGGAGCGTCCCCTCCCTGGGATCCCTCTTGGCTTCACCGCGGCGCCCCAAGCCACGGTTACTGAGCCCCCTAACCACGACAAGGTGGAGATCCCTTCGAGGGGGTGCAAATATGTCCCTAAAAATGAGAATATTATAAGAAAGTAAAACATTTACCTACTATCGTATGATACTAATATTGTAACGATAATTATTTGTCCAATTATTATTTTAAATAGCGTTACTTATCTGTGTAATATATTTTTTAAAATTAAAAATACTTACATTTAATTTTTGCACCCATGTTCACTGGCTTATCTAGGGAAACAAAATGTACGTTAGCGACATCACAACGTGGCTGATAAGAATAATATTCGAACAAACAACCATTTTAATTATATCATAAACTATGCTTACTTCAGACTTCAGATAGAACCCCTATTTTATAAAAAGTTGCTTGCCGATGTCCATGGGCGGTAGTGACCACTTACAATCAGGTGGTAAAACCAGTGTTGTTCGATCTGGGTAGTACCAACGCCACACCTATTTTTAGAGTAAAAAAGTTCTTGCGTTTCGTTGGAAGGGTGTGGATGCCGGCACACTATATGAGGCGACCAGCCCTCGGGAGTGGCAACGCATCCGTGGTTGACTTTTGATAGAACCCATGTTCTATATGAAGTTGTTTATAGAAGTCCATGGGCGGCAGTGACCACTTACCATCAAGAGGGCTGCAAGCTCGCGTGCTACTTAAATTAGATAAAAAAGGTGAAGTGCAAGCTTACTTCATTCGGTTAAATAAAACGTATTAATTTTTAACTGTACTATGATGTAAGTAAACACATAATGATTCATTAAAATTAAAAAGTAAGATATTAAAGATGAATTTATAAATTGAAGATAAGAAAAATATTGTTAATACACGTAGAAAATAATATACAATGTTACTTACCATTTCGTGATTTTATTCTCTACAAAATATGCTCGTCAAAAGTTGTGGTCTCAGCAACTCAAATTACGTTTGAACCTCTACGGGCAAACAGTATTGTGTGGGTGATCTCTTTATTTATAATAAATAATATTTACTGGTATAAGCCAGTGTTTCTCAAAGTACCATCTCATACCAACGCCCCATTGGGGGCCCACAGGGGGCGGTGACGAGCCCAAAGAGCGATGGTTGGTTTGTGTTTTACTAATTAGACCAAATGTTAAGTTCTGTGACATTCGTTTTTCTTTATTTAAGTTGTTGATTTTTTTTGGACTTAGAAAATGACAATTACCAAAAGAGATCGCGATACACGAGAAAAGTCTGAGAACCTCTGGCACAAACTAGGTCACTAAAGATTGGTATAATGAATTGGCATTATATATTTTATTAAGTATGGACAGCACAAAAAATAATTACATAATTGTTATTTTACGAGAAGCTGTTAATATGCACCTATAATATTTGATACCATAAATTATGATCAAACAGTGACAGACTCCGTAGTATTACTTGGTACTTACGTTTAATATTAATGTTTAATATTAATATAATCGGATTAATACTTGATACTAATATTATAGGCGAAAGTTTGTGAGTCTGTATGTTTGTTTGGTACTTCTTCACGTCTATACGGCGGGAGCGATTTTCATAAAATTTGGCAGGGAGGTAACACCCTAGATTGATTATCATAGGCTACTTTTTACTGTGGGAAAATATCTCATTCCCACGGAACAATCGATACATCGAATTTTTTAGCACCGGCGAAGCTGCGGGGTTCAGCTAGTTAACTATAAAAAGTGTAAAACATCATGTTTGTCGTATCGGAGCCCGTTTTAATAATTATCTTATTTTATTATTATTTATTGTTGAGCAGTGATAGCCTAATGGTTGAAACTTGCCCTCTCGATCGGGAGGTCCGAGGTTCAAACCCAGGCACGCACCACTGATTTATGTGCGTATTATAAATTAATTATCACTGCTTTTCGGTGAAGGAAAACATCGTGAGGAAACCTACACACCCGAGAGTTCTTAAAAAAAAAAAAAAGTTCTCGGAGGTGTGTGGAGTCCACCAATTCGCACTTGGCCAGCGCGGTGGACTATGGCCTAAACTCTCTCATTCTGAGAGAAGACCCGTGCCCAGCAGTGGGACAATAATGGGTTGATGGGATCATTATTTGTTTCACAGAAATATTTGTACTTCATCTGTGAAAATTTCAACTGCAGTGATCAGTGGATTCACTCGCATTTGAAAACTATACAATCTGGCAAATCAAGAATTTTCGCTTAGGGGAGGACAGATTAAGCCTCCTATTTTAAGGAGCCCTATTCTAAGAAACTTGATTAAAAGGTCGTGTTTTCGAATTTAGTTGTTATTTCTCTAAAAAGTCACGGATTTAAATGTGGCACGCATGACAGGAAAGGTCAACGCATGCAGACCAGACCTTCATCACATGCTACAAGAAACAAATCTATATAAGAAGCTTGAATGTTTATTATCGTATAACTTTATGAGTATAGGTATTGGAATAGTCCATTGAGACATACATTATTGTATTACTTGACCACAACAATTAGGCGCATAAAACAAAAGTGGTTCAATACCCCGCATCTCGCTTCTTACCCCGCGCATCCCCTAGTGACGTGCAGTCGTGTATCGTCTAGGTATTTACGTTAGCCAGCACGTGTTTATGTAATTTCGTTATAATGTTCGTTTTATGAGTGATTGTTGAATTTTTAAAGTTATCAGTAAATTGGTTGATTAATCGTCAATAAACCTCAAAATGGGTAAGAAGAAGGCTATTCTTGGAGGAGAAAGGACTCTTACATTCAAAATATGCATTTTTTATTTTACCAAGAGAAGAGTATTGGGCTCAGTAATCCTGTCTCCAAAGTCGAAAATCGAATGTGTGCTGCAATAGACATCAGTCTCTTACACACATAAAAAAGAAAGAAAATATTCCATGTCTGCGAATATATTAAATACAGTTAAAGTGCTTTAATTAATACTCGACTATTGAAAATACACCACTATGGTGTATGTTTTAATAATGGTATACCTACATACTTTTGGTATTTGGTAATAGAATATACTTCGTATCGGGATGGGAAATCCTTAGTTCTAATGACGTATCAACTGTCGTGCGCCTAATTGTTTTGGTCGAGTAGTACCTATTTTAGCAACGTTCGTCAAAAATGATATCCGGTGAATAATCGTTCGTCGCCTTCATTAAAATGAAATTTAATTAAATGGAATTGAATGCCATTTCATGGTTCTCAAAATAATTATTTTAATCATTAGCTAACTTAAAATAACCGTTTTAATAGAACCTCGTAAGATAAGACTCCGTGGTATGGACAAATCAAATTAAAAATAATATTGGCATCTTCTTTTTTAATAAACTCACTTTAATAAATTATGGCATAAATAATATCGATAAATGACATGTAGTATACAAGAATATTTATTAAAATCTATCCAGCATTTCTGGAGAAAAATGCATTCAATAAACAAACAATGATAATATAAAAATACATAATTTGGCCTAAATTACTTGCCTATAACATCAGCTATCTAACAGCGAATTTGTTATCAGTAACATATATATATAATTCTATATGCATTCGGTAAAAGCTCTATTTTGATGTTACAAACGGACACTTCTATTATATTTATGTTTAATAGATTTTTAACATTTTATTGGTGTGAACACATAAAATTTTATGTTTAAGCTATGATATAAAATAGTACGATGCAACTTTGATAGTTTGACTACTATTTTTTTTTCTTTTCGATGCCTTCAAATAAAAGCTTGTTTTAATTTTTTTTTAATAGTAATTAAAAATCTAAATACATTTTCATCAAAGCCAGCCGGTAACCATTTACCTTATTTAAATCTGCTGTTATCACATAAAATAGGTACATTATAAAATATATATGAGAAATAAAATCACGGAAACTGAGTACATACAATATTTTATTCATACTAACGAATCACTAAACTAACTAGATGAAGATTAATAACAGTATTATAATAATATAAACCGTACTTAAATTATGTATTACACTCATCGATATAGAAAAACCCAAGATACGCATTCAGCGTCTCAAAACTGTCCGGTAAAAAAGCACTTAATTTCCAAATTGAGCGCTCATTTCATGTACCTAGTAAAATTTTATTGTTTTTTGCTTAAGGCGTTGTAAATACAACTTTAAATCATGGACGTAAGGTTGTATTGCTAAAATAAATGGTCGTTATGACCATCTATAAATAACTACGTAAATTTGACGACAGTTTTATGTGTCATTTTTGTTCGAGACTGTGTATCTAGTGTATTTCTATATCGATTATTACATTCCTTAATAAAGGTGTATAGCTTTATTTAGAACAGATTCACTAAACTTATACATACATTCATTATTTTTGAACTAGATCTTCTTTTTATCTGACTAAAGTAGCAAACGAGTATGCAGTCCACCTGATGTTAAGTGGTCACTGTTACCCATGGACATCTGTAATCAACAGAACATGGGTTCTATCTGAAGTTAATCACAGATGCGTTGCTACTCTCGAGGACTATGATGGTCACCTCGTGTGAAAGTGTACCGGCAACCACACCCTTCTATCGTAAACGCAAAAATGCTTCACGCTAGAAATAAGTGTAGCGATGGTACTTCCCCGGTCGAACTACACTGGTTCTACCACCTCGAAATAATCCTAAGTTTTAGCACAGCCCCTTGACTGGACTACCACTGTGTAGCAATTCAATCAATGGCAAGAAATTCCGAAATTCACGAAATTCCAAGTACATAGCAGAGGTAATAATCTACATCAGCAGATCATGATGACATGATAATATAAAAACATTTGCCATTTACTACATACTAAACATATCTTCTTCGTATACATTTTGATACGTGAAGCAAAAATTTGTGGTGCATTTTTCAGTAATATGCCGAGGACGGATTAGTATGAAATTTTGCACGGTTATAGTGGACGTAGAGAAGGAGTTCAGAATGTAAATATTTTTTTCAACTAAGGCATATCACACACATAAAATCAATTTAAAACACATTACACACACTACCGTGCATTTGTCACAAACATATAAATAATTTAACATATGAAAACACAGAACGTCAAAAATATCAGATGTCTTCGTCAAAATACCCGTTATTGATTTTAAATGCAGCTTTGTCACTTAAACCTCTTTTTACCTTTCGGATGTATTACAATAACAGGAAAATTAATAAAAATTAAATTTAGGAAATATTTTGGAAATAGTTTTTGAGTTGAATTACGGCCGAATTTCGACCGTTACGATGGGTGACTAGTATAAATTATAAGTTCGAGTTATCCATTGCCTCGGTAATATTTCGGGTACATAGAGAAGACAGCTCGTTTCTAGCTCTTGAGCTGGAAACGAACATTTTTGATTGATAAAACTTGTACAAAATGAAACATACCAGAATGACTAAAATCAATGATACACAAACTTCTACAAACACAAAAGACTTTTCTGAAGTTCTATTCACAATTAGGTCACTCGTATTAAGTTTTTCTGATACCAACGGTTCTTTTAAAGTTCCACTTGGCGATATTGTACTATTTCTTTCAGAAATAACATTTTCAAAATACAAAAGTTTTTGATTATTTTGTTTTATATCCGAAACTAAGTCATTCATTTTTAAAGTACTTTCTATAACACTAATGTTACTTTTATTTACTGTGACATTATTTGTGAGAACTGCTACCAATTTGCTTTGTAGAGATACAAGTCCTATAATTTCTTTTAAAATTCTTTCCAAAATAGAATTTGATCTGTCATCTTCATCAGTAATGTGAGTTAATTGTGATGTAATGTTTTTCAATTGAATTTCTTCTCGAATTTGACTAGTCCCATATTTATTCACTTTATCAAATATATTTTTTAATAGTTCGCTGTTATTGCTACCTAATGACAATCGAATGTCCTGATTTCTTCTTGACATATTAAGCAATATTTCCTTTATATCTAATATATTTTTGCCATTATCATCCAAATTGTTCTCAACATGTTTCACTTCAGAGACATTATTGTACATATTACAAACAATTCCATCTACATTATCACCACTATGCTCGTCAATATTTATAGCACTAATAACAGTATTAGACTCATGTTTATTCTTTATATATGCAACTTTTTCGCATGGCAAAGGATTATGACCAATGCTAAGAAAACGTAAATTAATTTCGAAAAAATCATCATCTACGTCTGCTATCTTATTATGGTCAATTAAAAGTGTTTGTATTTTAGGTAAATCGTAAAATCTCTCTTTCTTTAAATCACATATATTGTTAAACGAAACATCTAATACCTTCAAATTTACTAATCCTCGGAAAATACCATAGCTTAAGGCAGTGATCAAATTATTCGATAAATTTAATTTAGATAACGCAACATTGTCTTTAAATGACCCAGGTTGTATCAACGTTATGTTATTGAAACTTAAATCTAGCCTCTCAAGAACCCTTAAATTTTGAAACGCTCTTTGTTCTAACTTATGAAGATAATTGTGAGATATTACCACATTTTCAAGAAAAGCCATATCTTTAAAATAATTGTTTGAAATGTAAATTATGTGATTATTGTTTAAAAATATTGTTCTCAAATTTCTTATATCACTCGTATTAACAAAAAAATCTATAAGTTTATTGTATGACAAATCAATTAGTTTTAAATTGCTTGTATTTTTAAATGCGCTGTATTCAATTACATTTATGAAGCTTCTAGATATATTGAGGTCTTGAATTTTAACCATGCCACTAAATGATCCGTTTTGAATTGTTGTTAACGAGGTATATGACAAATCAAGTAGTAGAACTGAGCTCAATCCAGCGAATGTATTTTGTAACAAAATTCCATTTAGAGGATTATGGAATACTTGTAAATTTTCAAGATTTTCTCCCCATGTAAAGGAATTTGATTCAAGTTTAGTAATATTGTTATATGAAAGATCCAAATTACATAGTTTCTTAAGATCACGAAAATGGTCATGGCGTATTTGTCCAATTAAGTTTTTTTCCAGGTGATAAGTTTGTAGATTAAGCAAGTCAGTTGTATCGAAATTCAAGTTAGTAATCAAATTGTTTGAGAGGTCTAATATATTTAATTTTTTTAATGAGTTAAAGGCATAATAAGAAATATTACATATCTTATTATTATTGAGAAGAAGTACAGTGAGTTGTTCCAAACCAACAAAAGCATAGTCCTCTACGGCTGTTATTCCTTGAAAGCTAATATCTAATTCCGTGTCGTGTATTCCTTCAAAACTCCCTCTAGAAAGAGCACCTTCCAAATTATTTTGCCTAATAGAAAATGATCTTACGATTTTGTTTTCAAACAAATCTCTGGGAAGTGTTTTTAATAAATTATCAGATATGTCGACGGCTTTTAATTCGTGTGTTGACATAAATGCATCTTTGTCTATGTAGTTCAGTGAGTTGTGATGTAATTTAACAGTACGTAAAGACACAGTACTGTTAAAAGTATCCTTTTCTATACGACGAATATTATTGAAAGCTAAATTTAGCTCTTGGAGTTGTTGCAATGTTTCGAAATCGTGAGAAAATAAATTGTTTAACTTATTGTTATCGAGATAAAGTTCCTTCAGGTAAACGAATCTAAACAGAGATGAATTAAGGTCTATAATGCTGTTGTGAGACATATACAGATATTTCAAGTTTTTTAGTCCCTCAAAAGTATAATGATCGATTACTGTTAAATTATTGTAAGATAAATCCAGGAACTCTAAATATTTAAAAGAAGCAAAAACTCCACCTGAAATATTGTCTAATATATTATGCGATAAATTAATCTTACGTAGTTTTTTATATACATATTGATTTTCATCAACCTGAATAGACGTTATAATGTTATAAGATAGATCGATGTCTTGTAATTTGATCAATTCTAGCTCGTTAAAAAGATCAGCTACACGCAAGTTATTGTGTGACAAATTGAGCATTTTTAGGTTATCCATCGCACTTAGTGTGGGAGTGATCTGCAAATTGGTATTAGCGATATCTAATTCAGTAACTGCAAGCAACACTTCATCATTATCACCTTGAGGGATTTTTTCTGCGACCTTCAAATCACCGTTAATAGTTATTCGCATTGGAATTAAATTATTGTCATTATTAGTCCTAATCAGATTGTCACAATCACTAACATCAGTATAAGATACATCCGTAAAACTCAATAATTCGTCTGCATTACAAAATACTTCTAAGGTACAATATGATTCCGTATAACTACACCCTGAAGCAGCTTGATATAATACACTGAAGATAATTGTTAAACCTGTAACAAAAGTAAACTTGAATGTTTCAATAACACAGAAGAGAAGAAAATAATGTAAAGTAGCTAACGAGCCTGCAAGATATCTGATGGTAAGTGGTCATTGTCCGCCATGGACATCTGCAAGCAACTTCACAGAGAACAAGGTTTCTGTCTGAAATGAATCACGGATGCATTGCTATACTTGAGGACTAAGATTTGCAACCCGTGCCCAGCAGTGGGACAATAATGGGTTGACGACGACAATATTTACAAGCAATAACCATATATCAATCTTTGCGTTTCGGTGGAAGGGTGTGGTTGCCGGCTCACTTTTGTATGAGGCGATCATCTAATTCTTTGGTAGTAGCAACACTAGGTTCACTGAAATTAAGTTTCTGAAGAAGTGACCCTTTCTTACTTCAACTTTATTTATACATACATTTTATATTTGAAGCCATGTCCACTCGCGTACCTGAAGAAAAAAATACACGTTACTTGTATCTTTATTACGTGTTACTTTTCTAAAGATTACTTTCAAAAGTAAGTATATTTGCGTTCTGTACGTATATGCTGTTTGAGTGTCAAGTCCCAGTTGTGGGCCTGGCGTCCCAACTGATGTGTTAAATATAACTCGTCCTTTAAGTTATAATGAACGGTATATATTTTATGAAAACGACCGCCGTGTACACCATGAAAGCGATCGCAGACGAGTGGTAGATGGACGGAGCGGGCCCCCCGCTAACCGCGGCTTGCCGCATGTACCGCGCCAAATAGATAACGCACTAACAATGCAAATAATGTGGTAATTAACATTTATTACAATTAATTTTCAGTAACATAAAAAAAATAATAATAATAATATACTTTATTGTACCCAACAACGAAAATATTACCTACAATGAAATCTTAATATTAAAATACAAAAGGCGGCCTTATCGCTCAACAGCGATTTCTTCCAGGCAACCTAAGGTTATAGAGTTAAGACTAAGGTGAAATTAAAGAATAGGTAGGGTGCAAAAATCAGGTTAATGAACTTAGTGCAACGTACAGATTAAGAAAAAAAAGTAAAAGAGAAACTAGTTTTTTTAAAAATAACAACAATTTTGAAAATAATACAGTTTAAGGACAGCAAAAAGCGTAAGGAGAGGATTGGAAAAATTAGAGCTTAAGGTAATGGGACTTCACGAGAAAATAGTTTATTTTTAAATCCGATTGAAGTAACAAATAGCATGCAGCCCACCTGAACTGAAGTGGTCACTGCCGCTCATAGACATCTGTAAGCAACTTCATACAAAACAGGGGTTTCATTTAAAGTCAATCATAGATGCACTGCTTCCCCCGAAGACTATTGTGGTTGCCTCATATAATAGCGAGCCTTCAACCACAGTCCTCCATAGAAACACGAGAAATGCTTTACGCTAGAAATAAGTGTAGCTATGGTTACTCCCTACGTTCGAACTACACTCTACACTAGTTCTACCATCTGGTAAAACTATTAGCCCATCATACGCTGAGGGATTTACGTGGAGTACAGCGCACTGGGCGGTCTACAATGTATAGGAGGCGGTACGCTCATTTCAAACACACACACACACACACACACGCTTTCTACACTCATAGCCCCACACTAGAATTTTCTCCTGTGTCGTGGGTAACATGGACACACAAGACGAATACACAAACACCCAGACCCAGAACAGGAATCTAAACTCATCATTCAGATACCTGTCTGGCCGGGAATCGAACCCGGGAACCTTTCCCCCTGGCGGAAAAGAATCTATCAGGATTTTCCGCGTTAAGGTTTAGATAAGCTTAGAACACTAGAACGTATTAAGAAATAAAAACATTTACATTTAGAGTATATCTTACTATATTCTTAATTATTATGCATGATATATATGTACTTAAAAAACTTTATACAATCTACATTATTATTAGTAATACTCCTGTTTTGTTAATAAAATTAAAGAGTTAAAACTTATGAACTTATGTTTTGTTATTGATTTATACTCAGGGCAATACTAACGTGCATATCTTTATGTAAATAATAAATAAAGTGTATAAATGTGACACTATCTTATGACTTTATGTTTTAATTCTTATAAGTTACTCAAACTTTCAATAATAATTTTTGTATAATCTACCACTAATACATTACATTTTCATGATATATTTAACCATAATGATTCGTTAGAATGAAAGAAATATATATAAAAAAAATAAAAGAGCACCTGTAATATTCTATATTACATGTACTCATTTTTATATTTATGATTTAAATCTATTACGGATATAAAGTACGCAGTATAATTAATATTGTAAACTTACCATTCGATAGCTCTTTGTAAATTATAGGTAATTTATATTGGTGATCGCAGCCAGCAGCCACTCAAATTACGTTTGACCTCTATGGGCTAATGATGTTTGTAAGCGTTTTCTGTGCATAATATAGAGTGTGTTCCATTACACGTTCACAAAGCGCACGCTCGCGACCGCAGTTTTTGCTGTTCCACTAGGTTGTGAGCTTTGCTGAAGTATTATCTACTGGAACTATCACTTCGATCCACCTTGTTAGATGGGTCGTCGTGAGCGTCGCGTGGGCGAAAGACATGACGTCATGAGTGACGTTTTCGCCGCGGCCTCAACGACTGCGGTCGTCTTGTGGAACGACGTTTTGGGCGTTTGGGGCTTTGTGAGCGTTATCTGGAACGCGCCCATAGTCTATATTTATGATACAATACACTTTTGACAGATCATGCACCAATGAACCACATAACTTTGAAGTAACGTCGAATTAACGATTATCAGTGTTGTTTATTTGTTACTATTGTTCCGTTTCCGTTACTGCAGAAGTTCCGCAAAAAATCAAACCTCCGCCACCGTAAATTTTTTGCGGACTTTTAATGGAGGTTTATAAACATTTAGGTTGACGTACAACTCGCAAGAAGCTATGCTAGGCTACATAATTATTACGACTAGTCACCCGTCACATCGGTCGAAATTCGACCGGAATTTCAATTAAAAAACTAAACTTCATATTGTCCAAAGTAGTACAAATATGTCTCAAATTCAAAAAAAAAATTCAAGTAATTTTGAACGCACCCGTTAAATATATAAAAAGGTATAATTATCTAAGCCGCATTTAAAAGCAATAGCAGGTATTTTGACAAAGACATTGACATTTCTGACGTTATGTGTTTTCATAGTAAGACATTGAATGTTCTATTTCGTTTATTATTTATGTGTTTGTGACAAATGCACGGTAGTGTGTGTAATGTGTTTTAGTTGATTTTATGTAGTACAAAGAGTAGAGTAATATACTGGGAATGGGATGTAGTATGATATATGCATCATTTGAAAAATTATTAACATTCTGCATTATTTCTCTACGACCACTATAATCGTGCAAAATTTCATACTAATCCGTCCGCGGCATATCACTTAAAAATGCACCACAAGTTTTTGCTTCTCGTATTAATATAATAATTCTAGGGACATGGTGAAATATAAATTGCTTTTTTATCAATATAATAATATCAAGTATAACGTTAAATATATAGTTTGCGTTACATTATATTAGCAGTCAAGTTCAGTGGTAAGTGAACAATTTAATTATTCAATGCAGCTGGTTGAATTTATAAATCCTTGAAAAATCGTTTGGTAGGTGACAAAGCCACAAAGCATTAATTATTTATGAAGTAGTGTTTGCCTTATTTTGAAAGTATAGGTAATTGTTAATTAGGCACTACGATTCGTTAATATGGCAGTCCTCCACGGTTCGGTTAGCACGTTCGTTTTTTCCATGAACGTGCAAGATGTGGAATGAGCTTCGTTTGAGGTCTTCCTGGAGCGTTATGAGATGGGGCTCTTCAAAAAACGGTGTGAAATGAACTCTCCTTCCGGCGATGCATTGGCGACTCCTCTGATGTTGTAAATGTCCATAGGCGGCGGTAACTACTTTCGATCAGGTAGCCCGTCTGCCTTATCGCCAGATTTAAGTATAAAAAAATAACTACAAGGTTCTATTTGAAATTTATATTTTTAAATTTCACGTACATATCTGCTCCCGCAAAAGCGAACCTCTTACCCATATCCGACTCCGCCTCCGCTTAGTAAGCCCCCGTTAACAACCCTATATTAGAGCAATAACCACACCGCCTCTTCAACAGTAATCCTTATATTTTAGTTAACTAAATTTGTTCAAACATTGTTCATATAGATACACTTGACGTCAAAACTACAGCATAAAAAATATTAACCTTTCAAATGAGGAAAATACTAATGGGTCCCCTTTTACATGGGGGTGCAGAAGAAGTATGTAAGGGCCGGCGTACATATGACGGAGCGCAGCGCAGAGCATGCCCGCGAAGTTTTCTAAACGAATCACACACTAACCGAAATTTGCGCAAATTACTGCGAAAGCGGACGCTCGGAGTAGCGCGTCGAGCGCGTGCGGTCGCGCTCCTGCACGCTACCTTTCGCATGTCGTCGCTTCCATGTTCGTCAGAAATAAATTGCTGGTATTAATTTTGGATATTATTTCTAAAGGGACAATGACGATAATAGTTTGACAGTGAAAAATGCTCTGCGCTGCGCTCTGTCATATGTGCGCCGGCCTTTAAGCTCCTACCGAGCAAACCTCCGCGGCGTTCGTCCGGACTTTCGGTGCCGGGTCACGGGAAAGCGTTATATTATACCATTAAATACATCACGTAAAAATATTAAAACAAAACACAACTGCTCAACTTTATAACTGATGAGAGAAAAACATCTAACAATTAAATACTAGATATTAAATAACGCTTTATATAATCATTTTAAGATACTGCAAACGGAAAAAAACACAAAAATTACCGATAGCATTACTAAAGCTTTGTATAGGTACTTAAAAACAAGCTTTCCTCTCATTTTTGTTCGCAAAGAAGAGGCCAGTGAGATACTTAATTGATCTTAAAAATATGTTGGTGACAAATAAAACCACCAAAGCAAAGGTAAAATCATTTAATCTTAATAATACAGATGTTATTTTAACAACTAACACTTTTTACATTAATTCGAATCAGACAAATGAAAATATAATACTAGTGACTCTCTAAGTATACCCATACAACTTAAAAGGGGATGCAAGTGTACAAATAATGCGGTGGGCCCAGCCGCCCATCTGGGAGGAGCCCGATGGGGCAACACGCTTAGAGGATTCCGGTGGTGTTTGTTGGAGATCCCTGAGTCCTCTTTTTAGCGCCGAGGATGGCCACCGGGGGGGTTTTAGTGCGGTAAAAATCCCACATAACCCTTCGTCGCTCCCACGGCGTCGGGTACCTTTTGAAGGTTTCCCCCTCGAAAACAAAAAAAAAAAAAAAAAAAGTGTACAAATAATAATACTCATCCATTAGTCATCCATCGAACAAAACCTAACTACTGGATATACTCGTAGATCTTATATTAGGTTCAGCTATTGTTAATTGTTGATAATTTATCATGAATTTGCTGGATCTCCTGAATTTAATTACTGTAGCTACAATCTTGTATTACATTTACAGGTCGAGTATTCCGTACTACATAAAACATAACAAAACAAGATAACACTTGTCATGACAGCAATTAGTAAATATGATGACATAATCAGTAACTTAACCATATATAATAGTTAATATGTATTTAAAGTTACCTACATTCTAGTATCTATCTACAACACTTCTCATAAGTTAGAGTTATCCATTGCATCGGTAATATGCCGTGTACTTAGAGAACGAGAATTAGATACGAACATTTTTGACTGATAAAACATATACAAGATTAAACATACAAGAATTATTAATATTAAGGTAACACATATTTCTACAAATCCAAAAGATTTTCCTGTACTTCCATTCTCTAGCACGTCACTCGTATTATTTTTTTCGGATACTAAAGTTTCGCTTAAAGTTCTATCTACAGAGTTTTTTCTGTCAATATTAGAAATAACATTTTGGACAAACAAAAGTTCTTGTTTAAGCTGACTTACTTCTGAAAATAAGTCACTTAAATTTAAATTATTTTTCATTGAACTCATGTTATATTTCTTTTCTGTGATATTACCTGCAGATCTTGCTATAAGTTTGTTTTGAGATCCCAATTCGACAAGCACTTTTAAAATTCTTTCCAAAAATAAATTTGACGTATTTACTTCATTAGTCATTTGAGATAATTGATATGTGACATTTTTCTGTTCAGTATCATGTATTTCCATTTTATTTAATATATTTTTTAATAAATCGCTATATTTGCTGTCCGATGATAGTTGACTGTCCCGATTTACTGTTAATAGATTCAGCAATATTTCTTTTATACCTAATAAAGTTTGATTACTATCTTTTAAATCAATCATATCTACTTTATGGGCATTATTATAAACATTACAAGTGATTCCATCTATATTTTCACCATTATGTTCGTCAATATTTATAGCACTTATAGTAAGCTCTTTTCTCTTTTTCATCTGCACTATTTTTTCGCATGGCAAAGGATTATTACCAATGCTAAGTAAACGTAAATTAATATCGAAAATATCATTATCTAAATCTATTATTCTATTATGGTCAATAAAAAGTGTGTCTATGTTTGGTAAATCGTAAAATCTCTCTCTATTTAATTCGCGTATATTATTAAACGAAACGTCTAATATCTTTAAATTTGATAAACCCTTAAAAATCCCATAATTTAAGGTTGTCAGAAAATTATGTGACAAATTCAGTTTGGATAGCAAAGTATTGTCTTTAAATGACCCAGGCCGTATGTAACTTATATTATTATAACTTAAATCTATTCTCTCAAGAACACTCAAGTTTCTAAAAGTACTTGGTTCTATTTTATTAATGTTATCTTTCATTAAAACCAAATCTGTTAAATATATCATTGTACTAAGTTGTATCTCTAATACGTTGAAAGTATCCAAATATGAAATTTCCAAATATTTTAAAGGTATATTTGTGATATTTTTGAAGTCTATCTTACAAGATATAATCAATTTATTTAGATTTCTTAAGTGTTTAATGACTGAAGCATGCAACGTCAAGTTAGTGTTAAATGATACATCTAGATAACCTAATTCCGTTTGATTTATGAAAGCGTTGTAGTCGAAATTTAGAAGTGAATTGTGAGACAAAACTACTTTGCTTAGAAAAATCATTTCTTTAAAACTGTAATCAGAAATATGAACCAATTCATTGTCATTTAAAAATATAGTTGTCAGATTCCTTATATCACTTGTGTTAACAAAAAAGTCTATAAGTTTATTGTATGACAAATCAATTAATTTTAAATTGCTTGTATTCGCAAACGCGTGGTATTCAAGTACATTTATCAAGCTTCTAGATATATTAAGTTCTTGCATCTTAACCATGCCACTAAACGATCCGTTTTGAATTGTTGTTAACGAAGTACATGACAAATCAAGTACTGGAACTGAGCTCAATCCAATGAATGTGTTTTGTAACAAAATTCCATTGAGTGAATTTTGGAAAATATGGAAATTTTTAAGATTTTCTGCTGGCGGAAAGAAATTTGATTCAAGTTTAGTAATATTATTATATGAAAGATCCAAATTACATAGTTTCTTAAGATCTCGAAAATGATCATACCGGATTTCTTTAATAACATTTTTTCCCAAAGAATAAGTTTGTAGACTCAGCAAATCTGTTGTATCGAAATTCAAGTTGACAATCAAATTGCTCGAGAGGTCTAAGTGATTTAAATTTTTGAGTGTGTTAAATGCATGATATGAAATATTACATATCCTATTATTATTTAGCAGAAGCATTGTTAGTTGTTCCAAACCAGAAAAAGCGTAGTCTTCTAATGCTGTTAGTTTTTGAGAAGAAATGTCTAATTCTGTGACATCTATACCTTCGAAAATACCTTTAGAGAGAGCACCTTCTAAATTATTTCCACTAATAGAAAAAGAGGTTAAACTTTTATTTCTAAATAAATATTTAGGGAGGTATATTAATAAATTATTAGACAAATCCACGGTTTTCAAATTATTTGTTGACAGAAATGCATCTTCATTTATGAAATTTAGTAAGTTATTGTTTAATTTAATACTGGTTAATGATGCCATATTTTTTAATGTATCCTTTTCAATGCGAGAAATTCTATTAAATTCTAAGTTTAATATTTGAAGTCTTTCTAATTTTTCAAAATCTCGAGTCGACAATTTCTCTATGATATTGTTGTCAAGATAAATCTTTTCGAGGTTAATGAACCTAAAAAGTGATGAATTAATATCACTAATACTGTTATGAGCTATATCTAAATATTTCAAACTTTTCAATCCTTCGAAAGTGTACTGATCTATTACTGCTAAATTATTGTAAGATAGGTCTAGATATTCCATGAATTTGTATGAATCGAAAATTCCGCCGGATATATTTGTTACGGCATTATGTGACAAGTCAACTTTACGTAAATTTTTATATACATATCCGTGGTCATTAACTTGTATAGAACTTATAATGTTATGGGATAGATCGATCTCTTCCAATTTACTCAGTTCCACCTCATTATAAAGATGAGCCACTCGCAAATTATTGTGCGAGAAATTCAATGCTTTCAGATTCTCCATCGCATCCAGTGTAGGAGTGAATTCCAAATTGTTGTTAGTAATATCTAATGAAATGAATGTTTTTAATAGTTCTCTGACATCACAAAAAGTAAGTGTTTCTCCAAAACTTATAGGACCTTTTATGAATAATCGCACTGGAAGCAAATTATAACCACTATAATGTGCTACCACCCTACTGCAATCATTGCTATAGTAACCACCGACGCGGCCGTAAGTTACATATTGATTTCCAGAGCAATGTACTTCATAAATACAATTCGATTTCATATATGTGCATCCGAACGCAACTTCATATAGTAAACTGAAGATTACAAATGAATCTGAAAAAAAAATACAATTTTAAAATTTACAGCAACACTCTGTAAACTTATCAAACTAAAACTCACCAAACCAGATAATATCACACTATTTTTTATTGCTTTATCTATATCTATACTAGTATAATATATAAAAATGAGGACTTGTGTGTCTGTGTGTTACTCAATAATGCTAGAACCACTGGTCCTAATTAAATGAAATTTTGCATAGATTAAGCTCATTTAATCTCAGTCAACAGGCTACTTTTCATTTTATATATTATTATTATTTCATTAGATATTACTCACTATTGAAGATAGTGATTAGTTTAGAGACGTCACCATTGATTTTATATTTCTACTAGCCGTCCCGACAAACGTTGTTTTGCCATATAAAAAATATAAAAAATGTTAAGGGTGGACAACCATTAAGTGGTATGAAAAATAGATGTTGGCCGTTTCTCAGACCTACTGAACAAGCATATAAAATTTGGTAAAAATCGGTCAAGCCGTTTCGGAGGAGTATGGCAACAAAAACTGTGACACGAGAATTTTATATATTAGATGTTAAGTGTAAAACGGAACGCTAAGAAATTTAAAATATTAATTTACATTTGCTTTCATGCATAATGTTAGCCGAAACCCAAACGCTTCTTTGACAACCCAAGAACTGTTTTCTGCTAGAAATAGGTAAAGATGTGGTTAAGTGCATGGTGATGTAATGCTGGATGTATGTTTGTTTACTAATTTTCTTTTAGATAAAAGATAAGGCCTTTGCGTTAATTATATTTCTGCAGAAAAACTGGTTTCCAGGACTTATACATACTTCATTTAAATAATCTAACGCCGAAAGTCATATCAGAACTCAGATTTTTTTGATCCACCTGATGGTAAGTGGTCACTGCCGCCCGTGGTCATCTGTAATCAACTACTTAAGGAACATGGGTTCCATCTGAAATCAATCACAGATGCGTTGCTACTCCCGAGGACTATGATGGTGGTCACCTCATGTGAAAATATGCCGGCAACCACACCTTACTATCAAAACGCAAGAAATGCTTCACGCTAGAAATAGGTGTGGCGGTGGTACTTCCCCGGTCGATCTCCACTGGTTCTAGCACTTGAATTATTAAAATTTAACCGTCTCATGATTGTTGGTAATTTGCCTAACAAACTCACGACTATCACAATGTGACGTGTTCTGGATGTACGTGTGTGTTACTCGTATTTATAAGTCACACACACATATTAACAAGTAACACACATACGCATACCTAGATTATGATAATAACTACTTACATATCATTTTTGAACCCATCTCCTCTGGCGTACCTAATACAAAAAGATTGCATATTAAACATTATAATGTGGCAGATAAGCTTATATTTTACAAGGACACAAAGTATGTAATTTGTTTATGTCTTTGGGAGACAAACAATTCACACTAAATACAGAAAACGCTTCGTATACGCTATCAACACAGTACTAGTATCTACAGTATTCTAACTTCTTACAAACGCACGAAACGCAAGTTGTACCTACGCGCCACGATTTCAGTATGCACTCGGCACCCAACAACTAGCGAATGTGCCGTAGTGGCGAGCAGGCGATGTGACGTTTTTCAAGCAGTGGATATTTTTATTTAAATAATAATGTAGCGAAGAGCAGTTGTAAACTATATTAGGCTGTTTTTAATTGTTTTAATTGTGCATAAACACGTCCAGTGTTAATAATTTTTATTTTGGTTGGTACAATTTTATTCAGTGTGAAATTTATAACTATTATTTGCGTACGATTTATTATTAAATCTCTTAAATATTAAAAGAACGCGTTGTTTTTTACCTTAATCTACTGAATAAACTACATAATAAGTAAAAAAGAAAGTCAAGTATATAGATGTATTAAAATACGATATAAATATAAAAATAATAAAAGGCGGGTAGCCCTAACGCGAACTCTCGTCCAGTGCGTCTGTAGGTGTAAAATTCAAGGACACGACAGAGTTAGACTACTGTATGATATTAATACTGTGCTATCATTGTCATCAACCCATTACTTCCCCCACTGCTAGTTATGGGACTCCTATCAGAATGAGAACCAGGCTATAGTTCACCAAGCAGGTCACCTACGAAGCTGTAGACTTCACATACCTTTTAGATTTTTTCTTAAAGAACTCTCCGGTATTTACGTTTCCTCTTTTTCCTTTACCATAAAACTGTGACAATTTACGACGCATATAATTAAAAAAATCAGAGGTGCTACCAGGTGGTAGATCCAATGTAGTTCGACCGGGGAGGTACCACCGCCACACCTATTTCTAGCGTAAAGCATTTCTTGCGCTTCGATGAAAGGATGTGGTTGTTGGCATACTTTTATATGAGGTGACTATCACAGTCCTCGTGTGCAGCAACGCATTTGTGATTGTTTTCGGATAGAACGTATGTGTTATATAAGTTACTTACAGATGTACGTGGGCGGCAGTGACCACTGAATATCACGTGGACTGCATATTCGTTTGCTACTTCAATCAGATAAAAAGGGCGCCTAGTTGGGTTTAAAAATTTGGTAGTTCACCAATTCGCACTTGGCCAGCGCGGTGGACTATGGCCTAAACTCTCTTATTCTGAGAGAAAACCCGTGCCCAGAAGTGGGAGAATAATGAGTTGACGAGAGAGAGAGAGTTGGGTTTAATCGGAGCTCTCGATATAGAGTGTGAATTTCAACAATTAAGCTATTACCGGTCATAAACATTATACTTACTTAAACCCCTGTTATAAATTATGCTTAAACTGCCTTAAATGTTACTATAAAGAAGAGAATAAAATATTAAAATTAAATGAAGATTGAAAATAACGGGAATACGTTTTAATTTTTTTTTATTTGACTGAAGTAGCAAACGAGCATGCAGTCCACCTGATGGTAAGTGGTCACTGCCGCCCATGGACATCTGTAATTAAGTTCTTATAGAACATGGGTTCCATCAGAAGTCAATCACAGATGCGTTGCTGCTCCTGAGGACTATGATGGTCGCCTCATGTGAAAGTGTGCCGGCAACCACACGCAAGAAATGCTTCACGCTAGAGATAGGTGTGGCGGTGGTACTTACCCGGTTGAACTATACTAGTTCTACCACCTTCAAATATCATAGGCAAATCACTTTTTGATGTTATATTAAATAAATTATTACAAAACACTAACTAAAAATAAAACAAATTCTCAACTTCTTAGCATATTTCTTCAAAACAACTATTTTTTTACGTAAACGTACAAGGCTCGTTACAATGTAAGGGTGTAAACGTAATTCGTATTATCACGTAAGAAACATGATTGTTAATAGAGATATAGAATAATATGACTACAATTCACTACATAGGTACACATAGTATAAAGCAAAGTTGCTTCTCGCTGTCTGTCCCTATGTATGCTTAGATCTTTAAAACTACGCTACGGATTCTAATGGAGTTTTTTTTATTAGATAGAGTTATTCACGAGGATACGACATATAAACCTTTATGTATAACATAGTAGAGAAACACTGACAATTTTGGATTTTTTACTTTTAGGCGGAACGAAGTTCGCCGGGTCAACGAGTATGAAACAAACAAACAAAAAAGACAAACCCGCTGAATTTCTTGCCGGATCTTCTCAGCTGTATAGTGTTCCGACCCGTTTCTTATTGGTTATTTCTGAGTAAGTACCCCCGTAGGCTGATACAAAAATAAAGACATTACATTCTATTTGTGTAGTCCTAATAAACTTCCTTTGTGCACAAATTTTAAAAATATGTAAAGAAAAATACAGCATTGTAACTTACCATTGACAATTCACTATAAAATATTAAAATTTGTGAAATCGGCAACTCAAATTCTGGTTGAAACACAACGCTCAAATGACAGCTCATTTAAGAGTGACTCTTACCTATAACACAAATATATACTGATTGCCCTATACATACATTAGGGTTGTGTACACTTTTTGTGCATTTGACGAACCGTATGGCGGAACGGTTACCATACCGGTCTGACGCGCAATGTGTCTCGGGTTCGATTCCCGGCTAGACAGGTATCTGAATGATGAGTTTAGATTCATGATCTGGGTCTGAGTGTTTGTGTATTCGTCTTGTGTGTGTTCATGGACACGACACAGGAGAAAATCCTCGTGTATACTATGACTGTAGAAAGCATGTGTGTGAATTATTGTTACCCGACCGTGTGAGATGGAGGGTAATGTTTTTTGAACGTATGTATGTATTTCTGTTGGTATGTATGTCCATTTCTTTACAACCAATTCAGCTGAAATGACCTGACAGTTTGTAATATCTATATGTAATGAACTACATAACTTTTAGATATGACACCAGTGTTTAGAGAAAAAGGGACGAAGGGTCGATGATAATTATTTTCTTAAGAATATGTGTATCAAATGTTATCTATATATTAATACGTGAGGCAAAAACTTGTGGTGCATTTTTAAGTAATATGCCGAGGACGGATTCGTATGAAATTTTGCACGGTTATAGTGGACGTAGAGGAGGAATTCAGAATGTTAATATTTTTTTCAAATGATGCTTATGATACATAAAATCAACTAAAAACACATTACACACACTACCGTGCATTTATCACAAACACATACATTATAAACGAAATAGAACATTCAATACAGCGACAACATAGCCTAATAGACACCTCATGTCTTCATTTCTACTAAGAAACATTTCAGTCAAAGCACTGAGGTATGCGGTGCGGGGGAGCGGTAAAAGAAAGCATTGCAATTGGTCGATTCAAGGTCGCAATAGATCATAAATTACAATTAGTGATGGGAACGTTTTTGTAATGGGTTATTGATTAGAAATAATAAAATAATTTTAATTGAATAAGACGATTAATAAATAGCTCATAGAAGGTATAGTAGTACTCATATTGAAGTATTGAGAAAAATAATGAAAACATCATTTAACAATCTAAACCATTAATACACAACATAACGCAATTCAAACCAGTATTAACATTGTTGTATAAAATCTATTTAAGCAAAAAATGAATTAATTATTCTTAAAATGAATTAACTTGATATAAATTCTTCTAATTGTAGGTTTCGGATCTACGGATTTTGTAATAAATAAAAAAAAAATAAACAAAAAATACAACCGACTTCCATGAAACAAAAAATTAAAAAATATCTAAATACATGTTGGTTTAGAGCATACACAGTAGGTACTTAGTAGTAGTCCTGAACTCGGCGCTCACCATATTTCGCTAGATCACGACGAAACCACATGTGTCCTATGTGTGTTTTTATACAAAAGTTTTTTTTCATTTCTATATGTACGTATGTTCTTCTGATCATAGCTTGTAAGTAATTAATTCAATTTCATTAGTACCTACACCAAATGTCTTCAAACACATCTCAATTATTCCTATCGGCTGAGGAGTTACATATTCTGTCACCGAGACTGACGAACAGGGTCTGATAGACCCTCAAATAGTCAAAGATGAACTGGTTTTGCAATTTCATTAGAACCTACACCAAATATCTTGAAACACAACTCAATTATTCCCATCGGTTGAGGAGTTACATATTTTGTCTCCGAGCCAAATTATCAGACACTTAAATAGTCAAAGATGAACTGGCTTTGCATTATCATTAGAACTTACACCAAATATCTTGAAACACAACTCAATTATTCCCATCGGTTGAGGAGTTACATATTTTGTCTCCGAGCCAAATTATCAGACACTTAAATAGTCAAAGAAGAACTGGCTTTGCAATATCATTAGAACCTACACAAAATATCTTGAAACACAACTCATTTATTCCCATCGGGTGAGGCGTTACACGTTTTGTCTCCGAGCCACATTATCAGACCCTTAAATAGTCAATGATAAATTGGCTTCGCAATTTCATTAGAACATATACATGAAATATCTTTACACACAATTCAATTACTCCCATCGGTTAAGGAGTTCCCCTCATTTGCTCCAGAACTCATAAATGGATGATAACCATATTTAAGTGGGACCAATTCGCAGCTCGTCTCTACACAATAAAAAAAGAATAATTAAAATCGGTCCACTAACGGCGGAGTAGTCCTTGTACATACAAAAATATATATATACCGGCCGAATTGAGAACCTTCTCCTTTTTGAAGTCGGTTAATTAATCTGGTAGATACATATTTAGACATTAGAGTCATCAAATAACTATAATTATTGGCAGTTTATGATTAAAAGTTTAAAACTATAATTATTTATTTTAAATTCAATTCAAGTAATATTCAATTGCATTAGTTGTCATCTTTCATCAGTTAATTGAGGTGTACATCACTACCAAAATGGACGAAAAGGATAGAAATATTTAATTTAATGAAAAGGAAAGGGATGCACTGTAAGAAGACATCAACGGGCGCTGTTAAAGACCAGTGTAAGTTGAGCTCCAAAATAATTTGATTCCTGAAATTATAATTGTGAAAATAGTTTACTTGTGGAATGTTATGCCGTCTTTTTTTGAAATTAGATGTTTTGCTGCATTTTTACACCATCTTAATGATCAGGAAGTCATTTTGCTTCACTTTTTTTATTTTTTAAAGAATTTATTTCGCGCTATATATATAGTCTCGTAATACAATGTTCACAGGTCACATAAGTGGTCGGTACTGAAGTGTAGCTCGCGCTCGGTTTATTATATCAGTGCTATTAAACTGATGTGTTGCCCGAAAGTGTTCGCCTTAGATGCGGTGTCTATTAGGCTGTGTAGTCGTTGATTCAATAGCATTCAATGTCTTACTATAAAAACAAATAACGTCAAAAATGTCAGATGTCTTTGTCAAAATACCGCTATTGCTTTTAAATGCGGCTTAGCTAATTAAACCTCTTTTTATATTTAACAGGCGCGTTCAAAATTACTTGAAAATTGTTACATTTTATTTGAATTTGAGAAATATTCGTACTACTTTGGACAAAATAAAGTTTAGTTTTTTAATTTAAATTACGATCGAATTTCGACCGATGCGACGGGTGACTATTTTAACACAAATAAAAAAAAAAGTTTAGCTAAATAATTTATTATAAAAACCGTCATAGTTTTTAAGTAGCCCGCTTTTTGTGTTAATAATTTAGCAACAATAAAATAATTAACAATTTACTATTTACGGATTGCGTTTTCGGCACGAATCCTTAACTTTATGTTTAAAAATTACAACCCATTTTAAAGTTAAACTTTAAACAACTTGAAGTTTGAAGTATTTTGAAAGATTTTTTTTTATAAACGGACGCTACGTTACGCTGCGGATTATAATGCGGTTTATTAGATAGAGTGATTCAAGGGGAAGATTTTTGTCTATAATACATGCATTATTTTTTTATCTGACTGAAGTAGCAAACGAGCATGCAGTCCACCTGATGGTAAGTGGTCACCGCCGCCCATGGGCTTCTATAATCAACTTCATACAGAACTTCAACCTCATACATCCATCTGAAGTCAATCACAGATGCGTTATAATAATAATAATAATAATAATAACAATCTTTATTTGCAAGAACACAGTAATTACATTGATATTATATAAATTGTATAGCTCAGTGTGTCCTACCTATTGAAGGCATGCAAAATATAAAATTCGTTATTAACATTTTTAATTTTTTTCTATTAAATTTACAATCATGCATTTTAGTTATTATTACTGTCACATTTTCTTTCAATGTTACATTCGAATAAAAGCTAATTATGTATTACATAAATCATTGAATAATATATTACAATATAATTTTTCGTCAAGTACTACATTAACGTCACAATTTAAAATGTCAAATAATCCTGCAAGCTATAAAAGTTACATTCCAGAAGCCAGTCTTTCAGTTTCCGCCTAAAGGAATAATACGGTAAATCTTTGAGAAACGTCGGTAATTTATTATATATTTTTATTGTGGAGTGCTGGGCGTTCTTTTTTAGCGTTACTAGTCGACATTTTGGTATAAACAATTTGTGTCTGTCCCTGTTTGCCTGTAACCTTTGTGAGTGGGGCTGTGCTTCTAATGTGAAATACTCGGGGTGCTCTCTAACAAATAGACAAGAAGCTCTAATAAGCATACAGGGCAGTGGCAGAATTTTTAATTTCTTAAATAAGGGGCGACAGCTATCCAATGGACCCGCCCCACACAAGGCCCGAATAGCTCTCTTTTGGAGTTGAAAAGCTTTTGCAGCATATGTTGAATTTCCCCATAAAATAAGGCCATACGATAGTACTGAGGAGACATAGCCATGGTAAGCACTAAGCGCTGCTTCCTGTGATACCGTTAACCTCAGTTTACGTATCGCATAAATGAATTTCGCTAATTTATTACAAATAGATATAATATGACTCTTCCAATTTAAGTTATTGTCAATCGCCACACCCAGGTACCGCACGTCACTTACAATATCTACCGCTTGATTCTTAAATGTAATGTTTAATTTATTTTTATCATGTTTTAACTTAGAGAAAATAACAATTTTGGTTTTAGTAACATTAATTTCTAAATTATTTTTATCTAGCCAGTTCATGACAGAATATAATGTTTCATTAATGTCTGTATTGAGGGTTGCTGCATTTTTACTTTTTACTACTATAGTTGTGTCGTCTGCGTAAAGTATACATTTGTGTTTTGTTACATTGGGGAGATCGTTAATATATAGCAGAAATAAAAATGGTCCAAGAATACTACCTTGAGGAACTCCACAATGATTGTATTTGTCAGAAGATTTATAAGATTTTTTTACGCCATCTATAATTTTTGATATTTCTGTATATTGTTTTCTATTGCTTAGATATTCACTTAACCATTTGTGTGGCAGTCCGCGAATACCATAGTACTCTAGTTTGTCCAGAAGTTGACCGTGGTGGACAAAATCGAATGCTCTGGACATATCTAAGAATGTGGCTGCTACTCCAGAGGTCTATGATGGTTGCCTCGTATAAAACTGCCGGCAACCACACCCTTCCATCGAAACGCAAGGAATGCTTCACGCTAGAAATAGGTGTGGCGGTGGTACTTCCCCGGTCGAACTACACTGGTTCTACCACCTTGAAATATAGTGCATATTATGCATGCATAATATATTGAAGTAATACTGATAATTTTAGATGTTTGACTTTTAGGCGGAACGAAGTTCGCCGAGTCAACTAGTCAGAAATAAACTAAAATCATCATATAGACATGCTTTAGTGAATTTTGACTCGGAAGCGTGGAAGATGGTGGTTGAGTCACACAGATCACGGGTCAGTTAATAATATTTGATGATAATGACAATGTACAAAGGAACTTATTCAGTTGAGCTCTTGTTTATTATCAGTATTTAACAGGACGTATTGTTATTTATTAACACATCAACAGTTTATACACACACTAAGAATAATAGTAACTTGTGTGTGTAGGAAACACGCAAACAAAATCACAATTTAAGCGCGCCGCACACAGGCCACAAATACCATAATAATGCATTTAAAATAATTGAAAACTGGAACTGTATATATGTATAAACGTCGTACAGTATGCGTCTGTCCTAAAAAGCTGTATCTTTACCATATTTTAATCTTGCTAATATATTAAAAAAAAGTTTGTGAAGATTGTTTTATGTAGGTATGTCATAATGAGAGTTGATACAAAGAGAGATTATGGTCTTGAAAATGTAAAGGCTACTGTTAATTCCAGGAAAAGAAGGGGTCCCGCAGGATAGCTTTGTTTTGATATTTTTTAAAGTGAAGACGATACATTGACCATTTTTGGATGAAAAAAACCATGAATCACCTCATCGTCACCGAACGCTTCCTATGCGCTAATTGTATACTGTGTATATATGTGGGTAGAGATACCTCCAATATTATTTTAAGTTTTTATTTCTATGGCAGGGACGACCTTGCTACGCTTAGCCAACGCACAAGCCCGGCCGTCCCTGTAATTCCGGTATCAGAATAGTTCTATGGTAACCCCGCCTTTTAGTCGCCTCTTACGACAAGTAAGAGGCGAGTAAAAGGGGCTTGGAGTTGCGAGCTGCTAGAGTGAGAGCTCGAACCGTTCGGTCAAGCGACCCCGGGCAAGACAGCGGTATGTGTGGTTGCATACTGTCATAGAGGCTAGACGGACCGATGGGCCCAGTCGCCCATCTGGGAGGAGCCCGAGTGAGCTACACGCTCAAAGGAGCCCGGTTGCGTTCCTTTAGAGTTCCCGGAGTCCTCGTTATAGCGCGGAGGACAACCACCGCGGGGGTTTATAGATATTTGTTAAAAACCCTAATTTTAATGTTACAGTCAACACGTACTATCGAGTGCACTGCACGCTTGTTTGCTATTCCAAGCTTACTATAAAAATACAACCAGCTGAGTGGGAGTCATACTAACGCACTAAGGGTTCCACACCTTTATCCATATATAGTAAAGTCGAACAACAGACGTTTGTTTAATGAGAGCACACCCTAAATATTTATTTTGTTGTATTTTTTATTTGTTGTTATAGCGACAACAGAGATACATCTGAGAATCAACTGTCTAAATATCACGATTCATAAGACATAGCTTGGTGGCAGATAGACAGCCAGACGGACGGACAGTCGAATAGTCAGACAGCGGATTCTTACTAGTAGAGTTCTGTTTTTACCCTTTGAACCCTAAAAACATACGCCTTTTTTTGTTCTCGATGGGGTAACCTTCAAAAGGTACCTTACGCCGTGGGAGCGACACAGAGTTATGTGGGATTTTTACAGCACTAAAACCCACTCCGGTGGCCGTCATCAGCGCTACAAAGACGACTCCGTAATCTCCAAAGGAACGCAGCCTCCGTCTAACAGCGTTGCCTCATCGATCTCCTCCTAGGTGAGTGGCAGGGCCTACCGCTCCACCTGGTCTTTACGACAGAATGCGGCCACGCATACCGCCGGTCGAACGGTTAGAGCTCCCACTCTAGCCGCCCGCAACCCTGGAAGCCCATTTAAGTCGCCTCTAACGACAGGCAGGGGATGCCGTACCCTATTCTGATCCCGGAACGACAAGGACAAAAAAACATACGCATACCAAGATATCTACTACGTCGTACTAACGAAGATCAGTAACTTAGGGAGTAAAAAATACTTAGCTTTTACTATACGTTTGACCTATTCGAGGCTAGTGTACAGATATAAGCTTTTGTGTGTAGGTGTATGTGAGACATGTGTGCGTGCATTCTACACTTTTAATTACGTACTAATAATCCTACATTTAGATACAGAATTCCTCGTAGTCATAATAAAACACACCTATTCATATTACGTAGGCGGTGGAAAGATAGGCAAGTATCAAATAGTTGAGTATCAAAACATTGCCATAGATTATGTAGGTTATAAACGCGCCCGCACACCACCGGGTAAGTGGTCACTGCTGCCCATTACCTACAAAGGTGGACAGATTTTATTGTCTAGCGTGTACAAATAAAAAAAAACCGGCTAAGTGTGAAGCGGCTTCACGGACGAAGGATTCGGTACTATTATCTATAAAAATTGTTATAGCGGCAATAAAAACATGTGATCTGTGAAAATTAATACTCAACACTCAATACTTTATTGCATGTATACATAGTGATTATAATTTGGTAGTCAATATTTATTTATTTATTTATTTATTTACATACACTTAAGCTATAAACATTACAGATATAAATCCAATTCGTTTATAGGCTTGCAATGTACATTCCTGCCGTCTCGCGAAATTCAGCAAGGGATGCGCAAAAAATGTCAACACTTGGATTCCACTCCAATAAGCCATAGAGCAAGGTCAGTGCTCTTATCAGGGGAGACTCCTTCGTAAGGATGAGCCTGCAATGCGGCAGCGCAAATAGCAAATATTATTTAAAGTCACACATAGTATGAACCCGTTAGGGTATAGCAATTTAGTAGGAGCACACCGATTTTATATATAGTTGATTAATTTATTTTTCGAAGTACTCTCATTTAAGTCTTAGAAGCACTCTTTTATAAGGTACTTTCAATTGTCTAGCTATCTGGGTTCATGAGATACAACCTGTTGACAGACATACGGGCAGACGGACAGCGGTATCGTAGTAAAAGGTTTTTATCCTTTGTCACTGAACTCTAATGACGAATAGATATCCTCTTTCCTTTCGGAAGTCGGTTAAAAAGGAAAGTTGCTACGGTTCAAGTCAACAGATCTATTTTATTGGAATAAAGATTATAATTAGAGATGCGCCGAATATTGTTTTAACCGAATATGAGAATACCGAATATTATTCGTTTTAACTTTTACCGAACAGGATACTCGGCCGAATTATTCGGTTTACCAGGTCTAGATACGTTTTTATCTGAATGCATGAAAAGGAACGCTTTTTAAGCGTATATACGTTTGTATGTATCCCTAGACGGATTGTAAAAAGTAACATGCCATTTAAAACGACTCACTTGTAAAAGTGACATTAGCTATATTATTTTTAAATATGGTGTAACTTTTTAAAGAAACAGTAGGCCTTACCTAAGTTAAAAGTAGATGTCTCACCCTGTAGTCGGGGAGTAGAATATGGCTACGGTATCCCCTGTCGTAAGAGGCAACTAAAAGAGGGCCTCTGGGGTTGCGGATGGCTAGAGTATGAGCTCGAACCGTCCAACAAGCAACCCCGAGAAGGACGGCGGTATGTGTGGCTGCATCTCGCCGTTAGCACCGGATGGTGAGTGGGGAATAGTACACGAGATGAGTCCGTGAGGGGCGCCGCGCTAGGGGACACCGGTGCGTTCCATTGGAGATCCCGGGGTCCCCTACAAGTGCTGAGGAAGGCCACCGATGAGGTTTAAGTGGGTAAAAATCCCACATAACCCGGAGTCTCTCCAAGGCTTCGGTGTACCTTTTTAAGGTTTCCTCCCCGTCACAAAAAAGGCCTAACCTAAGTGGTTTGACTCTGCAACCAACACCGCTACATGCCTACTTATAATATTTAAAGAAGCATTTTAACTTAATGGTAAATTAAAGATTTAACTTTATGAATTTCATGTGCGGTAGTGTCCACTTACCATTAATTGCATACTTATTTTCTGTTCATTTTCTTGACCGGTAAATCCGCTATTCCGTAATCATGTATCTATTTTTTTTTCAAGAAAAAAACCTTCGAAAGATACCCGTTGTTGTAAGAGCGACGCCTGATTATGTGGGATTTTTACCCGTTAACGACAGCCGTTCTTAAACTTTAATCCAAAATTTCCTTGCCGTATGTACTACGATACTGACCACCATACCGACGTCCTTCAAGGAATCACTCTCTGGACGATTCGAGCTCAAGTTATTGCCGTCCGCAACCCCGGAAGCTCACTTTTAGTCGCTTCTTACGACAGGCAGGGGATGCCGTACACTACGGCATCCCGAACGAGGACAAAGTACGGATACTCACTTAATATACAATGTTTAACCGATTAAAGTTCCAAAAGAGCATACAGTCCACCTGATGGAAAGTAGTTACTAATCCACGTAAACGCCTATAAGCAAGTTTAGAACATGTGGTTTGTAATGTTAATTATAGATTCGTTGCGACTCCCGAGTGCTAAGATGGCCGCCGTATATAAAAGAGAGTCGGCAACCACCACCCACCGAAACGCAAAAACGTTGCATGCTAGGAATAAGCGCGGTGGTACCTCCACGGCTCAACATAATAAAAACATAATTGGAAGGTAGAACCAGTGTAGTTCGACCGGGGAGGTACCACCGCCACACCTATTTCTAGCGTGAAGCGAATGCTTCACGCTAGAAATAGGTGTATAACACCCTTCCATCGAAACGCAGTGAATACTGCGTTTCGATGGAAGGGTGTGGTTGACGGCATACTTTTATTTGAGGCGACCATCCTAGTCCTCGGGAGTAGCAACGCATCTATGATTGACTTCAGCTAGAACCTATGTTCTATATGAAGTTGCTTACAGATGTCCGCTGCGGTGATCACTAACCATCAGGTGGACTGCATGCTCGTTTGCTACTTCATTATTATAAAAAAAAAACATTTAAGGAACCCATCTGCCTCATAAATATTCTTTGCAAGAATACACAGTTCTCATTTCGCACCGTCAGCTAAAATGCCTGGCATCAAATTTTATAACGCTCCTTCGCCAATCGTCTTTGTTTGGACTTTGAAGCCATACGACATGGTCCTTGCGTCATTAAAAGATTGCTATAGGTAAGATTTTTATCTTATTAACCTTTTCTCTTATTTTTGACTCAATATTTAGAATTATCTATTGCTATAACTATTTGACTGTTTAAAGCAGTGTCACGCTAAAACGGAATCATTAAATAATGTTAAAGTTTTGATTTAAATTATAGCAATGTTAAAAGACATAATACTCATTATAAATATTAATAAATAACTTTTGTTAGATGTTTATTTTCTATCAAAAATAAAGCAGAACCAGAAACAGAGAAAAAGATAACCATCGTCTTTGTGAATTCTCTAAGATTTGATTCTCTACGTGTCGGGAATTTGTCTTTATCGAAATCCAATTTTTTCTTAATTATTCATCCATTCCAATTGATTACCTTTGATTGTGAATTTATTATTATATCTTTTTTATTTCAGACAGTGATTTACGTAAAGCAGCCACCATGGGAACTGGTAAGATATTATTACTTTATATTTTAGAAATAACGAAAAAAGCTTACAGCATACAGGCACTTTATACATATATTTGAAATTACAACCACGTCCATCTGATGATAAGTGATCATTGGCGCCCATAACTTCATAAAGAACAAGGTTTCTATCTGAAGAAGTCAGACACACTTCCAAGGACTAAAATTGTCGCCTCAAATGAAAGTAAGCCGGCAATTTCTATCTGAAGTCAGTCACAGATGCGTTGCTACTTCCGAGGACTAAAATTGTCGCCTCAAATGAAAGTAAGCCGGCAATTTCTATCTGAAGTCAGTCACAGATGCGTTGCTACTTCCGAGGACTAAAATTCTCGCCTCAAATGAAAGTAAGCCGGCAATTTCTATCTGAAGTCAGTCACAGATGCGTTGCTACTTCCGAGGACTAAAATTGTCGCCTCAAATGAAAGTAAACCGGCAATTTCTATCTGAAGTCAGTCACAGATGCGTTGCTACTCCTGAGGACTAAAATTGTCGCCTCAAATGAAAGTAAGCCGGCAACCACATCCTTTTAGTGAAAAGGTGTAAAAGTAGGTTTGGTGATACTTGCAGGATAAACCATATCTATCACCTGTATCCTTAATAGCTTCAAGGATATTTCTAATCAATCCGAAATAAAAGGAGTCGTACCTGAGGTTGGGCACAGATGCTTTACTATCTCTGCTGAATTGTAACGTGTCGAATAAGAACGTGCCCTTGCCACATATTTCAAACCAGAAAACAGTAGAGCTTAACACTGATATTCTAAGCAGCAATAGGTGCATTGGCATCCATTATATAAGTAGCAAACGTAAGCTGTGTGGTGGTATATAACACAACTTTCCTCCTACCCCTGCCTATATACAACATCGAACCATTACTATTATTGCTACTGGGCTACGGGTCTTCTCTGTGAATGAGAGAATTTAAGCCTATAGTCCACCGTGCTAGCCAAATGCGAATTGGTAGATTTCACACACCTCTAAGAATTTTCCCTTAACCGTAAAACTGAGTATGCTTGTTATACATAACAACAAGCATACATTTATCACCATAGTAAGACGGTAAGTGGTCACTGCACTAATTGCAGCCACATATGCATTGCCATTCCTGAGGAATAATATGATCGTTTCTTAATTACGTAACTCTAGCGGCATACATATCTTTCAACAGAATCCAAGATCTGATTCAGAATAGATATAGGTGTGGAAGTGACCAAACCATACTGTTTTAAGCCTCTGTTCATTATCAATTCTGTTTAAAACCATTTGTACTATGCTATAAATTTTAGTAGAAACATACATTTTCATTTCAGTAACTATCCTGCTACTTTCTCTGCTGTCTTCATCGCTGGTCGCCGCAAACTGCCGAAACAAGATAACCAGCACCGGACAATGTGCGTATCGGATTCATTGTATCAAAAATGTTAATGGTATTCGGCTTAGCAATGAATGCCAGGGGTCCACCAACTACGACGTTACCGTTGACCTAACCCTCGAAGACGCTACGGACAAAATCGACAACTACACTGACGGAACCTTCCTCTCAATCGTCACTACATTTACAGCTCACGGCCACTGGCGACATACCAAACTTTTCATTCTCGAAAATATGTTTCGGCTTAAACATTTGCACCTAGTTGGCAATAATATTGAAAGGATTGAGGGCAGCCCTTTTCAAAACCTGCACAACTTAGAGAGTATTGACTTATCCCACAACAAATTAAACGACATTGAAAACCTATTTCGATTTGAAACATTTCCGAACAAAATGAAGAAGCTTGTCCTCTCCTTTAACTCTTTAGTAGAAATACCCGAAGACACATTTTCACAACTAACTAACCTGAAAGAACTTGACTTGTCCTACAATTTAATAACAGAATTAACTCAAGAGCCCTTCTCTAACTTAACGAGCCTGGAAATACTTAGGTTAAACAATAATCGCATTAAGGACCTAAATGGCGCTATGAACAACCTTCTTAATCTCAAACAGTTATACGTGAGAGTAAATAAAATACAGAACATAGACGCAGAATCCATCAAAATTATTAATCATTTAGAAACTTTCGATATTTCCAACAACGAGTTAGAGAAGCTTTCTCCAATAATGCTCTCAAGACATTGGTTGCATTTGGGAGATCATGCAATCTGCAGAATTTTACTTTCGAAGAACCACATTGCCCATATTCCTAACACTACATTTTCAGAAATGTTTACGAGATTTACAAGAAACCCGCTAAAGCACTCTGTGAATGTCTTAACAGAAATTGATTTGTCGGTCAACGCGATTACCCATATCGAGTATAACGCTTTTCAATCCATTGCCCAATTAATCTCATTGGACTTGTCATGGAACAGGCTGTCAAGTTTTGCTATCAACCCTGAAGATCTGGTATATATTAGATTTTTAAATTTGAGCTCTAATTACATTAGCAGTCTATACTATGAAAGTTTTTCAATGATGACCAATTTGCAAAATCTCGATTTGTCTCGGAACAATTTTGAGTATGTTCCCGATCAAAGCCTTACCAACAATATCAGACTAACTCATATTAACATAACTAACAACGAAATTGCAAGTGTAAAAGGTCTTCGAATCACGTTCAATTCCGAAGGAGGTATTTTGGATCTATCTAACAACAATTTATCAAGTCTGAATATACCACCCGGCGACGCACTATCTCTGAGCTACTTAATTTTGCACACCAACAATATAAGTGATCCCCATTTAATTAAATTAAGAGATTTACACGATTTGAGACAGTTGGACATGAGCCGAAATTATATACAGGAATTAGATGAATCGTCGTTAAATCTGCCTTATGCCCTTGTATTTTTGGATTTAAGTTTCAACGAAATAGAGAGTATAAGTCCATCTTCTTTTCACAACTTGAATCACTTACGGACTCTACGTTTGTCTCACAACCAACTGAGCGATATAAAGTACGGGGCTTTAGAGGGCTTAAATGATCTTCTGAATCTCGATCTTTCCTACAACAGAATTGGCAAACTGGATTCGAAGGTATTTATGGATTTAAAGTTCCTGAAAGTTCTATCCTTGCGATACAATAACCTGTTCTACTTAGAATACGACATATGGCTCGCGCACAAATTTGATCTGATTGTTTATTTGGAAGGTAATAAATTTTCGTGCAGCTGGCTGGGCACTGCACTGAATAATTACAACAATGGGTATTCTATGTTACGTCCTTCTGTTCTTACTCCTGTCACTACTGGACCGTCCATAGAAGGAATTCCGTGTGATCAGAGCTTGGAGAATTTGGTTGATCCTAGAGATTCTGGTCACTTGTCGGTAGATGAACGACTTCTTGTCACAAGCCAAAAAATATTGGAGGCAGTACGTGAGCAAACTACTTACTTACGAAAGAACATCGGGATCTGGCGTTCAATACAAGAAGCTGAAAAACCTATTAAACCTTAACTATATTCAATTGTATGGAATATATTTCAGTTCCAGTGTTAATTATAGGTATCAAAAGAATTTTTGACATTTGTTTCATAACTTTATGGTAGATTTAAGGCATTATTTTTGTTTTAAAATGTTATTTTGTTTAATATCAGATATTATATTTTTGTGAGCATTTTTCATATTATTTTTTTTGACTCGAATAATTATTCTTAAAGTGTATTCGTAACTTTCAAGTTTTGAAATAAATAAAATACTATTTTTAATATACTTGTTTCATTTATCATTTAATCATATTCTAATGAATAATAATAATACAACATTTAAATTTATTTCATCTGAAGCACGATATATACACACAAATCAAAACTTAATTTTGAAGTAATTGACATGCCGTTCAATATTCTACTTAATTGTTGCCGAAATTGTCATATTAAAAAAATCTCAATACTTTGTATGATAAAAATACTAATCTTTTATCCACTTTCACAGAAACAGACAGAACAGATAAAGGTCAATACTTAAAAAACGCTTATTTATTTTTTCAATTATCCTCAAAATCCTCTAGCTCAGGATAATTGTCTCCGTAATCCACTGGGAACATTGCAGCACATTCCTCTTCGCCAATCACACAATCACGACTCACGTGAACTGGGCTTAAATCCATAAGTTCCAAAACAGCTAAATCACGTTCTATAGACATCATGAAGGCTAGTTTTAACTCCTCCCTGAATATTAAAAATATTTTTACAAAAATACAAGCTTTTGTGTTGACATAACTTGATTTTGACATAGAGATTTGGAAGGTAGAACCAGTGTAGTTCGACCGCGGAAGTACCACCGCCACACTCATTTCTAGCGTGAAGCATTTTTTGCGTTTCGATGGTAGGGTGTGGTTGCCGGCACACTTTCACATGAGGCGACCATCATAGTCCTCGGGAGTAGCAACTCATCTGTGATTGACTTCAGATGGAACCCATTTTCCGTATGAGGTTGCTTACAGATGTCGGAAGGCGGCAAAGACCACTTACCATCAGGTGGACTGCATGCTCGTTTGCTACTTCACTCAGAGAAAAAAAAAAGATTGTAAAAGAGAATATATGCGACGACCCCCGTGACAAAGCTGTTACCACACCGATCTGTCACGCAGTGGGTGCCGGGTTCGAATTACAGCCTGAAAAATATTTTATTGATGAATTGTGATTCTAGTTCTGGGTGTTTGTGTATAGAACTCTGTATAGGCCCGAATCGAACCACGAATAACTTAAGTCAAAGCCGTATCTTATGTGCTTCCTGTAATAGCTTTCTGATATCTTTAATAATATTGAAAGGTAGAACGTATCGCTTCGAACAGGACAGGTACCATCGCCACACGTTTCTACCTTGCAGCAGTTTATTGCGTTTCGGAGGCGGCCATCTCAGTCTTAAGGTGTAGCGTATCTGTGATTGACTTTTTATTCTTTGCTCTGCTTGAAGTTGCTTACAGATGTCTATGGGCAGCAGTGGCCACTAACTATCAGTTGAACTGCACGCTCATTTACCACTTTAATCTTATAAGAAAATATATTTCGACTCACAGATTATAAGACATATTTAATAAATCAAATTGCTTCACGCTGTACGCAATATGTTTAGCATTATACGGTGTCGATGCTTCAAAAATACCCATCTAAAATAAAAATCTTTATTATCTATCTTTATTTATCTATTTATTATCAATTCTCCTTTTGAGTATAAATATTATATTCTTATCAAAATACTTACATGTAAAATGTCTTTTTTATATTTAGCAAGAGCCTTGATAGCCTTATGTCTTTTTGTCATGTCTAACAATACCAAAACATGCGGGGGTAGAAACTCTTGTTCAGTCAAAATGTATTCTGCTATTATCTATATAATAAAAGAAAAAGCGAATAATTTCACCATTTAATTTCTTTCTATTTTAAAGCACTTTATTAATAGTGATTTGGCTTGGTAACATTTCTATTTGTTGTTTTTTATCGTTATTAAAAAGATTCTCACCATTCTGCCATTCTCACCATTTTACTAAATGTACACTGGTGATTTTAAAAAGAACATACAAATATTAAAGAGAAATCCTATCTGACTTTGAGATGGTGTTGATAAAATTGTTACTTTTAAAGACTAAGTCAATAGGTTTTTAAGTCAATAGGGTACTCACGACATGTGGTTTAAAATTCTTTAAAAATTCAAATTCTTTAAGAATTCTTAAAGACTTCAAAAACCGTATATCGTGAGTACCCGTTGATTGTTAAAATGTATCAATTCCCCGATAATATTAGTCTAAAATCATATAAGTCAATAGGTATGACCTATGAATGCAAAACGTTAATATTCTGCAGTATTATTGAAATACAAATATTATCCAAAAGATTTTATCGCATAATAACGTACCTACTCTACTTATGAGGATAACCAAAAATTCTTTATTCAATTTTTTTTTATTTTTTTTCCAAATAATCTTTATTAACATTATTCCAAATATTCTTTATTAACTAAATTACCAATATTTAGCCTTATATTTTATACCATTGAAATAACAACCGAACGTGCAGTCCACATGATAGGAAGTGGCCAGTGCCGCGCATGACTATCTGCAAGCAACTTCGTATAATTATGTAGAACAAGAGGTCAACTAAACTCTGCTTGAGTTTTATTGACCTCTTGTGGCGTGGCGTGGTATGGTCACGTTAAGTGTGTTAGCAAACTACCCTTTTATAAAAATGCAAAACTTGCTTCATATTAGAAATAGTTGTAGCAATGGTAGCTCTCCGTTCAAACCATACTCCTTATAAACCTTTACCTTTGGAAAGAGCACAGCCAGCCCATTGACTTTAGCTATATCGTTTGGTGGAGCGTAAAACCCAGGTATCAAAAGGCCAGCTGGTGGAAGGTATTCACTTTCATCCTCGACATCACTTTGTAACTCATCCTCTTCATCCGATAACTCCTTTAACAGAAAAAATATGGAAACATTTTCTTTGATACTCATGTAAATGAAATGATAATGAATTACTATTAATTAATAATAATGAATATTATAGGATAATACACTCTTCGCATTTAAGATCACCATATTGATAAAAAAACAATACACGTTTTAACTAACAGAAACGTTTACTAGTCAATGTTTTAGCCATTAAACGAGAATATTAGAAGCAGTGCTTCTTATGAGGATACGCAGAAACAAATTTTTTATAACATCCAAAATTTTCCATAAAAACTGAAATTCAAAGATAGGTACTATGTTTTTCAAACTATAAATATTGCTTTTTTTTTCAAAACACAGCACAAGAGCGGGAATGGGTAAAAAAATAGATTTTTTTTTAAATTAGCGTACCCCCAAAAGAGTAGTTGCAAAAAAGGCTCGATTAGAAACAAGTGAAAATAATGCCGTGAATTAAGTGAATTAAGGAAGTAAACACTTACCTCTGGAACTACGATATCTGTTTCTAAATCATCAGGTTCATTGCGTAACTTTTCCAGCGCAGAAAGGTCCTGATTCAAATTTATTATTTTAAAATTACTAGCAATTTACATTGTTACAATACCAGCAACTAAACTAATTAATTCAGAAATTCATTATGTTTGAAGTATTGTATTTCAAACCTTCCTTCTACCTTTTTAGAAATGACAAATATTTCAAAGGTTGGTTGAACCAATATGTTGGTTGGCCGTTGGATGTACCATTGCCACACCTTATTTTAGTGTGAAGCAATCCAGCGTTTTGGTGTAAAGGTGTGGTTACTGACTCATGTAGATACATATGACATGACCATCTTCGTCCTCAGGAATAGCAACGCATCTGTGATGGACTTTGGATTTGACTGAAGTAGCAAACGAGCATGCAGTCCACCTGATGGTAAGTGGTCACTACCGCCCATGGACATCTGTAACGAGCTTCATACAGAACATGGGTTCCATCTGCTCCCGAGGACTATGATGGTCACCTCATGTGAAAGTGTGCCGGCAACCACACCCTTCTATCGAAACGTAAGAAATGCTTCACGCTAGAAATAGGTGTGGCGGTGGTACTTCCCCGGTCGAACTACACTGGTTCTACCACCTTGTGATATATATGATATATAAATGATATATGTGTATATATGTATATATATATATATATATATATATATATATATATATAATATATATATATATATATATATATATATATATATATATGATGTATGAAGTTGCTTCTAGATGGGCGACAGTAATCACTTACCATCAGATGGACTTCATGATCGTTTGCTTTAATTTGATAAAAAAAGGAACTTACACCAGCTTTGAGAAGTTCCAACTTGCGTCGTTCCTTCTCAAGTCTCTTTGCTTCAATCTGGTCCAATATGGCCTGTCGTGCCATGCGTTGCATCTCCGATAGCCGTCTGGCTCTTTGCTCCGCTCTTTTCTCCTATGAACATTAACATTATTCATGTAGTTTTCATTAAATTTAATATGTACCAGAAGATCTACGATCACGATCAGGTAGATTAGCTTACTAGTACTGGTAAGCTAATCTACCTGATACGGTGTAGGACACATTTTGATGTATACTTATATAAATTCCTTTAAAATAAACTAACCTGATTACGTTAAATGTATTATTCTTTTTTAAAGAATGTATTAACCGAGTCTAAGGTAATTTGTTATTTGTATGAACCTCAAATAAATTTAATTTACTAATATTAATTATAAATTAACAATTATTTCTTTCTAACTTTCTCTTTTATATGCTCTTCTCGACGCTTCTCCCAAACTTGTTCTCTACTAGGACTATAGGTCTTGTACAAATCAAATGCTGTTTTCAGAGGCAGTTGTTCGTTCAGTGGCTTAGAATCATCCAAAGCAGCAACTTCTTGATACAATATACTCCTTACTAAAGCTGAAATAAATGCCTTGGCTTGATATATTCCAATACCCTCTTTATCTTTCCACTAAACATTTCCAAATTTTTATATATTTTTAATGCTCCTATTCAAACCTAGACACTATTTATAGAAGCTTACATAAATACGGCTGTTTTATATATACCCATACTAACCTGGATTTAAAACTACAATATAATATAGTATTAATTAAAATTACTTCAATATGCAAAACACGATGAGAGGTATACTCGTAAGTTAATATAGTATACATAGAAATAATTATTCACTTTTCTACAAATTGAGTGTGTGATACTTACATACGAAATTCTTATCTGTATCCAACAACCTAAAACATATTGCGAGAGCGGGAGCTGACAGTAACGTGAACATAGAAGCTTCGTTGATTGGTGCATCTCCTGCGTACAGTATGTCTTCTGCCAATTCCTTGGTTAATTGAATCTCTTCTCTACCCACCATTATGATATCTATCAATTAGAATGTTTCTTACATAAAAAAATGTGTGCGTGTACTAGCGTACACTCGTAAGAAGTGAAACTTCTTTATGACGTTATTTTTCAAAAATAATTTACTATATGCAACTTTACAGAAATTGGTTAAATGAAGTTAAATTAGATAAAGTTTAATAAAAGGCTTTTATTAAACTTTATCTAATAATCTAATCTATAATAATCTATCTAATATCACGCATGGTAGGGATAAGAAAAAGATGGCGCGTAACAGAAAAATATGGCGCGTAACGAAAAAATGTTACACTAAATTTTTTTCCAACCCCGATAAAGAAGTTTCACTTCAAAAATACTATATGCTTTGGCATTAATTACACCGCTTCTTTACGCATCATTTGTCATGTTTTATAACTTGGAACTATTTACAAAATATAAACTACCTGATGCTTGTAAATTACTAGGAAAGCCCGAGTACTTTAGTAGGATTAGAACGACTGGACTTTATTCTAGACTAAGCCACGTCTTCCTCTGCTTAATTACAATAGCTTCAACTACTGCTATTTTCTGGTTTAAATTTAGTTCTTTTTTTAAGATTGAAGTAGCAAACGAGCACGCAGTTTACCTTTTAGTATAATTATGATTACTGCCACACCAAGTTATCACTAATCCTAACAGCATTTGCAAGGTGGCTGAACCTGTGTGGTTCGACCACGGAGGTACCACTACACCTATTCCTAGCATGAAACAGTGTAAGAAATATGCTCCATAAGATTAAATATGTTTGTAAAAAGGATTTCAGAAACTCAACTATTCTCATTCCACCGCTCATAAAGTTCAGGATGAGCGTGTTTAGCGTGAGGCCAGTACAACACGAAGTTAAGATGTCGTAGATGCGGTACCATCAACTCGGCGCGGTGCTGCTTGCGAGCTGCCTGCCGCTTCGAAACCCTCGCTGCTGTTGTTTCGGCCTCCTGTTGCATCTCACTTTGACGTATTCTTTGCCAAGCCTTTGAAAATATTGTTAAAATCATACATTGGTTGAGCTGTGACAATAATCCTTCACTAACACTCCTCCAAATGCTGAGTACTTTTTTATAGTATGCAATTAGCATCGTTTGCTACTACTTCATACAATAGATCTGTTGGTTGCTAAGTCTACAAAAACGCTGTTTTTGTAGGCTTGGTAACCTATTACACCCCTGCTACCCGAAACCCCGAAAGCCCCTTTTAGTTACCTCTTATGTCAAACAAGGGACAACGTAGACCTATTAGCAGCAGTTAAAATTTAATTGGCTTAATTTCATTTTTTGTCTTTAAATATGTTCAAATTCAGATATAATTTACCATTTCTTCTTCTGATGGCTCGTCGATATCATACATTTTTCTTTCACAAGCCACCCCTTCCTTTGCCATCTTGAAATAATGCAATTCTTCTTTTGCTGCTTCTCCAAATCTCATATTGTCGACTCCGCGAAATACTCTTGTTATTTTTTTATTCTATGATAAAAACATTTTGCGTATAAGTAAGTAATCCTGTTTGTAATTGTGTTGCAGGTTGTCGCTGGATGCACAGATCATAAATAAATCTCGGACTTAATAAATTTTTGGTAGAAATACTCAATGCCATTATTGTTCTACTACTGATTTGCTCTCAGAATGATAGTTCTCCGGGCTCGCCAAGCGCAAATTGGTAGATTTCAACGACTTTTTAAAGTCATTGTTTTGGCGATGTGTCTTTTCATCATAAAGCTAAAATAATTAATTAATTTTCTAATATAACGCCACTGAGCGCCCATTTCACTCTAATTCAAAGTTGTAATAAAATTTAAATGTATATTAAAATATATAAATCCAAATAATTAAATTGATGACTGACCAAGATGAAAAGATAGACAGGTTGACTTTGGTTATGAAATCTCTCCAGTGATTGAATTTCATCTGCCAAAACCTGCAGAAGATAAACATAATAAGAGAGAGAGAAAGGTGTGGTTGCCGGCACACTTATATATGAGGCTACCTTAGAACCCCGTGTTCTATATAAAGTTTCTTACAGATGTCCATGGGCGGCAATGACCACTTACTACCAGGTGGACTGCATGCTCATTTGCTACTTCAATCTTATAAAATAATAATAATTATAAAACTACTTATCGCTATTTGCTCTAGTATCCAAAATGAATATACTTTTTCTATTTAAAAAAAGAACCCAATTTGAAGCAAACTACCGCCTGAAAATATCTGTAATATTTAGACCCAAAAAGAAAAATAGAAACTTATGCCATTTTTTACGTCTATATATATTTGATTTGAAATGGCTGGGAGCCTTAAATATCATAACACATTTTTTAAAACACATAAAATTAATACAAACGCGAAGTAAAATCATTTGTCCATCGCTCCAATCCAATTTTATCCGGTTAAAAAGATAGTTTAGTGCCGTGCAGTATCCTGAGAAGGAATTATATATTTCAGCACCTGTAAAAAATCATTAACTACAAATTTATAATAAATTTATTTCAGAAGGCACAATTTCTTCGCTGTTCCAAATTACCGTACGGTTGCATACATTCAATCTTCTCTACCTAGAACTCTTAGAATATTTAACAATCATCCTTTACAGTGCGCCTCAGTTTGATGTTTTTACAGATGAACGGAAGACGATTTTATCAGATTGTCTGCAATATTGTGAAATGAATGCGTGATGTATGCCTGAGTAATTAATTACAATTAATAATGTGTAATATAATTAATTCTAATTATTTAATTTACCTGCATTATATTATAATAAATAGTGTACCTAATTTTTTTTTTTTTTTATTTCACTGAAGTAGCAAACGAGCATGCAGTCCACCCGATGGTAAGTGTTCACTGCCGCCCATGGACATCTGTAATCAAATTCATACAGAACATGGGTTCTATCTGAAGTCAATCACAGATGCGTTGCTACTCCCGAGGACTAAGATGGTCGCCTCATATAAAAGTGTACCGGCAACCACACCCTTCCATCGAAACGCAAAAAATGCTTCACGCTAGAAATAGGTGTGGCGGTGGTACCTCCCCGGTCGAACTACACTGGTTCTACCACCTGCCAAATAGGTTGTCAGTCGACCGTGATGATTATAAATAAATAAATTCATTGACCCAAAAAGAACTAATAATAATTTTAATGTTATGCCTGACTTAGTTATGAAGTAGAAGGTGGCTTGTACGCATTTTGGGTCGTAAAATAAATTTATATTTTATGTTTACTCTTTAAAATTAAGTAGCAGGAATAGGATATGAAATTTCGGATCTGAATACGGATACAGAAATAATTTTATACCGGTGTCGAATACGGTTACGGATATATAGGTTATTTCAGAATATCCGTTACTTAAGTAATGGATATTACTAAATTAAAATAGATATATATTTGATATTTTGTTATAAATCTACGTTAAAATTAAATTCTACAATCATATGGGTTCAGTCATATCGGTTAGTATAATAGTTATCTTAATAGCAATAGCAATAACAATTTTAAATGCAATTTCAAATTAAAATGTGTCATTCAGCATTTGCACCTATCTGAAATTGATATTAATTTCTGATATTTGATAGTTGGTTACAGTTACATCTCCTTAATGTCCCGGCTATGTACCTACCTTTTTTTTTTTTTTTTTAAGTGGGTAATCCTCATGGATACCCAGCCACCCGGGGCGGCAGCTGGATTATGCCGGACTCTTACCGGCTAAACCCCCACTGTGTTTTCTCCTCGCACCGTACGGCGGGAACACGGGTAAGCTTTCGCAGTCATCCGCGAACCCGCCGGTGCCTGGCCGCTCCCGCAGCCCCTCCTCGCGTGGAGCATAAAGCTCCCCTCCAACAGCAAGGCGCGCCAGAAAACACAAAGGCGCGCCTTACCTCCAAGGCCCCATCCGCAGGGCGACGGTCCAACCCCGAGACCGCCACCCAGGGGCCGTGGGTGGGCATGGCAAGCCGACACCCGCAAGGCATCCCTACAGGCATCGACCAACCACACCCAGCGGCGGATCCGTTCTTTGGTTTCGCCGCAAACCACCAAACGGCCGCAGAGGATAGGGAGGACGGCAACGACACACCGCATCTCCTCTTCCTCTGCGGCCCCACCGCCAACGCATCTGACGGTGCGCCCCCGTTCGGTCGCGGGAGATAGGGTGCACGGCAACGACACACCGAGACACCTCTCCTCCCGCGACCCCTCCTGGCTGCAGAGGCCAGAAAACACCGACCTCCACAGCCCCCTCGGATGCGTCCGGAGCGGGCCCTCAGCCAAGCCCGCTCGGAGCGTCCCCTCCCTGGGATCTCTCTTGGCTTCACCGCGGCGCCCCCAGCCACGGTTACTGAGCCCCCTCACCACGACAAGGTGGAGATCCCTGCGAGGTACCTACCTATCTCAAGGTTAATCCTTTTTGCCATATGAAGTTGATATTTCTGTTTTTATCCAATTTAAGGTGAATCCACATAAGGTAAGTGGTTACTGCTATTGACATCTATAATCTTTTTCTAAGGTGGTAGAACCTATGTAGTTCGGGGAAGTACCACCGCCACACCTATTTCTTGCGTTTCGATAGAAGGGTGTGGTTGCCGGCACACTTTCACATGAGGCGACCATCATAATCCTCGGGAATAGCAACGCATCTGTGATTGACTTCAGATGGAACCCATGTTCTGTATGAAGTTTATTACAGATGTCCATGGGCGGCAGTGGCCACTTACCATCAGATGGACTGCGTGCTCGTTTGCTACTTCAGTCAGATATAAAAAATATATATATAAGCAACTTTATATATAGAACGGGCGTTATATCTGAAATAAATAACAGATGCATTGCTACTCCCGAGGACTAACATAGTAGCCTCATATAAAAGTGACCCTGCAACCGCTCCCACCGAATAACAAAAACTGCTCCACTGAGCTACACAGGTTCTACCACCTGTTATAATTAATATACAGGTAGGTTAGGTAATCCTAAAATTGTAATTAAAACCTAGAAATTGTATATACAATTAATGTGTTCATACTTGAACTTGAAATAAATATTATTACGATGGGACCGTGGGGTTCTGACGCTCGATCTTTCTTCAAGCACCTTTCGCAAAGGCTTATCGAGTGCACCAATGACCAAAGGGCTGGCGCTTACCTCGGGCAAAGGATTAGTATTGCCATCCAACGAGGCAATGTCGCCAGCGTTTTGGGTACGCTTCCCAAGGTCAATAATTAAATAATGAAGTTTTTATATATAATGTTTTTTTTCTTTTTAATATAGGATATTATATTTATTTATATGGTGTGAATATATATTTTAGTTTAAGTTAGTTTACATTTTACTTTAATATAAAATATGTTTTTTAATAAATTAGAATTGAAATAATAAATGTTTAATGTTTGCATTAAATATTATTATTGTAAAATAAGAAAGTACTCACATATAAGTCTATCTAGATTACGGCCGAGCATATAATCTAATTCTTTTTCATTATAAATATCAATGAATAGCTCTGGTTTCTTTTTAGCCATTTTGTTATTCCTTTATTGTGACTGATTCGATTTTTGCCTATTAAAACTATATAGGAATCTCTAAGGTCATGACGTGTAAACATTTATTAACTAAAATATATGTATAGACCTTTTTTATCGAGGGGCAAACCTTCAAACGGTACCCGACGATGTGGGAGCAACGCCGGGTTATGTGGGATATTTACCTCACTAAATGTGGCCATCCTCAGCGCTGCGTGGAGAACTCCGGGATCTCCAATGGAACACAACCGGGGTCTTCCGAATGCGATACCCCCTTTGGGCTTTTCCCAGTGAGCATTGTACACACTGCGCCTCCTGTTGCTTAAGGCAGCATGTGGCCACACATGCCGTCGTCCTACGCGGGGTCGCTTGGCTGGACGGTTCGAGCTTCCACTCTTACCGCCCGCAACCCCTGAAGCCCGTTTTAGTCGCCTCTTACGATAGGCAGGGGATACCGTAGCCCTATTCTGATCCTGGAACTACAGGGGTAAAGATATATAGGTACCTAGTACCTTTTTTTTTTGTTACGGGGAGGAAACCTTCAAAAGGTACACCGAGTCCTTGGGAGAGACTCAGGGTTATGTGGGATTTTTACCCACTAAAACCTCCTCGGTGGCCTTCCTCAGCGCTTGTAGTAGGGGACTCGGAAACTCCAACGGAACGAACCGGTGGCCCCTAGCGCATGTACCTAGTACGAGTATGTAGGTACCTAGTACCTACAGTCAAAGCTGATTCGACGGGGTTACATTCCACAAATATGCCGCGAATGAGAAATGGTAATTTGTACAGGATTACAGAAGATACGTTCCGAAGCACAAAAAAAAAATTTGAATCAATTCAATGGCACTTTCATCGTTGATTTAATTATAGTAGTTATCGAATTTAATCAGATTTAGTCAAGAAATTTAAATAATAAATAAGTAGGTATATTATTTTGACAATATGTTTAAAAAACCAAAAAACAAAAATTTATTATGAAGTCATCTATCTATCTTTTTTAGGCTGTCGGGTTTTTAGTAGATAATTTAACAACGTTAGGTAGGAACTTGTTAATTGTAGCAATTAAACCCGCGAATAAGGAAGTTTTTGCCACGTATAAAGGAAATTAGTGAATACCTAGGTATAATAAAAACGTGAATACTGAAATCGTGATTTATGAAACTTTGACTGTAATGAAACAATATAACAATATTTATATAAAAAATACTATCTTTTCAAAATTATTACGAACGCAATAGTATTTTAGAGAACCTACTTAATTATTGAGTATAGGTCTATAGGAATAGTAGAATTATTCTGAAATTCGCTGAAAGACAGAATGATGCATTCTTTAGGTACCATCTTTGTGTATATAATTTATAATGGGATAGAGCCATCTGGTAATAACCTAAAGTATTAACAGAACTGAGCAAACAGTTTCAATATCTTTACATACTCACTAGATGGCGCTATAAAGTACTATAAATATATGTTACTAATTTTTATGATACTTCTTTTATAGTACATATTTTATTTTTACATTAATTTACATTTTTATACTAACTTTTTATTTGCAAACATGACTATAGTACTTTCTGGAAGGCTTAATTTTTAGTCTATAACAACACTAACAAGCCGTCAATGTCATTCGGCCATATTGAAATTTCAGTGATTTGGAAATTATCGCCTGCGATGGAGTCATATTTTTGTGCAAGAGATTCTGATTGCAGCTCTAACGTATATTCATGGAAATTATGTCATTTGTCATACGTTTCTATGTTTGGTTGTGGTCTTGGCAGAAAAACTTCGATAGTTTGACAATTTTCGCGTGAGATTATTGTCCTTAGAAAATCGCCGTCGATCCGGGAGACATCTTGTGATAAAAAAGCAAGTCGCTTGCCTGACTGAATTTGTCTTTCACGTGAAAAGTTAGCAAACTCGATCGGTGCTATAAAGTCCGTAAAAATGGACGTGTCGTGGGGTGCGTATTGTTTATGTGGGTAAACTGAGTAGTTTCATGTATACGACGTATACGAATACGTTTGATTTTATTGCAGACGCAGATAACTTCGAGCCGAAACTTCCGACCACGTTGACATCGTCCAACAGATGGGAGGGCGAAGACGAGGAAGAGATTGTCAAGGTAACGATATGTGGTGCCAAATTGGCGTAACATTACGTATGAGGAACATACAAAGTATATATCGTTGGTGACTATGTGCACATAACCTCAACGTGACAAGGTGTTGACGTCAGCTTCTTTTGTAGGAAAGCTGGGAAGATGAGGAGGAAGAAAAAAAAGATGAGGAGAAAAAAGAAGTAGCGCCGCCGCCCGCGAAGCCCAAGAAAAAAATACAGGACAAAATAGCTGAAAAAGAGGTATGGGCTTATATTTTTTGTGCACACTTAAAGGTCATAAGGCCATTGGAATTTTTTTATACAGCCAATTTCAAAACGAATGCACAGATAAAACAATAAGTGTAGCTCAAAAGTAATCATTTGAAAGATTCCTGTAATTTTGATTAAAGTATACTAAATGACATAATAGGAGCAAATGAAAATTTCAATCTTAATGCTTAAAATGTTTACAATATTCTGTACAAAGAAAATAAAGAGCAATTGATGTGATGAATGATTCATCCAATTAAGTTATGACCACTTGTTTATAGAACAGTTTGGCACCAGTAGCAATGCTAATTGTTTGGTATTCTGGATCATAGTACTTAAAAACATCATACCCTTATTGACCTTGTTAATATTATGAAAGCCAAAGTTTGTGAAGGTTTAAGGTTTAATAATTACTAAAAATTTGCATATTATTTCATGGGTTATCAAAAATATTGCAAAGGAGATGTTTCAATCTTGGCTAGGTATATGTACACCATCTCAAAAAATCGAAAAAAATCTCAAGAATCCGAAAAAAATACTTAAAATTTATAAAAACGTGTACTTTTCTGGTACAAAACCAATTAAAATCAACTATTTTCTTCGTTTTCCAATATGGCGGAACAACTGATTAAGACAGTCTGTGGACAAAACTATCGGTGTCATTATCTAACAACTGTCATATTTATTCTTTTACTAGATCCATTCATCTGTCTTCTTGTTCTTAGATATTTTCACGGAATATTTTCGTGTGCGTATTGTGTTGGAGTTTCTATATCAAGTTATCAAACCCCTGGCTTACATATCTTGGATTTCGGATCGCTGCTTACCTCAGTTGACTTGACTTTCATATTTTGGACTGTTCGTCGGTTAACCTGTTGGCCAGACTAGTGAATAAAGGATTTACATACTCAACTTGGACTTCCAAGCATCAACTGATTTATTCGGGTTTGAATTGAAATCATAATTGTAATTGACAATTAACTATGAGGTAAGATTAGTCTTTGTTTACATTTGTTTACATAGAACCATAACTATACAATAGTTTTAAGGTTAATCATAGCTAAGCTAAATAATGTAATAATAAGTTTTTCCTTTTTTTGCATTGGATCAGAATTCAGATAATCACTGACAACTGATTGTCATTGTCACAGTTTGTTTATTAACCTCAACTGTCAAAATGAAATAATATCGCCGCCATTATATTGTGTTGCAATTCTAACTTAAAATTCTACTCTTGTACCAATAAACCCAATCGATTTTAATAAAATGCTTAGTTTAAAAGTGCTCTATACTTTACTGGCTTTTTTATCATATGGTGTACAGATACCTGGCCAAAGGTCCATACATTTTGAAACATCTCCTTTTTCTTATACCATTGGAGTAGCAAATAAGAGTCATACTCCACCTTACAGTAAACATAATCCATATGGTACATGGTCATTGCCTTCTATGAACATCTGTAATTGGCTGTAGTTTCAAGGGAGGTTCTATATAACATCAACACCAGATCTGTCTTTAGAGGACTTAGATTGTCATCTCATATGTCTCACTGGCCATCACAGTAGCATGTGAAGCGGCTCTTGTATTGCACCTTGTTATGAAACAAGAGCCGCTTCTTCACACTAGACATATGTTTGACTGTGGTGCCTCCCAGATCAAACCATACTTGTTCTACCATACACATGTATGAACAGATAGATATACATGTACTAGGCTCACATAAGTAGACCAGTGGGTGAAATCTAGTGGTGCAATAGTTACTATACCAGTTTTGAGTCTACCTAGCACCGTTTGAAATGAGAGGTTTTTGTTTTTCATAGGCCTATACAGGGGCTCTTACAAATTGTCAGTTACATATATTTTTTTTACACTACCACCGGATCGGAACATGACCTCAACTGAGAAGATCCAGCAAGAAGCTCAGTTAGTTTGTCTTTTTCCTTTGTCTATCTTTTCTTTCTTTGCCATCTTGTTTTTACATTGATAATAATTTTTTTTTTCCCATTTAGACAGGTTCTATCTCAGAAACACATTTAATTGATCTTAATTCAAATCATTGTCTTATATTAATTTATTTCGTTATTGCACCTCTATAAAATTACAATAGGGCAATCTTAATGCATGTTGGCATTCTCTGTCAGTCAGCGGAGCGGAGTTTAGATAGTGCTCTCGGACGAGTTTTTAAAACCGCCAGTTATATTTATTATTTAAAAAGCAGCTCTCCTAAAGTAAAATGTATGGTCAAGAGCAACTCATTGTCGCTGGCCAATATATAAAAAGGTACAGATTATTATATATTTAACCACTTCTCGGCGTACATTGTACATCAATGGATATAAATAAGAAAAAAGACAAACCCGCTGAGTTCTTGACATTTCATTTCATTTAATTTCATCATAATAAACATTGTAGCATTAAAATTTTGTTTCCACAATTAGCATACAGTCTACAACCAAAGTATTGGAAGGGCATTAGGCTGGCCCCTTACGTATTTCGTTTTGTTTCTTTGAAGTGTATTAATATACATTATGTTGGCATTCAATAAAAACATCTTGATAACACAAAAACAATAAAAACAATAAAAAACAATAAAAACAACAATAAAAAAGTCTCAAAAACAGTTCTCAGACATGTCACAGAAGCACTTGTCACATCTGATATCATTAATAAATACAATAAATAAAGGTGTGAAACAAAATAATGTATGTATTAATTACTCCAAGTAATTATAAATACCTATTTATGTTGTGGTGAAAGTTGGTCTTTGATAAGACGCTTGAACATAATATGTTGCATAACTTATTCAACGATATGGTGAAATACTATACATGCCTATTACAACTGTACTTTTGAAAAGGATTACTTATTTTCTGTTTGCTAATTTTGGTAACTAGTAATGTTTTTGTAATAATACTATTGCACGTAATTTGTATTAGAATTATTCCAAAAATAAACTTTTTTGTAACACATCACTTTTATGATCCATTATTCAATTATCCGCTTCAAAAATGAACAACAAAACAAAGTCATTTTCTAAAAAATACTTGAAACTAGCTATGCCCTGTGGTTTCGCCTGTGTTTAAATGTGTAATAGCTTTTAATGGCGTAGGTAGATTTTTATGAAATAATGGTGTTTAATGTAATTTGCAAAATCAGATAAACACAAAAGTTGTAATGATTTCCTCAAAGTACTGTAGTTGAAAAATTATTTAACCAAGCTTTATATGTACTAAGAATATAATTATGTATATAATATTTGTTAAGCTATAAAATACATTTGTTTGTAAATAGCTTTTATCTAATATAAAGAATATGTTACAGCGTCTGGAACGCGAGAAAGCAGAGCGATTAGCTGAAAAAGATGAAGAAGAACTTACACCGGAGCAGAAGTTGGCTGAGAAACTTCGCCGGCAGAAACTTCAAGAGGAGTCTGACCTTCGACTTGCCATGGAAACATTTGGTAAATACCATCATTGTATATACGTATAATTACTTTACATAGGATTAAAGTAATACATATGTATTATTACTTTATTACCGCGGCTTCAACCTTTTTGATCATGTCTGCCACGTTAATGAAAATCATATCCGATAAACAACGTCGTACTATGCATGCAAAATTTCAGATAATTTGACTAGTAGTTTTAGCATTTGAAGGTGGTAGAACCAGTGTAGTTCGACCGGGAAAGTACCACCGCCACACCTATTTCTAGCGTGAAGCATTTCTTGCGTTTCGTTGGAAGGGTGTGGTTGTCGGCACACATTCACATGAGGCGACCATCATAGTCCTCGGGAGTAGCAACGCATCTGTGATTGACTTCAGATGGAACCCATGTTCTGTATGTAGTTGATTACAGATGTCCATAGGCTGCAGTGACCACTTACCATCAGGTGGACTGCATGCTCGTTTCCTACTTCAGTCAGATAAAAAAAAAGGCTCTCACTACTCAATTCAGTGTAGAATTGAGTAGTAAATAGGGATTGCAATCCGGCCTCATTTTCAATCCGGCCGGATCCGGCCGTTTTTTTTCTTAATCCGGCCGGATCCGACCGGATCCGGCGTAATTAATGGAACGGTTAAAACAGTGTAAAAAAGGATCGATTTCTAACGATCATTATTTTTGTAATGTGAAATCTTTGTCAAAATATACAATCACCGGATCCGGTGGTAAATTGGTACCGGATCCGGTTTGTGTAAATTTGTGCCATTTCCGCCGGATTACCGGATCCGGTTTTCCGGATTGCAATCCCTAGTAGTAAGACAGTGACAGAATTCGAAGCGACGTATATTACTACTGGTATTAGGCGTAATTAGGTCAAATAAAGACGACTCTGATTCTGCCTTCTGATTGTGAGTTAATAAGTTCAATGCCACTATGATTTTCATTAATGCTTTGCCGATGCCAATGTATTTTTTACAAGGTACTTTGAACGCTTCTGGCGTGTTTTTGGCATCGTATTAATATTTATAAAAACACGCATATTGGAAATTAAAGAAATTATGTGCTGTTGTAGAAGTTCTTTTACCTCTCACAAGTGTTGATTTGAAATGTAAAGTTTGAATGTGGTTGTTGAAGATTAAAGTGAATAAAGAAAAAGTACACATTCGTAAATAAGTACAAAAATAATGCTAGATAGCAATATGTATTCTCTGTAAGTTACTCATAAGCAACACAATTTGTATAGTTTAACAATAAAATGTATACTCACAAGTTAAAATACGTAGAATTATAATTTCAATACTGGTTTATTGAAATTATAATTCTACGTATAAGTAATACCAATATATCTGTAGTACCTATCTTTTTTTTTGTTGCGGGGAGGAAACCTTCAAAAGGTACACCGAAGCCTTGGGAGAAACTCCGGGTTATGTGGCACTTTTACCCACTAAAACTTCCTCCGTGGCCTTCCTCAGCGCTTGTAGTAGGGGACTCAGAAACTCCAACGGAACGAACCGGTGGCCCCTAGCGCAGCGCCCCTCACGGGCTCATCTCTTGGGGGACGTGTACCATCCCCCTTCACCATCCGGTGCTTACGGCGAGATGCAGCCACACATCCCGCCGTCCTTCTCGGGGTTGCTTGTTGGACGGTTCGAGCTCCCACTCGAGGCCCCCTGTTAGTCGCCTCTTACGACAGGCAGGGGATACCGTAACCGTATTCTACTCCCCGACTACAAGGTGAAACCTGTAGTACCTACCTACTGTTACTGTATTTACAATTTTATTTCTTATAATTATAATTATGTAACAGGCTGGTATTTTTTAATTTTTTTTTTATTCACGTCCGGTCTAAATAACTAATTCTTACATTACGAAAAATCCATCACTGTGACATCACTACATAGCACAAAACAAATTCGCTTTGCACTGTCTGTCCCTATGTACGCTTAGGTCTTTAAAACTACACTACGGATTTTAATGCAGTTTTTTTAATAGATAGAGTGATTCAAGAGGAAGGTCTTTATGTATAATACGTGCATAATGGAGGACCACTGATAATTTTCGTTTCAGAAATAAATTTTAATAAACGTCCATGCCTCAATGCTTTTCTATATTATAAATAATCCAGTACAAAACTTTCGTTTTTTCTAGCCCATTCTTGTTGGATAGTATTTCTTAAAGGTTAGCTAAGACATAGTATCAATGGATGTTGCACAATGAAAAAAATATTGCAAAAATAAAATATTTGGCTCTTAAAATTTATCTCTTCTCGATTGCAGGCATAACAGAAGGCACTGTAGGTAAGCTAGACAGCTTCCACCCGACGACCAAGGAGGAGTTCACAGAGTTTGCGGATCTTCTCTGCAAAAAGATGAACTATTACAAGGCGAAAGAGGAATTTCCCGCGTTCGTCGATGAACTTGTCAGAAATATAATTGTCAATAGTGAGTACCATGATCAATTGATAGAACCCATTCTGGTGTTTGTGATAACGCTTCTTTACTTTAATAACGAGTTATATTGAAAACTACTATGTATATTAGTACTACTACTATTTCAACTACTATTTATAGGTGGTAGAACCAGTGTAGTTCGCCCGGGGAAGTACCACAGCCACATCTATTTCTAGCGTGAAGCAGTTTTTGCGTTTCGATGGAAGGGTGTGGTTGCCGGTACACTTTATATGAAGCGGCCGGTTTAGTCCTCGGGAGTAGCAACGCATCTGTGTTTGACTTCAAATAGAATCCATGTTCTACATAAAGTTGGTTACCGTTGTCCATAGGCGGCAGTGACCACTTACCATCAGGTGGACTGCATGCTCGTTTGCTACTTCAATCTTAAACTAAAATTTTAAAGGAGGCTAATCGTTGAGTTACATAAAATAAAATTCGTTAAAAGGAATTACTTACACAGATCAAATACTATCATTATAACACCTAATGACTTTCCGGCAAATTCAAGACAAACATGATAATTATGAAATTTAACAAAAGTCAATTTGTAATTCTCACATTGTTGAGGTAAAGAAACGATAAGTATCACAAGGCTACATACCTTGTGCTACTTATCAATTAGTTACCTTACCACTTGGTGTTAAGTAGTCACTATCAAGCATTTACGTCTTTGACAAACTCCATATGCAAGTGTTACTATCTGAGCCAACGCATTGCCATATTGCCCTTGTGGGTACTAGGATGGATGCTTCATACGCACAAAGAAAACCGGCTAACTGCGAGTTTAACTCGCGCACGAAGGGTTCCGTACTATTATAAAATGCGACAAAAAATCATGCTCGTATGGGAGTCAAACATGATATTTATTTTACTACTAGCTCTTACCCGTAGCTTCGCCCGCACGGTCAAAGGGACTTAACATTAGCATTTGATAGCGTGATTCAGAATTTTCAAATGAATTTTACTAACGCCATCTATTAACAACGTCTGTAACTACTATGTGTATCAACTAACAAAACATCTGTATTCTGATGGGAATAAGAGAGCTCGGTAAAAAGTAGCTTACGTCACTCTCCGCCCTTCCATCGTCGAGTTATATGGGATTTTATCCGTAATAAAACTCCCTGGTGGCCAATCTCGGCGCTATAAAGAGGACTTCGGGATCTCGTAACGACCGCAACCGGAATCCTCTGAGCGCGTTGCCCCTTTCGGACTCTTCCTCGGTGAGCATTTGCGCTCACCGTGTCTCCTGGTGTTTATGCATCCAGCATGCAACATACTGCCGACCTTCCCAGGGTAATTTTGGTGGACAGTTCGAGCTACCACTCTAATCGTCCGAAACCCAAAAAGCCCCCTTTTAGTCGCCTATTATGACAGGCAGGGGCTACCGTAGCCGTATTTTTTAACCGGCTACAGTTGAGCTTCATGCTAGAAATAGATGACAGTGTTAATCTTTGATCTAATTATATTAGTTCTAATGTACGCAATATTTGTATAAATAATCATGATACATATTTGATTGCATTGAATTTATAAAAAAAATGATTTATAATTTTCAGTGACTTCTGCTGACATCAAGAGGATAAAACTTACGGTGGACAACATGTATATTGAGAAGCAAAAAGCTGAGAAGAATGAAAAGTCAAAGAAACCCACAAAGGGCAAGGGCAAGGCTAAATTAAAAGTAGAAGGTGACAATGTAAGTAAACATTATTATTTTGGTTTATATTTGGTTTTATTGCTTCCATAAACAAATATTACCAGTGATAATTTATTTTCAATGATTACATATAAAAAACACATGGTTAGTTACTAGCCTTAGATAGCCTAGATCTTTTTTCTTTCTTTTTTTGTTTTCGAGGAGGAAACCTTCATAAGGTACTCGACGCCGTGGGAGCGACGCAGGGTTATGTGGGATATTTACCGCACGAAAACCCCCCCGTGGCCGTCCTCGACGCTACAAAGAGGAATCCTCTTATCGCGTTGCCCCATCGGGCTCCTCCCAGATGGGCGGCTGGGCCCACTGCCCCGTCTAGTCTTTGCGACGTTATGCGACCGCACATGCCGCCGTCCTTCCCGGGATCGCCTGACCAAACGGTTCAAGCTGACCAACGGCTGCTAGAGCCCCCCCCCCAATCCGGAAGCCTCTTTTAAACCTATCCTATCCTATCACGACAGGCAAGGGATACCATAGCCCTATTCTGATCCCGAAACTACAGGAAAGAGATAGCCTAGATCTTAGTCACCTTATTCTGATCCGATGATAATATAAGACAAGATATTATAACCAACAATTTATTAATGTCTCCGAAAACCTATATCAAATAAATATGTTACATCCAATTTATTTTTATCATTACAGGCGCATCTCAACCAATACGACACATATGGCAATTACGATGACGACTACGACGACTTCATGTAAACATACACTGCTGCGTACTCCACCGGTACCTGGTTTCTGAGCTTCATACGTTGAATATATTTATTATAACACTACTTGTAGACTTATGTTTACACGCTTGCCAAGTTAATTATGTCTACGAAGAATGGAAAGGTTTGTGCATCTACTAATGTTGATGTTTACTTATAATTATTATAATTTGTCTGTCCTGTGTAAGCTGTGATAGCCTAATGGTTGGTACTCGGTCTTGATCGAGGGTACCAGGTTCGATTCTCAGGCACGCATCACAGATTTTTCTAAATTTATGTGCGTATTACAAAATAATTATCACAGTTTTATGTTGAAGGTAAACTTCGTGAGGAAACCTACACACATAAGGTCTTTAAAATAAAAGCTGTCGAAATTGGGTGAAGTTTACCAAATCGCACTAGGCCATCACGGTGGACTATGGCCTGATATCATCTCATTCTGAGTGAAAACCTAAGCCCAGCAGTGGGACCATAATGGGTTACCAGAACCTATCATTTGTAATAATTTTCAATTTGTGGACTGTCAAACAAGTCAACAAAGTCTTTCGAAATGTTGTTGTTTACTTTATCATTAGCAGTAGCTATAATCGGTAGCTCGTGGCATTAATTAATTGGGCAAGCGTTCGTTTTAATATTTTAAGTGAAATGTAACCGTTTAAAATTAGAGCACCAACTATTGAGATTAGGTGCTCATAATGGACTTAGGGCACCTGCAAAAGTAGGCAAATGTTTCGATAATTTTTAATGCAATATGTTTGAAAATCAATTGGGTATCTTGTTTCTGATTGTTCTGTTATGGTTTCTTATAGCACTTAATATTGTTGATACTCTCAACGTAAAGGTGCTCATAAATCGTGTACATTGGTGCTCTAAATGTAATTTAATTCCAATGTATTCATTAATTTTATTTTAGCCGTATTACGTTAGTATTGCGATTATACAGACTTTACGAGAAATTTCATTTGATAAGTACTTGCATAATTTTGATTGTAATCGAGTCATCGTTTCTCAACCTTATCACGTTCTGTTTGTTACAACTTTGAGGAAGATATCCTTGTTAAGAATCTTGATTTTCCTGTATTTCATATGAGAGGAAGAAAGGGAGAATTGAATAAATACTTTTATTTGATGTTTTTAATTACCACTATTTTAAAAGTAAACTTTTATGAGTATAAAATTTCCTAATTTCAATCTAATTTGTAGTTATTCTGGTTAATTGTATAATATTTAATTGTGTAAAAAAAAATATACATCTTTTCGCAGTGTACATTGTACGTTTATATTTATATATTTTTTTTACCCCTAGGTTGAGAAACGGTGTTTTAAGTTATATAATTATCTCAATATATAATGATTGTGTTAAATAACTTAATGTAAACCTTTTACATAAATATCGTTATAATCAATCGTGCTGGCCTATCTTCCTTCCATGTCGCATAAATGCATGTGATTTAGTTGTAACTAAAATTTGCTCAAAAAAGGGATTTATTTTCTAATAGTACCATGCCTAGAATGTTGAATTTTTGGAAATGTTTCCAATTTTGGCCGTAAGGGGCGCCACTGTGGGATTTTCATCGCGAGTTTTGAAATAATCACTGATTTGAGAGTTAGCCATATTATATGACCTGTCAGTCTTATTAATTTGATCGCCATATGTGGGGAGTTTTTACATCAGTTGGTAAATTGAATGATATCACAAATTGTTATTCAGACCTATTTATTTAAGAGTAATGTTTTATTCTAGTATGTAATGTATAAATAGACTTGTCCTTTAAGAATGGATGGCTAACAGAGCAACGAAGTTTTTTCGTTAAATCTAATATAATGCTGGCATTCAATATCATGATTTATAATCTGTGTAGATAATTTTAATTGTCCATATTTCTTAAGGTGGGCATTCGCGTTACAACGGTATACGGACTGTCAAACGAACTACGGTCGTATGCGACAAGTTCGATCGTGAATGGCTGGTCCTAAGGCGGACTGTACGACCAAGGACATGTCGCAGGTCCGTTGAAGTATTCATCGACCTTTATGTATACGCAGCCTATGGCCTTTTTAAATCATTGTTACTTTGTCGTTGCCCTTAGAAACTGTAACAGTCAAAACTATTTTTGTAATTATTTGACAAGACCATAATGAAATAAAAGCCGACACTGTTAAATTAAATAAAAGTGAAGATTATCTCTGTTACCTTACTAAACAGGGTCTGGTTTTTGCTAAATTGACTTTCCATACCAAAACTTCTATCTTGAAAATGTTGTACTAAAACGACGTTTTGATTGAAAAAATCATCGATTTAAAATCAAACATTCAACATGCCAACTTGAGTTTAAATCCAATTATCATTTGACGAATGATGAAATATCACAGTTGATTAGGAAATCTGTTTCCTCCTTAAAGACAAGTCTTACGCCCTAGTCTTCTATACCCAGAAACCAGGTACCACAGTCAAACACATGAACTTCCATTACAAATGTGCTTTATGTCATCGCCTGTAATTTGTACAAGTTGACAACGTGTTTGACAAGCCATGTATATCTCGTATACTTTATTTTACAATTTAATAAAGTCGTATTCAACGGTTACGGTTCGATGTTATGTTATATAGAAATAATAAATTTTTTATTGTGATAAAATTGTTGTTTGATTTTTTGAGGTGACAAAATCTACCTATTGTTTGACAAATGAAGCTCAACACTATAGCTATTTCTGTCTTTTTTTTTTTGTTTTCGAGGGAGAAACCTTCCAAAGATACCCGACGTCGTGGGAGCGACGCAGGGTTATGTGGGATTTTTACCGCACTAAAACCCCCCCGGTGGCCGTCCTCGGCGCTGAAAAGGAGGACTCCGGGATCTCGAAACGACTTCAACCGGAATCCTCCGAGCGCGCAGCCCCATCGGGCTCCTCCCAGATGGGCGGCTGGGCCCACCGCTCCGTCTAATCTTTACGACGGTATGCGACCACACTTACCGCCGTCCTTCCCGGGATTGCCTGACCGAACGGTTCGAGCTCCCACTCTAGCCGTTTGCAACCCCGGAAGTCCCTTTTAGTCGCCTCTTACGACAGGCAGGGGATACCGTAGCCCTATTCTGACCCCGAGGCTACAGGGACAGCTATTTCTGTCTAATAACAGCTGTGTACAATGCTGCTTTGTTATGGTCTGAAGGTATGATAAGGGCGACTTAGATCTTATTTGGTTGTTTCTTAGGTGGTTGATTACAGATGTCCATAGTTTGCAGTAACAACGACCCTCGTAGCGGAGTGGACACAATATATGTAGGTCTGTGTTCTGAGTTCGATACCCAAACAGGTATCTGAATGATGAATATAGATTTCTGTTCTGGGTCTGGGTGTTTGTGCATTTGTCTTTGTATCTCCATGACACCCACGGCACAGAAGAAAATCCTACTGTAGAAAGTGTGTGTTTACCAAGTGTTAGAACCAGTGTAGTTTGACCGGGGAGATACCACCGCCACACTTAAGCGTTAATTTGTAGCGTGAAGCAGTTCTTGAGTTTCGATGGAAGGGTACAATCACACCCTTCCATCGAAACTCAACTATACTTTTATATGAGACGACCATCTCCTTGGGAGCTTCCTGTGATTGCCGTCAGATAGTAACGTTTCTCTATGACGTTTTTACAGATATGTATGAGCGGGAATGGTCACGTACCATTAGTAGACTACTACTTCAATCTTATAAAAAAAAAACATAATTCACACAGTGAGAGCGAAAGGGCCCAAAGTAAAATGTTCAGGAAATTGATATTTTAATTTACTAATATCGAAGCATTGACTAGTGTATTTTAATGTGACGATTTCGTACGTAATGGACAAACGTTGCTTTCTTAATAACCATACACTTTAATAAACCCGTCGAAATGTGAACGCAGTTTTCTTATTTTACAAAACTAAAATTTCGCATTGGCTCCCTTTTATTTCATCCGTGTGATCTTATTTAATCTCTTGTGTTCACGAGCGGTTATGACCACATCACCAGAAAAATTCTGCTCATACAAACAACAAAATATGCAATTAATCTTATGTAACAAACAAAAATTAAGTGGGTATCTGTCTACTAATGACTCGTGAGTAAATAGTGATTGTAAATGACACAAAACTATAACAAGGCCTCCATAACCATCACTCATGTCACGCGATATTTCGTTACATTTCATTGTAGTCAATTCGACCGTAAATTCAAAATGGAGATGAATAGTTTGTTTAACGACAGCTACTTAAGTATTTGGTCAGTTACGAAAATGATCGTGTGTGCTTAAATGGTTAAACTGCAATGGTTTATGAAATAAACCATTGCAGTACCAAATGATCCCTGATTTCACCAGTGTTATAAAAAAGTAATAATTTTAAATTGTAAAAACTTTTTATGGATTTGACTAAAAAAATACTTTAAAGTAAGGGATATTCATATCTTTCAATATTAAATTTAAAAGTTTTGCTTTGATACACAAACTGAGAGACAAATAACCAATAGTTATAATTATTTAAAAGTTGTTTTACATTTATTTTATTTATACTAACTTTTAGTTTCTGTGAGGGTAGACATGATTATTTTCGAATTCCGATTGATGTTGCATCACGAGGTCGCGATATTATACGATAGTACGAAATCTTTTCGATTTTGCTGTGATTTTGAATATCTTAGAAATTACAAGAGTAAGAGCAATGTTTAGATATCCGGCAAAAATTGTGAACAATGAAGAACACAAGCCTGTGTTTATTACGTAGGTAAGTTGTAACCAATTATTTGTACAGTGTATCTGTTTATGTTTTATGCTACATCTCGTATACACCGGATGATCATAACTGATAAGACGTACTGGGCTTGATTAACCCTTAGGTTAAATAGGCTGCAGCCTAGGACGCGAGGATTGAGGGGGCGCGCTGATATCATGTTTTCGCATGCACTATTAACCTAGCATCATTGCATCTACGCTACATATTTCAACTATACCGAGACAAAACACTAACAAACCGGAGGATGTAGATTTGGCGACCTTTTTTTTTGCTCGACAAGCTGTACTTAATAGTTACTTTGAGGCCGACTGTAACACACCTGGTTGAGGCGCGCCCTTGATTAGCCTAGAGCGGTCAGAATTCTTGATCAGTCGCTGCTCGTACCTACCTGTAATACACGTCTCTTGGTCCTCATAGAGATACAAGATTTGGTTGCCAACTTACTTTGATTTTAGCATTTTAGCCCTCGGGAGTAGTGACCCACCTGCGATTAACTTTAGATAAAACCTCTGTTCTATTAACACCTAGATGTCCATGGGCAGCGGTGATAAATTGCCATGAGCTGCACTGCATACTTTTTTGATACCCTTAATTATCTATAAATTTCTCAGCAGTGGTATCACACACGAGTTACGAAATGTGCTAAGTCCTAAAAATATGTACGCGCATTTTGGTATTAAACACCCGCCAAAAAAGGAAAATATAATTGAAATCACGCCCACTTATCTCTTCTTACAAAAAAATCTGCAACATGAGAGAGATTCCTACAACATGTCACAATATTTGTGTTAATAGTTACAACATTCGTTACACGAAGTGTTCAGATACATGTAGATGAATGTTCAGTAAAATAGTATGTAAGCTAGTACGAAAGTAGGTACTTGTGATTTCAATTCAATCTTCATTTCACTTTTATATGAGGCGACTATCTTGTCCTCGTGAGTAGTAACGCATCTTTGACAGACTTCACATAAAACTAACAAAATTTACTTAATTAATTAACTCTCAAATAATAAAAGAACACGTTACCTAAATCTACTAAATAAAACATAATAAGTAATAAATTAAGTCTAGTATGCAGATGTAGTTAAAATACTGCAGGCGGGTAGCCCTAACGCGAAATCTCGTCCAGCGCGTCTGTAGGTATAAAATTCAAAAGCTGAGTTAAAATACTGTATGATAATACTACTGTGGTAGGAGCGATGATTGACTTATTACTGTAAATAACCTTCTTTGTGGTTTCCTGCTAATTAACAAAAGAGTGGTATTTAAAACAAGATTTTAAAAAAGAGCGGAAAATTACAATTTTAAAAGGTATTTTTAATTAGGCAGTAGGGGCAGTTTGAGAACCTCTACTATAGGCAGTAGAGTATCACTACTACGTCTTAAATAAAAAATATAAAAACATCTAAACATGGCGATGAAACAAATTACTGCATTAAATTATTTCCGACGCTCTAAACGGACTCATCGCGAAATCTGTCGTAATATCCGTCCGAATTGGCAGTAAATCGGATAATGAGATGATTAGGTCGAGATCACAGTACCTACTGCTAGTTTTGGAACCCTCGTCAACCCATTATTGTCCCACTGCTGAGGACGGGTCATCTCTCGGAATGAGAGAGTTATAGGCCATAGCCCACCGCGCTGGCCAAGTGCAAATTGGTAGACTTCACACACCTCCGAGAACTTTTTTTTTTAAAGAACTCTCGGGTATGTAGGTTTCCTCATGATGTTTTCCTTCACCGAAAAGCAGTGATAATTAATTTTTAATACGCACATAAATCAGTGGTGCGTGCCTGGGTTTGAACCTCGGACCTCCCGATTGAGAGGGCAAGTTTCAACCATTAGGCTATCACTGCTCTCAGTTTTGGATTATGGACTAATATTGTCGCGAAATTTATACTTTTTTAATAGATATTGGGTAATTAGGATACGCGGGTGTTAGATTTCTTTTGACGATATTTCCACCCACCGTAATGCCGAATGCAACTACTTTATTTGCTCATCAATTAATAGCCTAGGAGGTAAATATTAATACATTTGTATAATTCTGAATGATATTTAACCATTCGATCAAACAACTACTTAGTCGTACTAAGTAATTTACTTTGATCATAAAATTTTACTACTCACCTAGCCAAAACGGTGACGAATTCAATTGTATCAAATCATTCAAGTTGTTGCATTATGATGACGAATTTTCTTAATAAAAACAATTATCCCCAGATTTTATAGCGCCACGGAAAACGCCTGCTTAAAAAAGCCTGCGCAAAAACGTGCATTTGATACAAAGCCGTATGAAGCCAGCTTTACAGTTACTAACGTCTTGCGACCGCGATAATATTACGTCAAACCTTTTACAGAATTACGGTCACAACATAAATGATACATGAGTTAAAATATAAATAGAGAAACGCAAATAGAATTATAACTACCTAACATTTTTATGTAAATTATTGTCTAATTGGATTACGTTAATTATTGAATTCATAAAATAATTTTATAAACTTGTATTAGTTACGTTGTGTTCTTCTAATTGTAGTTTGCCATTAGCTTTATATTAATGTATTATACTCTTCAATAACAACTATTTAAACTATTAAATCTTATCTTATTTAATATTATAAATATGAAAGGAGGATGTTGTGTGTGTTCACAGTCACACAAAAATTGCCTCTCGAATTTCGCTAAAATTTCGCATACTCATAATTTATGACGTAGATTAACACATGGGATAGGTACCTATTATCGTAGTAGACGGGACCAAAGCGTTTGAAGCCACAGGAATAACTTAGTTTACGACCCGCGTGGCCGAGCGGTTACCGGTTGGACGCGCAATGGGTTCCGGACTCGATTCCCGGCCAGACAGGTATCTGAATGATGAGTGTCTGGGTCTAGTAGTCTGGGTGTTTGTGTTTTCGTCTTTTGTGTGTCCATGGTACCCACAACACACGAAAAAATCCTAGTGTGGGGCTATGAGTGTAGAAAGCGTTTGTTTTTTTAGATATCCACTACAAATAAACCAAATGTGGAGCTTCATAAAATCTGCAATGATCATTTCTTAAAGTGTAGATTGCATTATAAAAATAAATTTATTTTTCTTAAGTTATAAGTTTACACGATCATATAGTTCTTATTACAGAATTGTGGTTCTATCACTAATCACCGATGCGTTGCCACTTCCGCGAACTAAGATGGTCACCTTGTATGAAAGGAAGCAGGCAAACACACCCTTCCACTAAAACACAAGAACTTCTTCACGCTAGAAATAGACGTGGCGATGATACCTTCCCAGTAACCTTTTCTAACCTAACCATTTTCGTTCTACCTTGAAAAATACGCGTTTTAAACATATCTCATTCGACGTCGATCGTTAACAGACACGATAAATTAGAAAGCGAGGAATACGTAAGCACGACTTAAAAATGAATACTTTTAAAATAATATCACAAAAAATAAACAATCGTAAAAGCGGTAGAAACTGAGTACCAACGAATTTTTTTAAATAATATAACAATAAACAATTCTATAGGTGGTAGAAACAGAGTACCTAGTTCGACCGGGGAAGTATCACCGCCACACCTATTTCCAACGAGAAGCATTTGTTTTGTTCGATGGCAGGGTATGGTTGCCGGCACACTTTTATATGAGGTGACCACCTTAGCCCTCGGGAGTACCAACGCATCTGTAATCGACTTTAGATTGAACTTCATGTTCTAAATGAAGTTGCTTACAGGAGTCCATGGGCGGCAGTGACCACTTACCATCAGGTGGAATGCATGCTCGTTTGCTACTTCAGTCTTATAAAAAAATAACAATAATATGAATGGCTTACTAGTTTTTGTTTACTTCAATGTAAACCTATAATTCTAAAAGATTGTATACCTTAATACGCGAAGTGATTTAATAATAATTTTAAAAATTATATAATGCGATGTTGTCTGATAAAACCAATGATTATGAATATTATAGTCTTCCAACTCAAAATAAATGACTATAATACAAAATATTACATAAAATATTCTTTTTATGGTACCTGGTATAAAAAGAATTAGACATTATAAAAACAAAATTGTATGCAAAACAAAAACAGGTAATAAGTGTATGTAATTAATATAATATTATCTATCAATAGCATCATTAATTTTATTCCGTTTTATTCGCTTAAATAACTTACATTACCTAATAGTCCACTCACTCTTACGTCATATCTTAAATCTCTAATTCCGCCATTTACGACTGAAAACTGAAAAAAAAATCGTCCATTAAGCCAGTGGTAAAGATTCGCGGGTCGCGGCCGGAAGTGGTTTCAACAAAGGCTTACGTAATTCAATGCATCATTATAACACTTCCTTACTACATAATGTAGAGCGGTTAGGTTTAACTTACACCTGTCAAATTATAGAGCTCCGACCTGCCGCCCACACCGCTGGCATTTATGCTTTATCTATCTCTATAAAACAAAGAAATTGTCGGTATGGAACTTCGAAATTGTACTTTCTTATCCAATTATATCCCAAACTACAGGGAAAGCAGTTTTGTTTAGTAAGTCCATGTGTATATATAGAAAAGAAACATAGACATCAGTAATCAGCCAGATCAGATCAGAGTCATACCAAAGGTCAGTCAAATTAGCGTTGCCTTCTACAGGCTGTGAATTAATAACTAGACATCTCATTATATGCATATGCATACTTGCATATGCAAATGTATATAATGACAATTTCAAAGCGTTATTGCATATTTTGGTATTTTTCATTAGTATTGGCAAAATAGTTCGCAGTTTCTTCTTTTAGTTGACTAATTCCTATCATAGTTCAAGCTTGACGACCAGAAAACAAGATCATCAAATCTATACCGATTTCAGTTTCACAACCAAAAATGGTGTTTTGATAATGCATATTTTGGGTATATTTACCATGTTTGTGCATATTTCACCTTTTTATAGGGCATATTTGCATGCATATTTTGGCATTTTGATGGTGCATTTAATCCGATGTCTATTAATAACCATAGATTTATTTAACGCGGGTAAAACCAAGTTGAACAACTAGCTATAAATAAAATACAAAATAAAGTAACTCGTTGATGTCTTTTCGTCATGATATCGCGTTAAATAGCCAATTTGTACTCTTACCAGTTTATTGTCTCCTCAAAACAAGCATTGTTCTTGTATTCGCTCATACATTGCACGCCCACGTTTTCGTTTTCGACCAATTATAATGTATTTTGATATTGTGGCCGAAAACGTTTCTTGTTTTGAAAAACATAGTAATCTCGTACTAAGTGTACTGTTGAGTTTCGTAATATATAGGTAATTTACACAGTCATGTAATGAAATGAAATATCTTTATTTTGTATAGGCCTACAAGGGCACTTACAAATTGTCAGTTATATTTTTTTTCTTACACTACCACCGGATCCAAACACGATCTTAACTGAGAAGATCAACACTCAGCGGGTTTGTTATTTATATCTATTTTTTTAATATAATTACAATCTCCAGTAATTTATTACAAGTTCCAGTATCCCAATTGAACTCAATACAGTGTATATTTTCCAAAGTTTTACTTTTGATGCAAAATTAAATAACCATGTCCGTGCAGTACTACAGATCGGTTGCATTTGGCCATTATTACCTGCACCGATGTATTTTCAGCCTTATATTTTCATATTACAGTATAAAACTAGTAATAACTAGTCACCCCTCACATCGTTCCAAATTCGACCTTAATTTAAATAAAAAAAATAAACTTAATATTGTCCAAAGTAGTACGAATATTTCTCAAATTCAAATAAAATGTAATAATTTTCAAGTAATTTTGAACGCACCCATTAAATATAAAAAGAGGTTTAATTAGCTAAAAAGCATTTAAAAGCAATAGCTGGTATGTTGACAAAGACACTGACATTTCTGACGTTATGTGTTTTCATAGTAAGACATTTAATGTTCTATTTCGTTTAATAAATAAGTGTTTGTAACAAATGCGCGGTAGTGTGTGTAATGTGTTTTATTTGATTTTATGATATATACATTATTTGAAAAAAATATTATCATTCTGCACTCCTTTTCTACGTCCACTATAACCGTGCAAAATTTCATACTAATCCGTCCGCGGCATATTACTTATTAAAAATGATTCACAAGTTTTTGTTTCACGTATTAATATATAGATTTGTAGTTGTGTAATATACAGATTTGTAGTTTCATTTGTTACTATTTATGTTGAACCGAATAAACTACTTTTCCTTATCTCGTTTCATTTCTAAAAATTTAAGTGATCAACAATCAGCATTCGCTGCAGCTGCATGCATAACATAATTATACCCTGAACCCTGATGCTAAAGATAAGTATTTCAGCATTCAAATTAAATAACGAATACAAAAATGTATTTCAAATAACTTCACACGGACTAATAAATTTTATTACAATGCAATAAACTATACCTAGTGGACTAGTAAACCAGTTGAGAAATATTGATCCCGACGAATTTATGTTACTGAGAACGGTATGAAGAGGCCACAATAGATTTCAAAATACACAATCTAGAGCGGTTTCTTATGGGAGCGGAATTGCCATAGACCACATAAAAAATAGAAATGTAAGTGCTTCATTTATATTTATACGTCACATTCAACTGCGCGGCGTATAATCAACTTCGGAAAAGACTTATTTTTTATTGTATTACCAGTACAAACATACTCATTAAGTAATGGCTCATACGTCATAGTCCAATTTGCACTTGGCCAGCGCGGTGGACTATGGCCTATAACTCTCTCATTCTGAGAGAAGCCCAGAAGTGGAACAATAATGGGTTGACGACATAATGGCTCATAATCTTAAAGAATACTTTACTTTTTTATGAGGCGACCATCATAGTCCTCGGGAGTAGCAACGCATCTGTAACGCGTCTTCAGATTGAACCTATGTTTCATACGAAGTTGCTCACAGATGGCTATGGACGGCAGTGACCACTTGCCATGAAGTGAACTGGGTGCTTGTTCACTACTTCAATCTTACAAAATTGCATTACATTTTTATTGAAATATTTCTACAGCATAATACCTATTTAAAATTGACTATTACTGCGGTTACGAGATAAAAATTACATTATTTGAAATAATTCAAAAATTACGATTTTACAGTTTACTCAAATGTGATTTTTATATGTGGAAGTAAAAATATTAAGTAGGTTTATCCTACTCTAACTGTATTTTCTTCTTTACATCGACAACCAATTTGGACTTGGTCAGCGCAGTGGGCTAAGGCCTAAAACTCTCTCACTGTGAGAGAAGACCCGTGCCCAGCAGTGGGACAGTAATGGGATGACGAGTGGCCTACATTAGACATCTTAACTTCTTCCTGTCTTGTTATCTTCTTATCTTATACGTACTTCAGCAAAGCTTTTCAATGACTACCTACATAATGCGGTCTCAACTAAATAAACGGCTTTCAAACGTCATTTGTAATAGTTTATCTGCTCTATGGGTGTGTCGGATGGAGAGAATGAAGGAATAAATCTAGTGACACACGATAACGCGCTGTTTCATTAACTCTACTTCGTTTAAGGTTAACGATATTGCAACATACTTTATTGTTTTTCATAGATTTCTTGGAGCGATTAGTTTTGGGATCCTTCTGTAATGATTAAATATACAATTTTTAACCTAAATCAATTTTATAAACGCCGGTAATAAATCAAATGTTCTTTTTTATGTTAAGTGATGACTGCCGTCCATCTGTGATTCAATCTGAAGTCAATCACAGATACGTTGCTATTCCCGAGTAGTGGCGTCGCGCGGCCCAATCAGACGTTGGCAAACTCCTATCAGCGAGGCCCCTTTGCATGATTCCATTGGATGGTGGCTTTAAAAATGCCTCGACCTCCTCTTCCAAAGAGGCCTCGCGAGGTAAATGCGAGGCCGTGGACGATGGCCCACTGCGTCCACGCCTAGCTACGAAACTGCTCCCGAGAACTACTTTAGTTAGTAGTTAGTAGCCGGAACCACTATTTGTTAATAAATCGAATAGGCAAATAATCTAATTAATAGTTCCATCAGTGAACACTTAAATAAAAAATAAAAAAATTCTCACTCTGTTTTATAAAATGATCCCGTTCAAGTCTAAATCAAAACTTCTGTTTTTTTGTTATAACCAAACAAATATCGTGTACCATTTGCTAAACGAATATGAAATATAATGCAGTATTCTAACAACGTAAAATACTTAACATATTTGTAATAACGGTAACATATTTTGTTTATTGTCCAGTAAAGATACTGAAGCCAGAAACAATGGGTTACAACCGTTTCGCTTCTTCACCGTTGATGGATGTGCAGAGACGTTGACCACGTTTCCATTGTACCATCACTTTCATGGGATCATAAGTCCTCAGAAGTAACAACACGTCTGTGATTAACTTTAGAAAGAAACACCGTTCTGTATGAAGTTGCTCACAGATAGCCATGGGCGACAGTGACCCTTTGGCATCAGGTGGACTGCGTGGCCGTTTGAAAGTACAATCTTCTATATAAAAATATCACATTGTTATACCAAAAATCAACTTGTATGTTTAATTGTAATGTGGTTGCCGGTACACATTTTATGGCGACCATCCACAGTCCTCGGGAGTAGCAACGCATCTATGATTGACTTTAGATAGAACCCATGTTCTATTTGAAGTTGCTTACAACATCTTTAACCCTGGGTGGCAGTGACCACTTACCATCAAGTGGACTGCATGCTCGTTTGCTACTTAGATCAGATAAAAAGAAATCGAGACTGTACGACGTAGTCTTCGTTGACGCATGTAGATGTTTTTGTTTTAATACAAATTGGTCTCGTAACTTCTTTCAACATTGTCCAGTAGGTATAGCTTATAGGTTCGAATTAAATGTTTTTTTCTTTTACACGACAATTATGAAATCCATGAAGATGCGAATGGAAACGAATTTAACCGGTTAGCAACTTAGTATGAATTACGAAAGGGAGAGTGAAAATATAGGGTTGTCACACTGAGTCTGACTTTTTTGTATCTCAGCAAGTTACAAAGAATAATCGCTAAATGTATATATTTTAACATATCTATATACACGTGAAGCAAAAACTTGTGAAGCATTTTTAAGTAATATGCCACGGACGGATTAGTGTGAAAACTGTGAAACTTTGCACGGTAAACCTCTTTTTATATTTAACGGTTGCGTTCAAAATTACTTGAAAATTATTACATTTTATTTGAATTTGAGAAATTTTCGTACTACTTTGGACAATATGAAGTATAGTTTTTTAATTTAAATAACGCTCAAATTTCGACCGATGTGACGGGTGACTAGTAAATATTATTTATTTTCTTTAAAAAACTACTTTGCCAATTTGTCTCATTCATCAATCCATCAGCCTTTTTAGGTCCACTGGTGGTCAAAGACTTCCCTTATGTCTACCAGTCCATCGCTTTCTAAGACTTCCACTAGAAGGCAGGGAGTGTTGCGTAACCGACATCACACGGTAAAAGATCCACACCACACGCCAAACAATATTTGTCTTCGTTAAATCATTGATTATAGATGATATAATAAGCGTGTTCTCATTGAAATAACATATAACGTCTTCATTCAGAATATATCTACTCAAAACAGACAGCTCAACCGTTTTAACTTGAAACTCAATCAATTAAATCGACAAAAAAATGTTTTGATGACCCTAACAAAATTATCATCCTCAACTATAGCGTGGTGGCACAACGTGTGAATTTGAGACTTGTGATTCGTTTCGCGTGTAACTCGTACAATAAAACAAATTATTTCTGGAACTACAAAAATGGTCGCTTATCTGTTATAAGAGTGAAGTAGTGCTATTTTGCGAGCATGCAGTCCCCCCGTTGGTAAGTGTTCACTGCCATCTATGGACATCTGTAACCAACTTCACATAGAATATGGGTTCTATCTGTAGTATGTCACAGATCCACCTGAGGACTAAGATGATCACCTCATATAAGTGTGCTGGAAACCATACACTTCCATCGAAACATACGAAAGAACTAGAAAGAAGTATGATGGTGGTACTTCCCAGGTCGAACTACGCTGGTTCTACCGACCAATATTGATCCCAATTTTTCGCTTTGTCTCACAGATGGTGAAGGCTGATCACCATGGCGGGCCGATGGGAACTTGGAGAAGACCCAGGTTAGCCTTAATAGTTCAATAATTAATGATGTTCATGCAGGATGTTTTCAGGCCGCCCTTAAACTCTACCAAGGTGAATTAAATATGTCTGACATATTTCATTCACACCATTTCACTTTACAATTCTTAAAAACGCGTGTGTCTACTAATCCATACTAAAATGACTTCATTTTGTATAGGGGCACTCACAAATTGTCAGATATTTTTTTTATTCTTACTCTACCTGATCGGAACGACTCCCACTGAGAAGATCTGACAAGAAATTCAGCGGGTTTGTCTTCTTCGTTTTGTTATATTCTTTTTTTATGTTAATAATCAGGTTGTTGTTTCTATACTTAATCACGTGTACTGGCGGAAGTCTGGATTAAGTCCACCCATCACACAGCAAAACTTCAGGCATTTTTTTTGCCATCAAATAATCATACATGCCACAATACATAAACCATTCTTACTGTGCAAAGATATCCAGTCCAGCAATGAGTTGTCGAGTCGTGAGAGATAGCGAATAGATAGTTGGTAATGAAATACTATCAGAGATTGACTATATTACATTACGATATTATATTCCGATCATCATTAAGTACATGGTAATTATATTTTAGTATTGTTACAATTAGAATTAGGTACACGTGCCTTCCACGTCCATGCATGTCCAGCAATTCGCACCTGGCCAGCGCGATGGACTATGGCCTAAACTCTCTCATTCTGAGAGAAGACCCGTGCCCAGCAGTGGGACAATAATGGGTTGACGATACACATGCCTTAAGATAAATACACCTTTTTTTTGTTTTCGAGGGGGAAACCTTTAAAAGGTACCTATTATTCTCATGATTACCAGCAGTGGCGTAGCTAGGCGTGGGCGCACTCGGCCATCGCCCACGGCCTCGTACTTAAAGGGTCCTCGCGAGGCCTCTTTCGATGAGGAGGCGGAGGCATTTTTAAGCGCAACATCCAATGGAATCATGAAAAGGAGCCTCGTTGATAGGAGTTTGCCCACGTCTGATTGCCCGTGGCCCCTTTCTGTCAAGTCTTCTGCATTTTCGTTTGCAACTTTTTTATAATGAAAAAAAAATACAAGATATATAAATGACGTTACTAGGTATTTCATTACAGCAAGCTTACTTATTACTGTAAGCCTTATTATTTCGTATGCATTTTATGTTTACCTACTTTATTTGAATCGGTTTTTTGATTGCGATAGCCGTAAGCATTTAGGCCAAGTATCAAACACGAATTCAACAGAAAAACATTTAAAAAAATAGGATTAAATATTTTACTGTAAATTAAGTAAGAAAAACAATAATTAGTGTATGAAGTAGTTTGTTAAGATTTTTTAACGTTTATCTTTCGTAATTTTCTTAAAAGTAGTAAGTAGTAGTTGGAATTTTCACTTTATTTAATTGGGTGATGCAAAAAGCACGCAGTCCGTCTGAGTGCCACTGTTCCACATAAAGATGACCACAGGTGCATTGCTACCTCCGAGAACTATTGAAATGCCTTGTGTATGTATTCCCCTCTTGCCTTTAAGACCAGAACAGTGGAGGGCTTGACATGTCAGTTTGTCTTCAGCTATCTGAAGACAAACTGACATGCAAAATCAGCTATATTATAGAATCCTGGTTCTATAACCAGGATTCTATAATATAGAAGTTGCTTACAGTCCATGGGCGGCAGCGACTACTTAACATTAGGGGGGCAGCTTGCTCGTTTGCTGCTTCAATGTTATAAAACAAATACTTGGCAAAATACCAAGCATTTCTTTGACAACGGCAAAGTTGCCTGCTAACATACTAAGAACATGGCAGTGTTGTGCTCTCGTCATAAATAAAGAACGTCCATAAATATGTAAAACAACTAAGTCATAACATTTAACAAAAAAGAAAAATTTCCATATCTTTACATCGCATAAATTGGTAAAAAAATACTTTCGGGTATTGGAAGTAAGTGTTACCTAATTGAAATTTGTGTAATATTTAGTGAATTTCTGTTTGTTTGAAATCTAATAAAAGGATGATTAAAATTAATGAAAATGTTATATTCGTAGTCCATATCTTTATTTAATTTATTTAGTCTTCATTTTATTACAATCAATCATTTCTATCAAAAGTTATTACGATTTAAAATATGTAGTTGCAATAATCGAAACCGGATTAAATGCAAGTCAGAAAACAATATATTCTTTTTTAATTTGGCACACTTTCATATGAGGCGACCATCATAGTCTAGTTATACCTTAAATAGCTTATCGCTTATCCATTTGCGGGGAAACGCAGCGACATTGTCAACTTAAACTCTACTTTAGCGAGCTGTGCCAAATAGAAAGGCTCGTGAAAGTGCCTATTCTGTCCTTGCAATGTATCTGTGACACTTAACTTACCTATTTACATATTTTTGCCTTATAATGTAGCGATGTGTGCTGGTTTTAAGGGTGTCGTAAATGGACAATAAAACCAGTCACAAAAGGTAGAACCTCTTGTCAGTGCCAGACTATGCCAGCGCGGAGCCTGTAGCAAATTCTGAAACGAGGCCCATAGTTTGCCTTAAGTAAGGATATTAAATAAAACAAAACTAACATTAGTAAAGTTTTCTTGCATTAATCTGGGAAAATTTAGAGATGACACTTTCTATATCTTCTTTCAGTTTATTTTTTTTAGGATAACAAAGATAGTAAAATATAAATAGCAGGCACCTAGGTGTTAGGCCGCCGTCCCTGTAGCTCCGAGATCAGAATAGGGCTACGGCATCCCCTGCCTGTCGTTAGAGGCGACTAAAAGGGGCTTCCGGGGTTGCAGACGGCTAGAGTGGGAGCTCGAACCGTTCGGTCAGTCAATCCCAGGAACGACGGCGGTATGTGTGGTCGCATACCGTCGTAAAGACTAGACGGAGCGGTGGGCCCAGCCGCCCATTTGGTTGAGGTCGTTTCGAGATCCCGGAGTCCTCTTTTTCGGCGCCGAGGACGGCCAAAAAAGAAAAAAAAAGGTGTTACGCCGCGGGGCCCCTCGAGTCGCGGGTCCCGTAGCATTTGCTACTCTTGCTATATGGCACTGGCATAATCTGGCACTGCCTCTTGTGATTCAGCAATGCATCTGTAACCTTAGTTAAGTCTCTAATTTTTTCCAGAGTTGATTATAACCATAGGTAATTATAACAATATTTAAGAGGTAGTCTATAATTGGACCTACTTTTGCAAAAAGGAACCATCGAGATTTCCTACTACATTATACACACACACACACGCTTTCTACACTCATAGCCCCACAGTAGGATTTTATTCTGTGTCGTGGGTACCATGGACACACAAGACGAATACACAAACACCCAGACCCAGAACAGGAATCTAAACTCATCATTCAGATACCTGTCTGGCCGGGAATCGAACCCAGGACCCATTGCGCGTCAGGCCGGTATGGTAACCGCTGCGCCACGCGGTCGTATATAAAACGTTGATGATTTTCAATAATATCATAGTTGTATACATAGAACAAATTATTTTGTGCAACATGTAACTAGAGTTTATTAAAAATAACATATATACAGTAAACAAACAAACAAATAAATTATACAGTAAACAAAATTTTGACAAAAATGGCTTTTTCTCCAAAACTTTCGTTGTGTGGGTTGGTTCTGTTTTGCATAATTAGGTCCAATTATAAACGTCCTTACCTTATAAATAGTTACTATTAGGTGGACAGCGTGTTCTATTGCTACTTCCACATTACAAAGAACATCGTTCCAACTTGTCCTAAACATGTGCAGTTGACGACTGTTATGGCTTAAATCATTATTTTCACCCGCGTATAAAAAATAATATAACCGTAGCATAACACATATAACAATTTCAGTTACTACCTAACAATCTCAAAATCTCAATCAAAAATTTTCAAGGTGGTAGAACTAGTGTAGTTCGACCGGGGAAGTACCACCGCTACACCTATTTCTAGCGTGAAGCATTTCTTGCGTTTCGATAGAAGAGTGTGGTTGCCGGCACACTTTCACATGAGGCGACCATCATAGCCCTCGAGATTAGCAACGCATCTGTGATGACTTCAGATGGAACCCATGTTCTGTATGAAATTGATTACAGATGTCCACGGGCGGCAGTGACCACTTACCATCAGGTGGACTGCATGCTCTTTTGCTACTTAAGTCAAATAAAAAAAAATCAACTCTTAAAGTAATATTTGTTTAAGTACTTAAACATGACAACCCTATTTAAATAAGTCGTGACCCAAGGATCTATCTGACCGCGTCGTGAAAGGGAAGCCTGACGTAATGCTTAGACGGCTAACTTTTTCCTACACCCTCTTACTTAACTTAATCTGTGCCACTTAGTTGTTATCGCTTTAACGTCGACATAAACAAACGTATACGCTATTAATGTAAAGTTACCATAATTTTACGTGAGGTACATGGTAAAAGTCGTATGTACTCGTATCTACACATTGGCTTATATAAGGGTTTTAGGTAACTGGACCCTCCCCTTTTTTATCGAAAACTAGTTGAAGCCCGCAGCTTCGCCCGCGTTAAAAAAAAATCGTTCGTCCCGTGAGAATAAGATATTTCTCCACAGTACAAAGTAGCCTATATTTTAATCCAGAGTATCAGCTACGTACCTCCCTACCAAATTTTATGAAAATCGCTTCAGCCGTTTATGTGGGAAGAGGTAACAAACATACACACCCCCATTATAATATTAGTATGTAATATTAGTATGATTTTCACAATGCTTTGATTTTTTTCTCCGACCGTAGATGTTCGACCACCTCATTAACTAAGCTATGAGTACGCTTATATAACTACAACTAATAACAAACAAATATCAATAAACTTGAAACCGTGCTTCTTATTTTTTCTTATTAATATTATAAAAGCGTAAGTTTGTAAAGACGAATGGATGTTTTTTTCTTTCACACCACCCCAACAGGTTGGATTTCGAAAAAAATTGGCACCCATATAGTTTATTACCTAGACTAAAAACTAAGATACTCATTATCGTGAAAGACGCAAACGAAACCGGGTAATAACCTAGAGGATAATAAGTTCTGCAAGGCGCTATTTTAAGGTTTTTTTTTTAAATTAAAGTAAGTAAACTTCACTGATATTATTCGAGGATAAAATTTGAACATTCAATTGTAAGCTATACAAGTAGTAAATTATACAAATCTGAATGTAGCATCTACAATAGTTGCGTTAGAAGGGTAAACCTTTCAAGACCCTTCTGAACCTTTGCTCTTTGACGTAACCTAGTTTAGCAATTATAATGTATAAGCAATTCATTCGTTTATTTTAAAGTTAAATGGAAAATAATAACAATTCAAAATTAGAACATCGTTGTAAATTAAATTTTGAACGCGTTTTTGTCCACGAGATAAACATTTGTTTGTTGAACTTAATCACAATATTTTTTGCTTAATATGTTTATTATTTCTCTGTAAGGATTGTGTTCATGTAAAATTAAGTTGATTATGTCGTTGTGTGGCTGCGATTTGATACGTTACAAGGCTGGAGAAGCCTGTGTATTTTAATGCAATACGCACGATAAAAAAACTCAATAGTGCTTGCGATTCGAACTCGGTCTCTCAAATGAGCGGTCAAGTTTTTTTTAACTGACCGACGTAGCAAACGAGCATGACGTCCACCTGATGGTAAGTTGTCACTGCCGCCCATGGACATCTGTAATCAACTACATACAGAACATAGGTTCCATCTGATGTCAATCACAAATGCTACTCCCGAGGACTATGATGGTCGCCTCATGTGAAAGTGTGCCGGCAACCATACATGTGAGTTACAACGATTAGTATGTATGGCGATAGTATTTAAGGCTATTTATTCCTTTCTACGCCCAACTATACGCGATATCTTCTAGCTACAGTGTCTGTACACCACCAGTTCAGCGATTCAAAGCCTATACTGTATATAAGAGCAAATCGGACCGTCCGCGCGACGTTATTAAAGTTTACGAGAGGTGTTGTAAGCATAATTCTGCTCTTACCTAACTCGGTGGCCGCATCCTTTCACTGGGTAACAGGTGCGTTTCACATCTAAGTGATTGTCTGTAATAAAATCAATATTTTTAATAAAATGTCAATGTATCATTGTGCCACTTTTGGGCACGGGTCACTCAGACATGGGTTTGCAATGCTTCTCAAAGATATAGCTCTACATTTTCCTATTATTCATACTTTATTTCCCATATTAATAGGGTATTTTACGTAACGATCTGTGAAACGGAGCGGTCAGCATACTGATTGATATGCGGAGTTTCCGGTTCGATCTCCGGCCAGACAGATTTTTGAGTATGTATTTATAGACATGTTTGTCTTTGTATCATTGTGCGGCATCCACGATACATTATACAATTCTGGTGTGAACTTATGGGAGCGTAATTTCATGTGAAAAAGAAACATAAAGACAAAAAAGTGTGAAGTTAGGTGCTTTGTTACTTATCACAGATTGAGTTAGTTGCACTATTACATATTTTTTCTTGCACCCCTACAATTAGCTGACATACTTAAAGAATTATGGGTCACTTTGAGAAGCCTTGGTTTCATTAAAACATCGGGGACCACCTCGAACCACAGGCACACACCACTAACAATCACTCAATCAGCTACCCACCGCAGCGATGTACCACACACACGACATTGTGTAAATTGTGACCGGTGTTAAATGCAGGAATTCAAACAATGATGTATTCATCAGTCTTATATTTAATCCTCATTACAGCCCTGAGCACTGATACTTTTTAATATTTAGAAGTTACTCACGATATACGGTTTTTTGAGTTTCTTTTTCTGTAATCCTGTCACAAATACATATTTTTTACCATAATTCGTCGAGTGACAAGAAAAAAAGTACAAAATTGTATAATCCCGATTTTTTCATTTAATACACTTTTCTTTAACAATACATTATTATTGCATAAATAACATATGGATACAATAACCTGTACGATATTTTATTTAATGATATAACTTCAGGACATTTCATATAAATGAAATTTTGGGATCAAAATATTATTAAATACTGATCACTTAATGTTACATATTCGGTAGTTAGTGAGTTTTGCTGTCACCCGACAATATACCGTAATTCTGAACTTAGGTTAGTATACATAGTATTACAGAAATTGGTTAAATAAAGTTAAATTAGATAAAGTTTAATAAAAGGCTTTTATTAAACTTTATCTAATAATCTATCTAATATCACGCGTGGTAGGGATAAGAAAAAGATGGCGCGTAACGGAAAAAAAGATGGCGCGTAACAGAAAAAGATGGCGCGTAACAGAAAAAGATTGCACGTAACAGAAAAAGATGGCATGTAACGAAAAAATGTTACACTAAATTTTTTTCCAACCCCGATAAAGAAGTTTCACTTCAATAAAATAAATAAATAAATAAATGGCTATACACAGGATTACACCAAGGAAACTTGGTGTTTCGTACCTTTATTTCACTAGCTGTATTCTACAGCACTATATAATAAAGGCATATGACGCATGAAATAGGTTTGTAACGTAATAATAACTTTTAATGACAAATATTATACTATTTACGTGATAAGTAATTTTAAATTAGCTACAGGTCATAATAAGGTTTATAATCTATCCATATAATCTATCCATAAAATATCCATAAAATATGTTACATAAAATAATATGTAATGGTAAGCATAAGTACCTACTATTAAATGATTAAAAAATACCAAATATATTTAATTGAAGATGGAGACATACGTACATTAATATATATTAGGTATATATATTTTATAGTTGAAATTAAGAAACATTAACGGTTCAAAAAATGTTTGGTCAAATAATTTAGAAAAAATACAATTGTATTTTATGTAAAACAAAAAATAAAACCGAATAACAGAAGGTTGGTAAATATCTTATCAGTTGTAGTTTTAAGTAACGAACCATAAGATTGAAAAATACACACTCTTACCGAATTTAGTTTTTAGTACCTACTTTAGTTTTTTATTTCAGAACTTTTAAAGTTAAACCACAGCTCTGACCAGCCGTGCGATGTTAGGAATTAACTTAGGTATCTTATAAAATCTGCAGCCATCTAACAAAAACGACAACAAATAAAGGTTACACACAACTCTCCTTCCACGAAAATAAAACAAAAATATGTACGAAGCCAAAGAGAGTAAAGTGAGCATCAAATTACAAATGTTAACCAAATATGTACATACATACATTACATTAAGTGATATGAGGAAATGTTATACCACTTACGTCACGGTAGTTACCAGTCATCTAAAAGCGATTGTAACCTCATATCAAACATTATTTACAATCTATTATTTTATGTGTTACATCAGTTTCTCGTACGTATTTGACACACTTAGAAAATGAGATGACATGTCATTATTTCATAGACCTAAGAGCTAAGTGACCCTTAGGCCTTTTATTTTAAGTATTTTAAAGGATATATAAGTATTAAGTATGTATATTTAAAAAAAACAATATTTTTTTCTTACACTACCATCGAATTTAAACACGACCTTAACTAAGAAGTTTCAGGAAACTCAGCGGATTGACCTTAATTATATTCAATCTGCTTTTCGGTGAAGGAAAACATCGTGAGGAAACCTACACACCCGAGAGTTCTTAAAAAAAAAAGTTCTCGGAGGTGTGTGAAGTCTACCAATTCGCACTTGGCCAGCGCGGTGGACTATGGCCTAAACTCTTTTATTCTCAGAGAAGATCCGTGCCCAGCAGTGGGACAATAATGGGTTGACGAGAATATTCAATCTAATTAGATTTTTTAATACACGGCTAAGTTTTGAGAAGATTAAATTTATTCTTCCAATACCAAATCCAGTCCATATGAAAATACAACTTAGTTTTTATCAGCCAAACAAAACTATCTAGGTGATTATAAAAGTTATTGTACAAGTAGTTGTTCAGTATATATATTTTTTTATCTAACTGAAGTAGCAGACGAGCATGCAGTCCATCTGATGGTAAGTCACTGCCGCCCATGGATATCGCCGGCAACCACACCCTTCTATCGAAACGCAAGCTGCTTCACGCTAGAAATAGGTGTGGCGGTCGTACTTCCGCGGTCGAACTACATTGGTTCTAACACCTTGAAAAGTTAAATTAAAAGTTATATTAAAAGTCGGTTAACTTTATTTGAAGCTGTCTTCGTCATCATCCCAATCCTCTGGTGAAGTAACGCATTGGGAACTGACTTCATAACTCAATTCAAGCTGAGGTTGCTTATAGATGTCCATGAGTAACTATGACAACTTACCATCTACTTCAACTGCTTCATTTGGTGGTCTGCGTTCTCTTTTGCAAATTCAATCTTGTCTTCAATACATTGTATCAAACAAAGTAGCTTCCCGCTGTCTTTTATGTATGCTTAAATCTTTAAAACTACGCTACGGATTTTAATGCAGCGTTTTTAATAGATAGAGTATTTCAAGGGGAAGGTTTTACGTACAATAAATGCATAATGCAGTGGAGAAACACAAATAATTTTAGATTTTGACTTTTAGGCGGAACGAAGTCCGCCGGGTCAGTTAGAATCAATATAAATACGAAAGCTTGTTTGTTACTCTTTCAAGTAAAAACTACTGGTCGGATTTCGTTAAAATTTGGCATACACAGTTTATGGATACTCAGTACTGTTGTGGACAAAGTGAGCAAAAGCGGCCATAACTTAGTCTTTAAAAAAATGTAGTTTCCTCGACACAAAAAGTAAGTTGCATCGGAAAGCGTTCGCAAGTAGGCCAGCTATCTTTAGAGCGGTGATCGAACCGCTATATACAGCGCCGGAACTGTAATGCATTTACTATTTTATACACTCTGCCACCATTAACAAAGTGGCATCCTAGCTCAATTTGCTGCACTAAATTAATATGATTTGATAACAATACACTATTCACATTTCTAGTCCGTCGTACGTATTTGACACTCTTCAGAAAATGAAATGACATGTCATATCAAGGTGGTAGAACCAGTGTAGTTTGACTGGGGAAGTACCACCGCCACACTTATTTCTAGTGTGAAGCATTACTTGCGTTTCGATGGAAGGGTGTGGTTGCCGACAAACTTTCACATGAGGCGAGCATCATAGTCCTCGAGAGTAGCAACGCATCTGTGATTGACTTCAGATGGAACCCATGTTCTGTATGTAGTTGATTACAGATATCCATGGGCGGCAGTGACCACTTACCATCAGGTGGACTGCATGCTCGTTTGCTACTTCAGTCAGATAAAAAAAAAGTTTATTGGTAGACACTAACACTAACTTTGTCAGCGCGGTAAGTACGGCCTGAACTCCTCTCATTCTGAGTTAAGACCCGTTCCCCGCAGAGGGACAATACGGGGTTGACATGTACGTATTATAATTTCATAGTCCGAACCTGGAGCTCGTTCGCGCTCTGTGGTGTCGGTTGCCGTGTGATTACGGTTTTGAATAGTCCAAAAGTACTTTTCTTCCCAGTGACTATTAGCAAACGCTCAATTCCGTCAAAAAGCTGATGGAAAATGGAGAGAGTCGCAACCTCCCTACAAAATTAAACAAAGTTGGGTTCGAAGTTGGAAAACCTCAAAAAAATTCAAGGATGTATGATTTCTTTTCCGTAAAATGGAAATACTAAAAACTATGCAGCTCGGTTAAAGACAAACGTTCACTGCCGCCCATATACATTTTTAGTTCACGTTGGGTACAACGCATTATAGCTGGTATGCCCATTATAGCAGGTAGAGCAGCGACAGCCTAATGATTGAAACTTGCCCTCTCAATCGGGAGGTCCGAGGCTCAAAACCAGGCACGCACTGATTTATGTGCGTATTTGAAATTAATAAGCACTGCTTTTCAGTTAAGGAAAACATCGTGAGGAAACCGACATACCTGAGAGTTCTTTAAAAAAAAAGGTCTCGGAGGTGTGTGAAGTCTACCAATTCGCACTTGGCCAGCGCGGTTAACTATGGCCTAACACTCTCTCATTCTGAGAGAAGACCCGTGCCTGGCAGTGAGACAATAATGGATTGTACCCAGTTCACGTAATTTTACCAATTTCCGCGTGTAAAAGATGTTCATGAAGTTTTCGTAATACACAACACATTGAAGTTAATGTTTTAAGGGCCCTTAAATCCAATAGTTTAAATGGTTACATCTGTCGAACTCTAACCTTTCGATTTGAAAGCTCCAATGCTCAAGTTTTTACGCAATTGAAACAGTACCGGCAGTATTAAGATATTGAGCAAAAATATATCAATGCTAGGTTACACCAGCGGGTCCGTCCGATTACGTTTACTACGGTTATTAGTAACCACTTAACCACTTACTGCATGCTTGTTTACTACTTAGGTGTTATAAAAAAACCTCTGCGTTTTAGACCAAAAACATGGTGTGTGCCAATTTTTTGCGAAATCCGACCGATTGTTATTGCGTAAAAAAGTGACTATAACACGTGTGATATGCGTGTACGCATCCTTATAAACATTAGTATCACTACATAGCATAAAACAAAGTCTTTCGATGGAGGGTGTGGTTGCCGGCACACTTTTATTTGAGGCAACCATCATAGTCCTCAGAGGTAGCAATGCATCTACGATTGACTTCAGATAGAACCCATGTTCTGTATGAAGTTAATTACAGATGTCCAGGAGCGACAGCAATGAAAATATAGAATAAGAATTCTATTTCAAATTCAATTTGCCAGAACATAGTGTTTTACATAGGTCTTAAATTTAAGGTTTAAAGAAATTTATTTCTCATAAAAAAACATAGTTCACTTATAATGAGATACAAGATTTATAATTATGTGCTTACTATACTATAGCCTCTGGGCTGTCTTAACAATGTTTTATTGTATTATCTAATCTTAATGACATTTGTGATTAAATATTTGTTAAATTCCCTTTTATATACACTTAAGGTTGCACTTTCTTTTATGTAATTTGGTAACTTGTTGAATAGTTGTACTCCTTTAAACAAACAGATTTCCTTGCATACGACGTTCTCACTTTAGGTAGTTGAATTTTATATTTGTTTCTTAATTTGTGACTTGTAACTTTTCTATGTAATTGTATATTTGGTTTTATTGAGTTAGTGGTTAAATTTCTAATAAGTATGCATGTGAAATATGTGTAAAGGTTTCGGATATTTAATAAATTGTTTTTTTTTTTATATATAATTGCAATGATGGAGTAAGATATGGATAATGAAATAATACTTTAATAATTTTGTTTTGTGTTCGTTGTAATTTAACATTGTATTTTCGTGTGTCTTACCTATTAAGGTGTGCAAATTACAATTATATAAATTATTTTAACGATAGAATAATTAAATAAAAATGTCACATAAATAAGATATTAATAAAAGTCAATTCTTCACTTCAGACTTCAGATAGAACCCATGTTCTGTATGAAGTTGATTACAGATGTCCATAGGTGGCAGTGACCACTTACCATCAGGTGGACTGCATGCTCGTTTGCTACCTCAGTCAGATAAAAAGCGTGAATTTTTTGCCGTTTTAATAATTATGAAAGCGTGATTTTAACAAACATAACCGCGGGAAATAGCTAATTTATTTATTATTTTCTCTAGACTCTCGACTAAAAAAATTTGATTATCTGGACCCCAATCGAAATTAATTGCCAATCCTTGATATCAAACATCACGTTGTTAGCTCATTAAATCGTGTAGGCCGTTAAGCCGCGGATTCTTCGTAACTTTCATCACTTTCGTTCCGGTCTTCGTTTTGTCAAGAACCGGAGACGCGGCTCTAGAAATTTATATTGCTTAGGAGTTGTTGCCTAGTGCTTTTTATTTAGACTCGCATGCTGGAGGTACTACGTTCTAATCGGGATTGAAGTACCTTTAATGCGTTATTTTATTTATTTATTTGCATGGACATGGGTACACAAAATGTTCTACAGTAATACGTTATAAATGTATACATATAAGTTCGCCAAGGTCCACCTGTCAAGTCATGCAAATTTATAAAATATACAAATTTAAATTATATTAATGTACAATTATCAATATTATTACATAATCAGATAAATCATTGATAGAATCAAATTATTACGTTCACTAAATTATGCACATATCAACAAATTTTGACAATCTATTATGGGACAATACAATAATATTGTCCCATTGCTGGGCACGGATCTCCTTTTTAATATTTTTATAAGATTGAAGTAGTAAACGAGCATCCAGTTCACTTCATGGTAATTGGGTATTGCCGCCCGGTGGCATTTGTGAAGAACTTCATATAGAACAGAGAACCACACTCTTGCACAAGACGCAAGACTTGCTTCACGCTAGAAATAGGTGCTACGGTACATCCCCAGTCCCCAGTCAATAACGACATCAACCAGTGATAAACCAGTGGTTGGTATTTTTTGGTATTAGTAGATTACAGTGTCAGAAGCGGCTCTGAGGACTTTTTTTTATCAAAACTAGTTGACCCGGCGAATTTCGTTTCGCCTAAAAGTCAAAAAATCTAAAATTATCAGTGTTCCTCTACTATATTATGCTTGTATTATTTATTTGACGACCCGGGTGGCGCAGCGGTTACCATACCGGTCTGACGCGCAATGGGTCCCGGGTTCGATTCCCGGCCAAACAGGTATCTGAATGATGAGTTTAGATTCCTGTTCTGGGTCTAGGTGTTTGTGTGTTCGTCTTGTGTGTGTCCATGGTACCCACGACACAGGAGAAAATCCTACTGTGGGGCTATGAGTGTAGAAAGCGTGTGTGTGTGTGTGTGTAATGGTGATTATACATAAAAACGTACCTCTTGAAACACCTTATCTATTATTAAACTGCACTGCAAATCTGCATTTAAATCCGTAACATAGTTTTAAAGATCTTAGCGTACATAGGGACAGACAGTGGGAAACGACTTTGCTTTATCATCCATCCATCCACCAGCCTTTGAATGTCCACTGCTGGACATAGGCCTATGTCCTTTGCTTTATACTACGTAGTAATTGTTGATATTTTCTCAAAAGTGTATGAATTCGCAAACGATCAATACTCAACAGTGGAAGAAAAATGGTTTCATCAAACAAAAAAACACCTTCAAGGTTTTACGAAATTTAAAATAACTATTTCAAATATGGTAATTACAATTACAACATAAGACCCACTTGTTCTCAATATATGCTATATCGTGTAATTTATTTTTGAATAATACATATATTTATCAGTGTGTAGTGCGGTTACGGTCACATAAGCAGATTAAAAATATCGTAGAACTTATTACTAAGTACTTTGATACCTTTTATTGTTATACATAAAACTAAACTTTGATTTGCTGTGGCACCATCGCCGCCCCGCATCGCCTTAATAGCAACATTTAACCTTCCTGTGTTCTAGATCGACATGTATGTCATGTAAGAGACGTAGATCTTAAAACTTCATAAAAGGAACCTACGCACCTTTGACTTTGTTGCCTAACGTACTGTTTTGACAGTTTATTGTGTGGCGACCTCTCGCAACTCATCAAGAGATGGCGCTACTAGTCTTCTGAAACACGCTATCGAAGAATTCTCAATACCCCGTAAATATACAAGTTCCGAACAACGACTGTCGGAGCACAGCCGCTCCCCAGGCATGATCTGGCCTTGCCTAGCGGGAGATCTCCCTTTGCCATAAATATTTTTCATCCAACCCACTTTTACTGTGGCACGGGCCACAGTCAAAGCTGAACGGTTTGTAACGTTCTAAAACGTATCATTCGAATCGCCTATTTTTAAAGTTATTGTTTTTAAACTTTATTAACTTGTACTAAACGCATAAGATCTCGCCAATCGAAACAGAAACCTTGCCTGTACGAATTTGTATAACTACATAGTATAAAACAAAGTCGTTTCTCGCTTTCCGCCCCTATGTATGCTTAGACCTTTAAAACTACGCTACGGATTTTAATGCAGTTTTTTGAATAGATAGAGTGATTGAAAAGGAAGGTTTTTATGTATAATACATGTATAAAATAGTGGAGGAACACTGATAATTTTAGATTTTCTACTTTTATTCGGAACGATTTTCGCCGGTTCAACTAGTTTAATCTACATGTATAAAATGATTTTGGTTGTGTAACCGCACAAAACTACTATCGATTTTCTAAAAGTAAGTAGTGAATGTTTTAATTCATAAACGTGGTTTATAAATATTTATAAATAAAATAAAATGACAAAATTTACATATTATATACGAGGTAATTCCGGCGGTTCGGTCCGCCTCGGTCACTTCTACCAAGGTAATAAGTGACTTATGTGCTAATCTAGGTCTAAATAGGTCTAAATCTGTAGTTTTTAAGTGTAAGACTTCCTGACAAACTTTTGTAGAACCAGTGTAGTTCGACCAGGGAAGTAGCACCGCCATACCAATTTCTATGGTGCAGCATTTCTTGTGTATCCGATAGAAGGGTGTGGTTGCCGGCACACTTTTATATGAGGTGACTATCATAGTCCACGAAAGTAGCAACGCATCGCTGATTGACTTCAGATAGAACCAATGTTTTACAATGAAGTTGCTTACGGCAGTGACTACTTACCATCAGGTGGACTGGATGCTCGTTTGCTATTATCAATTAGATAAGAAACACATAGGTACATACATCCTCACAATCTAAGACAGTACTAGAAGTACACACCTAGTTCCGGGACCAAAATAGGGCTACGGTATCCTCTGTCTGTTGCGGGTGGTAAGAGTCCATCGGATCGTCCAGCCAAGTGACCCCGGGAAGTAGGATGGCATGTGTGGCCGCATGCCGTCGTAAACACCGAGAGGCACGGTGAGCATCAATCGGTCACCAGGGAAGGGCCCAAAAGGGTCATCGCGCTCGGAGGACTCCGGTTGTGTTCCGTTGGAGATCCCGGAGTCCTCCACGTAGCGTTAAGGACGGCCACCAGAAAAGTTTAATAAAAAGTGAGCATTAGGTACTACCCATAGGCACAGGAATCAGCCTCAGTTAACATTAACAGTTTTGCCCGGAGGCCCTAAATTTAAGCGCAATCCGACTACTAGCTTTAGCGCCAAAGCCCGACAAACATACATTCCCACAAACGTTTGTACTTATAATATTAATAAGAAAAAGATTAGCATACCTACTCACTCGATGTATTAATTTCTAACAAATCATATAATTTACACTATACATTAAAGTGTTCTTACATATCAATTAATTTGTATTAAGATCAATGAATGAATGACAATAAGCAAATTACATAAACCACTTACACCGGCCACTCAAGGCCGTGATATACTTTCTTATATTAAAATTCAATAAACGCCCTTCACAATTTGAATTCAAAACAGCTGTGAAGGTGCAATATTGTACTTACATCACTTGTACTTGTACCTGCAATCTTTTGAGTGCTTATTGCTTTACTGTTTACTAATTTTATATAACTGTATAATTAGTAGCTCATGTCATAAATAGATTAACACAAAACAAGAAGTCTATTAGTAAAGGTCTTCAAGGTGGGAGAAACAGTCTAGTATGACCGGGGAAGTACCACCATCACACATATTTCTAGCGTGAAGCATTTCTTGCGTTTCGATATAAGGGTGTGGTTGCCGGCAGACTTTCACATTAGGCGATCATCATAGTCCTAGGGAGTAACAACGTCTCTGTGATTGACTTCAGATGGAACCCATGTTCTGTATGTAGTTGATTACAAATATCCATGGGAGGAAGTGACCACTTACCATCAGGTGGACTGCATGCTCGTTTGCTACTTCAGTCAGAAAAAAAAGTAAAGCCGTTTTCCTTTTTTTATTAATTTTGGGTACCCTTTTATTCGACGCCTCTGTCATGAGGGTACTTGATTTTACCTTTATCGGCCATATGGGACGTCCACCATTTTGATTAAAGATGACGACACTAAGAATTTTCAATTAATAAGGAAACGATGTTCCGAAATCTATAAAAGTCTGTATTTGTGGCATGTCTTACTTGGACAGAGGAATCAAGCCATTTCTCAACGTATTAAGGAACACATCAGTGCAGTCAAAAAAAGAACCTAAGAAACCTGCGGTAACTGGCTTCCTAAATTCTGGTTCTAACCACTGAATCGAATTGCATTGCCTCTGGTGAACACCGCTGAGCGTCATTACTTTCACGTTTCGTAAAAGCAAAAGAGATCACAAAAATCCTAGAAATTTTCATCGGAATGTCAGTTTTAAGTGAGCGCAAACGTAAATCTGAAATTGTACAAAGTTTGGTGCGCAGGGATACAATTTACGTTGTGTGTCGTGATATGGAAGCTATGCAAGTAACATTATTATAATGTTTAAACAAAAACCCCGACTGTTTAAATCGACTTTCAGTTTCAATTGATTGTTTCTAAGCAGTTTAGTTTCTTTTACAATAATTAAATTTATTACATTTTTGCATCTTGCATTAAAATGGTAATTCCAACGATATGGCATATGCTACAATCCCTCAAGCCGTGTGGGCTGTAGCGTTTGCAAAGAAATTGGCATAAATACGCACGGAAAACAATACCGTCCTCACTCACTCGGTTAAAAACCAGTTCAACCTTTAAAATTCCCCCAGTGGCCATCCTTAGCGCTGCGTGAAGGACTCCGGGATCTCCAATTGAACACAACCGGACAATCACAATTGAACACTCCGAGCGCGATGTTCCTTTCGGGCTCGTCCTAATACGTTCATCGCATCTTGCGTTCTTCACGACGGTATGTGATCACACATGCCGCTGTCCTTTCAGGGGCCGCTTGGCTGAACGGCTCGGGATCCCACTTTTACCCCCCGCAACCCTCGGAAGTCTCTAAGCCCTAAGCTCTAAGCCTCTTTTAGTCGCCTCTAACGACAAGCATATATATACCATTTCAACCTACTGCATGAATAAACGTAGATATGCTTATTATGTACTCAATGAGTATAATGCTCAAATTCTCGTCAGTCACGGTATGTTTGTCATGACGAATCAATTTTGAAATAAATAATATGTAGAATGGTATTACGTTATGATTGTGTAAAGTATTCCGTGCCTTTTCTTTTATTGTAAGAAGAAAGATACGTAAGAAGATACTCATCGGCATTACTTTAGATCGTTTCTTGACAATAACAAAGCAATTGATTACAATCATGCCGCAGAAATAAACACCAATTAAATTTAACAGACGTTGATATATCTTAATATGTTATATTATATTGAATTCTTAGTTGTTATATATGCGACGACCCGCGTGGCGGAGCGGTTACCATACCGGTCTGACGGGCAATGGGTCTCGGGTTCGATTCCCGGCCAGGCGATCATCTGAAATATTTAAAATCAACGAAAAATAAAGTAATTAAGACCACCACATGACTATTTCATGCATTATTTTATGTAGAGAAACCCTGTATCGGTTACTTTTAACCACGAGGCCAGCGGAGAGGATATGCCGAACTCTTACTAGCTAACACCCTACGACGTTTCTCTGTACGCATTTCGTCGGAACTGTGAGTAAGTACGCTACAAGCATTTTGTCCGGGGTCCCGACAGCAACTTTCATACTATACTCACCCAAAGTTATGTGTAGTATAGCTAAACGCAGACAAAACATTTCATAACATCTTGTCAGTTACCTTAAAGCCCCACGATCTTACGACATAACATGGACAATTAGAAACGACATAAAGTAATTACGTAGGTATGTAAATAATTATGCAGAATATTTTGCGTAATTTTCGTGCATAAAAGTCGTGAGTGTAGTGCAACACTTCACTTTAAAACCACGCGCTAATTAATTTACGTTTTGGGCGTGTTTGCCTTGGATAATGGAAAATGTAGAAAGCACCAATTTGTATGTAAATTCGCATTTTTTAAAAGACACAAATTTGAAAAATAGAATATAATTATATACAGCCGTACATGTTTTCTGGTTAGCCTAATGGTTGACTGGTAGAGAATGCTTCTAGCAATAAGTCCGCCTTTTGTACCATATTTAAGGTATAATAAAGTTTAAATAAATATTGAGAATTATTTTATTAACGTGTAAAAGGGTATTGATTTATATAACAATGGTTAACTTTCATATTTGGTGACCATCTTAGGCCTTTAGAGACCGCATGCGCCATTGACCTTAAATATGTATGTCGAATTCCCGTTTTATATAAAGTTTCTTAAAGGTGTGTAGGTGGTAGTGATCATGTATAGGTAATAGGTTTTTCTTTTGATAATAACTAGCCTTCTTATTTCCAAAGTAGCACCAATATTTCTCTAATTTAAATAAATTGTAATAATATTCAGGTACCTAATTATGAACGCACCCGCTAAAGGTAAAAAGAGGTTTATTAACTAACCTGCATTTAAAAGTAATAATCTTGTTCTTTTAATCATTTTTAACTGTTCATTTCAATATTATAGTCAGATATCGAAAATGAAGGCCTTTAAGTTTTTCACATTATGCGGATTCTGTATAACATAATTATATTCTAAGTCAAGTTTAAATGTTTGAAAATAAACATACCTATTACCTTTTACGCGCATCAATGAAGATTAATATGATTTCCTAACCCGTTTAAACTTGATATTGAAAGAGCTAAGTTTAATATTCACTAACAAGTTGAGTAATCGTGATAAACCGACTCATTAGCAGTTTTTTTATATATTTACTTTATAGCAGTAAAAATCTATATATTAATACGTGAAGCAAAACCTTGTGATCCGTTTTTAAGATACTTGCCGCAGACGGAGGAGTATGAAATTCCGCACGTTTAAACGAGTGTAGAGAAGGATTCTGCAGTGCTAATGTATTGTATATTATAAAATAACTTGAAAATTATTATTTTTTTAAATTTGAGATATATTCGTGCTACTTTGGACAATATGAAGTTTAGTTTTTTAATTTAAAATACGGTCAAATTTCGACCGTTGCGACGGGTGACTAGTAATAATTAAACACTATGTTACTACAGATAATCCAATAGAATATATCACACACTCTTTAATATTAGAGATGAATTAATGAAAAACGTCTACGGCTCTTAATGTGTTTAGAAGCTAAAATAAACAAAAGAAAAAAACAAATCATAAAGAAACAAAAGATAAATATTAAGATACACAAAGAGGAAGTGAGAGAGCGATTGACAAACAGGAAAAATATCACTGTCTCTATGTATGCTTAGATCTTTAAAACTACACTACGGATTTTAATGCAATATTTTTTACTAAATAAAGTGATTCAAGAGGAAGGTTTTTATGTATAAGACATGCATAATATAGTGGAGGAACACTTATAATTTTAATTTTTTGAGTTTTTGGCGGAACGAAGTTAGCCGGGTCAGCTAGTGTCAACACATCAACACTCAACTGCCCAGCAGTGGGATAATACCACTGCTGGGCACGGGTCTTCTTTCAGAATGAGAGAGTTAAAGGCCTTAGTCCACGGCGGTGGTCAAGTGCGAATTGTTGGCCAGCTAGTAAATGCGGCACCTAAATTTACCCGACTGCGTAATTAGCGTGAAGCAGCTGTGCGTTTCGCTCGAAGGCTGTGGTTGCCGGCCACATTTATATTAGCCAACCATCTTAGTCCTCGGGAGTAGCAACGCATCTGTGATAAAACTTCAGATAGAACACTTGTATATGAAGTTCATTACAAATATCCATGGGCAGCAGTGGCCACATACCATCAGGTAACTCGTTTACTACTTCAATCGTGTGACAAGACGCAAATTATATTAAGTTTTCAAGGTGGTAGAACCAGTGTAGTTCGACCAGGGCACGCAAGCATTTCTTGCGTTTCGATAGAAGGGTGTGGATGCCGGCACACTTTCACATGAGGCGACCATCATAGTCCTCGGGAGCAGCAACGCATATGTGATTGACTTCAGATGGAACCCATCTGTATGTAGTTGATTACATATGTCCATGGGCGGCAGTGACCACTTACCATCAAGTGGACTGCATGCTTGTTTACTACTTCAACCGTATAAAGAAAACGAAAATTAATTTTACAAGCAGGTATTTACCTAAGTACCTGCCTCCGACATTTGAAACAGTGTAAGATCCTATCCATCCGTGGTTATATCTACAAGCAAAACCATTACATGCATTTATAGTCCGGTCAAATTAGATCAAAAAGTTAGGGTGAAATTACATAAATTCGCAACAAGCTTAATTTTGGTATAATTGTTCAAAACACGATTATAAACAATATCTGAAAGTTCCCCATCATTCCCGTGTGTGGAAAAAAAATTATTCAAGGTCAAATGTCAAAAAAATGAGCTTTTCGCGATTTTCAGCAAAACGGTAAGCTTTATCAGAAAAATACCTCAGACTAAAATTGTAGATCATTAAATTATCTATAAAAAATATATCAATACTTTTTTTCTCACGAGACACCGTTTCGGAGATATCGCAGTGTAAAAAGTTGGTCATTGTAACTTGCACTTAAAATATAAAATATACATCAGCTATAACTATAAGAATATCAGGTAAAATGAAACCCAGTCCCTTCATTTATACGTAAGTGTAGCCTTGGGACACGCGTTTTATCAACTGTTATGTTTGTATTGAGTTTCTATTATTATTTTAAGAAGACATTTTTGTTGATTTATTATTATTTTTATTTTTACATGTTTCAGTATCTTTCTTTTTTTTTAAGTGGGTAATCCTCATGGATACCCAGCCACCCGGGGCGGCAGCTGGGTTATGCCGGACTCTTACCGGCTAAATCCCCACTGTGTGTTCTCCTCGCACCGTACGAAGGGAACACGGGTAAGCTTTCGCAGTCATTCGCGAACCCGCCGTGCCTGGCCGTTCCCGCAGCCCCTCCACGCGTGGAGCATAAAGCTCCCCTCGCGCGTCAGAAAACACAAAAGCGCCTCTTCTCCAAGGCCCCATCCGCAGGGCGACGGTCCAATCCCGAGACCGCCACCCAGGAGCCGTGGGCATGAGCAAGTCGACACCCGCAAGACAACCCTACAGGCATCGACCTTCCACACCCAGCGGCGCCCGGCCGCAAACCACCAAACGCGCTAAGTACACTACCTCATAGGTGGCGTGGAAACGTGTGCATTTTATGACAATTGCAACTGTTACAACTTTTTACACTGCGATATCTCCGAAACGGTGTCTCGTGAGAAAAAAAGTATTGATATATTTTTTATAGATAATTTAATGATCTACAATTTTAGTCTGAAGTATTTTTCTGATAAAACTTACCGTTTTGCTGAAAATCGCGAAAAACTCATTTTTTTGACATTTGACCTTGAATAATTTTTTTTCCACACACGGGAATGATGGGGAACTTTCAGCTATCCCTACTAATATTATAAATGCGAAAGTAACTCTGTCTGTCTGTCTGTCTGTCTGTCTGTCTGTTACTCTTTCACGGCAAAACTACTGAACCGTTTTTTATAAAATTGTGTACACAGATAGTGGTGACCTTGGGATCCATTATAGGCTACTTTTTATTTCAAAAAATGGGTTGAAAATGTTAAAATCGAGCATAAATGTTTGTATGGTAGTTTGTTTTTGACTAAGAGCTGTACTATTATTTACGTCAAGGGGTATCATAGATTTGATTAAAAACTTATGTGAATAATAAAACATTAAAAAATATTGATTTTGAGTCGACAACATATATTCGTAAACTCGGTATGTCGTGAATTTTGTTATATTCCAATGCAAATGACAATCTCCATATTGGCTTTTGACATAGAGGTGTACTAATAATTCCGTCAAGGGGTATGATAGATTTGATTAAAATCTTATGTGAACAATTAAACATTAAAAAATATTGATTTTGAATCGACAACATATATCCGTAAAACTCGGTATGTCGCGAATTTTGTTAAATTCCAATGCAAAGGACAATCGCCATATTGGCCCTTTCGCCTGGACGTCATCGTGAGTTCGTTCAGAAATAATACATATAAATTGGTAACAAATAATTATCATTCAAATAGATGTGATAAATTTGATTTAATTTACCCTAATATGGGTTTATAATATGAAAATGTATTTATAATGCGAAAGATACGATTATAATTACGAGGAATTCCCGATGAGTTAAATATTAGGTATACTTGCGCTATCACTGTTCTGTTGAATTATGTTGAATGAACATTTGATAGATGGCGTTATCTACAATACAACTTCGAAGTAATATCGATAAATTAAATGTTGATGTTGAATTACTAATAATTCCGTCAAGGGCTAAGAAACACTGGTTTGCACACTTGATTATAAAATAAATCCACGATAGCATATTTATATCTCTTATGGTTAACTCACAATAATTATTTTTATGTTTCACATTTTAACTAAAAATAATACGTTATTTTCGAGTCTGTTGTCTTTTGTTCAGTATTAATCCTTATGTCGTCGTCAACCCATTATTGTCCCACTGCTGGGCACGGGTCTTTTCTCAGAATGAGAGAGTTTTAGGTCATAGTCCACCACGCTGGCTATTTGCGAATTGGTGGACTTCTTGTAATTCTTCCTTATGTAAATAAATGCATTCGTTAGTTTCGTAATTTTAATAAAGATCAAAATAGTTTTTAACACTGTATGCATCAAATAAATACGTTTAAAGTCATTAGAGATATCAAATTATATAACTTCCTTCAAAGGGTACGATAATAAAATTCCGTCAAGGGGCAAGATAGACTTGATTGAAAACTGATCTCAATAATAAAACATTAAAAAATATTGATTTTGAGTCGACAACATATATCTGTAAAACTCGGTATATCGCGACTTTTGTTTGTCGCCATATTAGCCATTTTGCCCTGATGTCATCCTGATCCTTAGTTCATTATGAAATAATAGATACCTATAAATCGATAACAATTAATTATCATACAAATAAATGTGATATAAATTTGATTTAATTTACCCACAATATAAAATTACGAGGAATTACCGATGAGTTAAATATTAGGTATACTTGCGCCATCTATCCTGATCTATGTTGAACTACTATGTTGAATTACATTGAATGCGATATGTGGCGTTATTTACAAAACAACTACGAAGTCTATCGATAAATTAAATGTTGATGTTGAATACTAATAATTGCGTCAAGGGCTACGAAACACTGGATTGCTACCTTAAATATAAAATCAATCCGCGATAGTATAACTCTATAACTTAAGGTTAAGTCACAATATTTTTTTTATGTTCCATATTTCAACTAAAAATATTACGTTAATAATTTCGAGTGTGTTTTCTTCTGTTCGGTATTAATCCTTATATAAATAAATGCATTCGTTAGCTTTTACACTATATGCATCAAATAAATACTTTTAAAGATATTAGAGATTTAAAATAATAAAGATGTGTCTCTCGGCAGGGGTAGGTAACCGTCTCGCTCGCGCATGCTAATACATGCCGGCCGCCGATGCGTGTGCATTATTAGAGTAATCTGACCACTTGATAGTGTCCAGTGTTGAGTAGGACACGAATGTTAAATAAGTTTGTAAGAATAGCGTTTTTTTGTACTAGACCAGTACAAACATTGCACTTCACCCTGCAGCATAACCCTGAAAATTTTTAAACATACTGCGGAAAAGTTAAAATCAATCTTTGTAATCGATGCGTTTTGGTTTAAATGTGGAGCAGGATTTGGTTTACAAGGTGCTTCTTGGTATTGTGTGACCACTAAGATTGTTAATTAATTCAAAGAAAGGCGGTTCACAATCGTCTAATTTTAAAATTCTAATTTGTCTAATTTTTAAAATATTTTAACATAACAATAACAATTATGATCCTAACCACAAATACATACTTTAAATTCGTTTCTTTACTCTTTGTATGTCCGGGTAATCGCCTGAGCGGCTAAACTCATTTGGATAGGACTCTCACTATAGAAAAGGTTGTGGAATAACATAATTATAGACTACTTTTTATCATATAATTTCAACGGGGTCGAGATTTTTGCGGGAAAAACTTTGCGATACACTCATTTTTACGCGGGCGAAGCCGCGGGTACAGCTAGTTGTTTATAATCGTGTTTTGAACAATTGTACCGAAATTCAGCTTGTTGCGAATTTATGTAGCACCGAATGTCTAATTTGACCGGACTATTACGTGTGCTCTAAAATTGCTTTTCGCAAACAATTGACAGTCACTCGTTAGTTCGTTATGTATGTAATACTTGAACTGTGATATGTAGAATAGAACCAACGAACAATTATTATTTTTAACCGAGTTTCCAAAGAAAAGATATCTATTCCTCGTGTATATTTTATTTATGTATGTTCAGATGTTTTGGCTAGACGCCGTCGACCTACCGATACAATTCATACGACATAGTATGCGGCTAGTTTCACAGGCGGTCCCATATTGAGCTCATACAGGACACATGTAATTTCGTCGTGATCCAGCGAAACATGGTGAGCGCCGACTTCGGGTCTTTGTACTAAGTACTTAGTAGCAGTGTATGTTCTAAACCAACATGTTTTTATATTATTTTTTACTTTTTTTGTGACATGGAACTTGGTTGTATTTTTAGTTATTTTTTTTAAATACACTTTATCAATCAAGTAGAAGTATTTGGCGAAACATGGTGAGCGCCGACTTCGGGTCTTTGTACTAAGTACTTAGTAGCAGTGTATGTTCTAAACCAACATGTTTTTATATTATTTTTTACTTTTTTTGTGACATGGAACTTGGTTGTATTTTTAGTTATTTTTTTTAAATACACTTTATCAATCAAGTAGAAGTATTTGGTTTTTGTCGCATAACCACATCCAAATGTCTATCTTCCCAAATATAATATTTAATAATTGAGCAGGTACTTCCTCAATTTGTCTCCGAGCTTATAAGGCCAAGTAGTTTTGTGGTTTTTAATAGTCGATTAAGAGTCGACGTAATGTCTAACTTTCCCTCAATATTTTTATTATTTAATAGATGTTTACGCCTGTTAAATTACAGCATAATCTACCAATATACTGGTATCCCTCCGAAGAAAGTTTTTAAATTTAACAAATGGCTACTAATTTGTTGAATAATCCACCCGTGTACCTCCTCTTTTTTAAATACCAACAGTTAGAATTCTTTGTTTGTCCTTTAGAATCCTTTACTGTTTATGAAAATGGTAATTAAGTATCTTTTTTTATCTGACTGAGGTAGCAAACGAGCACGTAGTCCACCTGATGGTAAGTGGTCACTGCCGTCCATGGATATCTGTAATCAACTACATACAGAACATTCATTTCATCTGAAGTCAATCACAGATGCGTTGCTACTCCCAAGGGCACGATGGTGGCCTCATATAAAAGTGTGTCGGCAACCACACCCTTTCATCGAAATGCAAGAAATGGTCGAACTATACTGGTTATGGTTATGGTATAAGTAATAATATTCGAGTAACTAAAAACTGAGAGGTGCCTGAAATTGATCCTCGAACTCTCCGATGGAAAGGACAACTAGCTAGGTTATAACAAGAATAAAAACAGGAAACTCCTAATTAAAAAACCTAAAAAACGACTGTTTTGAAAGCATTTAGTTTGCCTAATTTGATTACTACGTTTGCATACTAAGTACTCTACGATAGAGTTCTAGCACAGTACTAGTATCTACAGTATTCTAACTTCTTACAAACGCACGAAACGCAAGTTAGGTACAACTTGCGAGCCACGATTTCGGTATGCACTCGGCACCCAACAACTAGCGAATGTGTCGTAGTGGTGAGCGGGCGTTGTGACGTTTTTTAAGCAGTGGATATTTTTATTTATATAATAATGTAGCGAAGAGCAGTTGTAAACTATATTAGGCTGTTTTTAATTGCTTTAATTGTGCATAGACACGTCCAGTGTTAATAATTTTTATTTTGGTTGGTAAAATATAATTCAGTGTGAAATTTATAACTATTATTTGTGTACGATTTATTATTAAGTCTCTTAAATATTAAAAGAACGCGTTGTTTTTTACCTTAATCTACTGAATAAAATGCATAATAAGTAAGAAAGAAAGTAAAGTATACAGATGTATTAAAATACTTTAGGCGGGTAGCCCTAACGCGAACTCTCGTCCAGCGCGTCTGTAGGTATAAAATTCAAGGACACGGCAGAGTTAGACTACTGTATGATATTAATACTGTGGTTCTAGTCTTACCTTATTTTAGCTAATTTGATATGCGAGAGACGTGCGAGCCCTTCTTCGGCGCTCCACTGCTCTTGATAGAGTTCATAGCTCTTTGGTGATTGGATTCGTGTTAAGGACGGTAGCCAAATGGTCGTAATATATTTAATAGTTATTCTTAATGCGTATATCGTGCGATGGGAATATAAGGGACCTTTTGCAAAATTTGTGGTTAACTACCCACCTATTTAACTCAATATGCCAAAATTTTGAGTTCACTCTTTTTGATCTCATTACGCGATATGTACCTATAGGTATATAATATATATGTATATATATATATATATATATATATATATATATATATATATATATATATATATATATATATATATATATATATATATATATATATAATAGTTTAGTAGTATGTAGCGAAATATTTGTTTTTATTTCTGTTTGTTTTCTGCTCTTTAGTTGTTATTACATTATTTTTGATTATCTACTGAAGAAAAACTCCCTGTAAGAAAATTATAAATCCTAAAAAATATAAGTTTCTCATGAAATGTAAGTAGTAAACGAGTATGCTGTCCACCTGATAGTAAGTGGTCACTGCTGCCCATGGACATTTGTATAACTTCATATAAAACAAGCGTTATTTGAAGTCAATCACAGATGCATTGCTACTATACTCCAGGGACTAACGTGCTCGCCTCACATGAAGTGACCTTTTAACCTACGATAGAAATAAGTTAGGCGATGATATCGCATTGATCGAACCATACCATTTCTACCAACTGTAGGGCAGGATACTGGAGCTAACTTTTGTTACCCATGTAAAAACAAGATGGCAAATAAAAAATTAAATAAGATATATAAAGAAAAAAGACAAACCCACTGAGTTTCTTGCCGGATCTTCTCAGTTGAGGTCGTGTTCCGATCCGGTGGTAGTGTAAAACAATATATATAAATGTAACTGACAATTTGTAAGCGCCACCGAAGGCCTATGCAAAATAAAGACATTTCATTTCATAACTACCATAGCTTATCAGTGTTTGACTAAGAGCAAAGTACTTTTCTAAAAATAATCTAAGGTTTGTCAAATGTATCAAATGATTTTAATCAGCGGGATGAGAAACAGTGTAAGCCATAGTAATCATATTGACTAATTGTTAAATTAACAAGTATTGATAAAATCTTCTTTTACATAATTCTGTAGAAATATTTAATTCAATACTTTCTACGACGACAAACAAATTAAGACCGAATTAAAATGTAATACATTAACGAAATGAGCATTTATTGTAATAATATATTCAATCTTTCTCTTATAGTATATTACTATTCTAAAATATTAAATTAATTGAATAATATGAATGGAAAGTGTTTCTATATCGAAATTAAATTGTCGTTTGGAATGTCTTTACACACACAGCTTTTACTAAAAGCGTAAAGAAATAAACATGATAGTTAAAAAATAAGGTTTTGTCTGTGTGTTTGTTCCGACTAATCTACCTAAATTCTGAAATATGTGGATTAATTATAGCCAACGTTCAAACGTATAAAGCTAATATTTTATGGAGAAATTTAGGTTTTTTTTTCCAAAAATATTAAGGTGCTACGCATAAAAACGACTATGCTTCCCGCGCATCGTCAAATCCATAACGCCTTTGCTCACGCTATAATCAGTAGCAATCTAACAAAACTGTAATCGTTCTAAAATGATAGTTATATATACTTTATGTTACTATGTAGTTAAGTTAGGTGTAGTAAATAAATCGATAATACAGATGGGCAATATCTCTTCAACCTTTTAGTAATAAAACCGAGTGGATACTTAACCTTGGCTAAAGAGGCTCTCAAATTGAATGCACCGTAATTACTCTAAGTTGCAATCACACAATATTTTAAGAACAATTTGAGCCATTCTCTTCATATATATAGAGTAAGGACAATAGAGTCATTAGCTCAATTACTTAGCTTGCCAGAACTGCTCTAGCCTTGTCAGTTTGTTCTATCATATTCGTATTTATCTTTTAATGATCTATAGGTATACCCTTGACATAATTCTTGTATAGTCTAGTAGTGAAAGACTAATAGAATATTCAGATTTATGTTTGTGTAACTTACATTTTTTTTACAAGAAAGTAGAGTTTCAATTCAGGACAGACTTGGTATTATTATTACTTGATACTGGAGCTAACTTTTACAAAAAACATGATAAAAAAATACAACATAACAAAAAAGACAAACCCGCTGAGTTTCTTGCCGGATCTTCTCAGTTGAGGTCGTGTTCCGGTCCGGTGGTAGTGTATTAAAAAATGTGTAACTGACAATTAGTAAGTCCACCCGTAGGCCTATGCAAAATAAAGACATTTCATTTCATTAAAAACCCAGAAACCACAAATAAAAATCATTATATGCATATAAATATTAAGGATTAAGGATCAGGTATAAAATATTATCAAACATTGGTCGCAACCGGGCACCGGGCCGCGATAAATAAAGTACCGGTTGCAGCAATGTTACTGTATACTATGTACACGCGTTAGAAGTAATACTTGTTTAACGTAGCAAGATAAAAATCATTGTAAAATTCCACCTTATTTTGTTTCACCTTATTTTACATTTGTAGAAAAAAACTAAAATGTTAACTAACAGGGTGTCGGTTTTTCGTGACGGTGTGCGCGTCCTACAAATTTACTCTCATATTTTTCTCTAACGTGCCAAAAGAAGTATAACTTTAACAAGTGACATGACTTCTATGTTATCATCCATATGTAATTATGACATATCTGACACTGTCCTATCACCATGATTCAGCGAAAAATATATGACTATGAGTGCTCATTTCAGGACTATGTCCTAAACCTTTCTAATAGTGTTGAAGTCGGTTGTATTTTTTGTTTTTTTAAGATAAAATAAAAAGTCACATTTACCAAACTAAATTTAAATTAACATTCAAAAAGTAATCGCAAATATAATAAAATATAATCGGTAATACTTACGAATACATTATTGTGACTAAACTTACAACTTAAACTCAATATGCTAACCTTTAACTAAATTTCAATAAAGATACAACAAAATAATTGGCTAAATATTATCATTAATTAACAGTATCCAATACCATCGCCCACTGTTTTCTAAAATCGATACGTTTCACAAACTTAGCTTGAACTAAAATGTGGGTGTATCCGAGACGAATATATGTCGGTAGGCTATTGTCTCATAGAATGCGATGAACGATAAACGATGCATATTAATGACTACCTATATACATCCGTGCCACCCTGCAGATATTTTATAACTAAAATGTTTGTGTAGGTCTGTCTGGCTATGGATTATACTGGAGGCCTTTCGCGTCACTACGATGTTTTGAATAATAAAATGATAAAACTGTTTGTGTTGCAACTCCGGATTCACCACCGCCACAACCATTTCTGTCCAGATATCAGGGTTAAGCGCTTTTATTATCTGAATGAAGTAGCAAACGAGCATGCAGTCCACCTGATGGTAAGGGCTCACTGCCGCTAATGGACGTAGAATATGGGTTCCATCTGAAGTCAATCACAGATGCCACTTCCGATGACTATGATGGTCGCCTCATGTGAAAGTGTACCGGCAACCACATCCTTCTATCGAAACGCAAGAAATGCTTCACGCTAGAAATAGGTGTGGGGGTGGTACTTCCCCGGTCGAACTACATTGGTTCTACCAACTTAAAAATGATAATGATGTATTCTGGTTTTAAGATCGTGATATGGAACATGTTTACTCTAACCTTTCCATTTAGTCCATCGTAGTTGTTTGGAGATGTTCGTTGACCCTGATTTAGAGATCAGCAGGGGTGTATTTTTGTTTTAAAAATTGTGCGTTATGAGGAGCCAAAATATAATAACAACATAGACATTAGACACTTATTGTTTTACCAGATTTTAATTGATGATAATAAAAAATACAACATAACAAAAAAGACAAACCCGCTGAGTTTCTTGCCGGATCTTCTCAGTTGAGGTCGTGTTCCGATCTGGTGGTATTGTAAAAAAAGATGTGTAACTGACAATTTGTAAGTTCCCCCATAGGCCTATACAATACAAAAACATTTCATTTCACATAAGATTATACGATATGATCGCCTATAGTAAGTATTAAGACAGCCGCTTTTAAGGGACTTCTCAAGCATTTAGAAGGAATTTGCGCAATCGTGCAGAAATAACACAGATATCGCAATCAGATATAAAAGGTCCTATTGGTGCTTCTTGATCATCATGTCTTGCGCACTTGACTGTATTTGTCTTTTAATAAAGTAAAAGGGCTGTAGCTAACAGTACCTGATGGTAATCTGACCGTTAATAGGTATTACCTATTTGGACAAGAGTCTCATCTGAAACCACAAACAGCTTGCTTGCACTTACCAAAAGAAAGGGACTAAATTATAACATTCGTCATAATTCAGTCATTCATTAACCTAAGTATTTTAACGTCTTACAAACAATAACCTTGTTAATAGGTATATTTATGTGATAGTCATATCTACCTAATACCTAATAGCAAATGTTATGCAACACTCTTACTGGTATACACTCACTGCAGCTCACGACCAGAGTAGATCGTGTATGGTGTTTATTATGGCCTAATGAACTTCATATAACTATGTTCTACACGAAATTCATACCAGATCGTTGCTCATAGTGATATCCTAATGGTTGAAACTTGCCCCTCGATCGGGAGCTTCCAGGATCAAACCCAGGCACCACAGATTTTTCTAAAATTATGTGCGTATTAGAAATAAATTATCACTGTTTTTCGGTGAAGGAAAACATCGTGACACACACACCCGAGATTTCTATAAAAAAAGAAAAAAGATCTCAGAGGTGTGTGAAGTCCACCAATCTGCTCTTGACCAGCACATTGGACATGGCCTAAACTCTCTCATTCTGAGAGAAGACCCGTGCCCAGCAGTGGGACAATAATGGGTTGACGAGACGTTGCTCATATGGCTAAAACTATCATATGTTTAAAATAAGAGCACAGCAGCGTTACATTACCTAGCTTTACGGAGCCTTACTTTAAAGAGCCGGCATCACAAACGTAGAAGAGGTGTGTACCTTTGATAACATTGTTTAAAAATTATAGCATAATTTACGATAATGACAGTGACACAATATTATCTTATTGATGAAGGTCAGTGTTTTATAATGTTTCAATTTCATACTAGTAATAAAGTTTAATTGTAAGTAGTACATACTAAATTTTAACAGCATTTTTTTTATATTTTCACAATGAAGTTCATTTGTTACATTTAAAATTTATTACAGCTGTCAGACATACTTCAAATCGAAATCGATTACGACATAACATTATATTATTATACTATTACTAGCTGTCCCGACAAACGTTGTTTTGCCATATAAAAAATAAAAAAAAATGTTAAGGGTGGACAACCCTTAAGGGGTATGAAAAATAGATGTTGGCCGATTCTCAGACCTACTGAATAAGCATATAAAATTTGGTAAAAATCGGTCAAGCCGTTTCAGAGGAGTATGGCAACAAAAACTGTGACACGAGAATTTTATATATTAGATTAAAAAATGTAATTCAAGACTAAGAGACCTCAAGAGGGACTCGATACACACTTTAAAAAAAAAAAGCTATTGCATAGCAACTCATGCAATTATAATTATTTATTTATGCAGTATTATTTTCTTTGTTGTTAATTCAAGTTTTTTTATTTGATACTATATACTTTCTCACAAACAGCTGCTTACATTATGCTTACAGCATTCGTTCTATTTCTGAGCAGCTCGTCTCGATCCGTGCGAGCATACTGTCGTACCATATTCATATACATTAAGCGAACGCTACGCCGCGCTACATGGTAGGCGGAGGGGGGGGGGGTGTTAGGTTTTTTCGTTACGGAATATCTTGATTCGTTCGCCGCGCTCAATGCCCGCGATAAAAACTATGCAATAGCTTAAAAAACACAAAAAATTGGATATAAGTTGTATGTATGTGTGTGTACTTTTTTGTACATGTACAACACACATTCATCACAATTAATTCTCTCGCTATTAAAGTTCATATGAGTATCTACTGTCGGTATGATTGATGAGTTTTGATACCCACGATAATGGAACGTAATCTAGTGATTGGCATATCGACACAGTAATGTAGGCTCGATGCACGGAAGTGAATGAGATTAAATTGGGATTGATTTTGGTTTTCAAATCTATGTATATCATTATTCAAGTAAGGACTTTTATACGATTGAAGCAGAAGATGGTCATGCAATCCACCATAAAGTAAGTGGCCACGACCTCCCGTGGATATCAGGAATCAACTTTATATAAAACGGAATTTTTATCTCAACCGCTAAACACCCCTTGACTAAGATGGTCACCTCATAAGACAACTGCTGAAATTAGTTATAGATGTGGCGGTAGTAGGTACCTCAGCGAGAAAACCATGATATATTAAATACACTGTAAGAAAAAAATTCTAAATACAATATTAAATTACGGTTTTATAAATTATAGATATTCAAATATTAGGATGATTAACAAAACAATCCCTATTATATGTGAGTGTAAATTTTAGTTATAAATAAAACACGTTTTGGTGTTACAATGATTGATTTTCTTTGTTATGGTATGATTTTTACCCGAATCAAAGAAGGGAAGCGTTTCTCGAACGTTAAATGTGAAAAGAAAACATTAAATAAAACAAATTATCATAAAAATGCCCGATTTCTTAAGAAGTATGAACTGAAACTAACATTCAATATTTTTTAAGAAGTCGGCTGTTATTGATAATACTTATCAGGTAACCCGTCTGCCTTATCGTTAGGTTAAAGTATAAAAAAATATCAAACAAAACGATATTAATATAATTCTTCGCCCTAACAAATGAACGCACCACTACAACATGTTTTTTGTTTTGTACTCCGTGTCTCTCAATCCACCCACGAAATCGTTATCGTACCCCAAATAGAACAAGTGCTATCTGAGGTCGATCAAAATTATACGTTACCCTGAGGAATGAGTCGGGACTCCTTCGTATATTTTTTTTTTTTTTTTTTTTGCTTTGTCACTCCCATTCCGCTTCCGATAGTCAAAAAGACGCATATCTTTTTCTTCTACGATAAGTTTATATACATTGAAGGATTCAGGAAAAATGGAGACAATATTATTTCGCAATCTCCGTTGCAATTTTAGCGTAACTGTTAATAATGAGTTCTGTTTATTCAATTAGACTACTAGCATTTTTTATTAGATAACATGGAATCTTTGTATAATTTCAAGAAAACAATTTATAACAAAAAAAATATATTTTTATTTAAAAAAATTGTAATTGACTGCTATTTCCAACGTTCAACGCGCTATTTATATTTCCGTTTATTTTGATTTTCTTAATTGAAATCTTGCTATTTACCTACATGTGCTTTAATTACTATCGAAAGCAGTACTGTCTTAAACCTCACTCAGCACTTTTACATCGTAACTGTCATTTATAAGTCCATGAAAATCACTCTAAAACCAAACAACACAAATCTATACACTAATTCGATTGGTCTAATGTTCTATGCATATAATAAAAAGATTATGCAACTAAACATTCGTGCTCATAAATTGCATCAAAACAATCATTGAACAGTTGGAAAGATGCATGCATGTTAGATTATCTGTATGTACCATTTAATGCCATACTAAAGTTTCATCACAGATCATTATTAGCCACAAAAAATTTCGATTAAAAATAATGTGTAATAAAAATTATTTGAAGGTTCAAATTAAAGATGAGCCCGAATTGATTTGCCAATCATTCTTTCGCCGCTCGTTCTTTCGACCTCAATTCTCAAAATTGTTACAACACTATACACTTGTTTCATTCCAAACTATTACGTCTATTACGTTTTTACTTGTCACGATATTTTTTAAATTAATTGATTTTTATCCAATTTATTTTTGTCATCTGTAATGTTTTATATTGAGTTTCATATAAAAGTCTTAACTTGAATGCATGATTTTGTAAGACGCCAGATATGTTTTTTTTTAATAGACAAAGATCAATAATGTTATACAACCAATTTAAATAAAACAAATAAAAAAAATACAAAGGGTTAAAACAATCACAAAAAGTACCATTAGCACCTCTTAACCAATTCTACAGAAATTTTAACCAACAAGTAAGTAAGTACAGTGTTGTTATTTTACAAATAATTGCTATTTATTTGCTAAGCGAAGCAATTGTTCCGAGTCAATTGAGCCACCGCCTTTTGCAACGGCCTAATGAGAGACGGGAGAACAAAACGCGCCATTTGACCTGTCAACTTGCAACACTGAACTATCTAAAGGGGATCATAGATTCTTCGTGGAGATAAGTCAACGTAATAACCAACATGCCGACAATAGATTGAATAACATTTTCGTGTATTTAAAGCATACATAACAACATAATTTACTCACTTTCCGACATTGCATATTCAATAAACAAAAATTATGAGAATAATTTCGCGTCAAAAAAGCCTGATTATTTGAGCTTCCAGAACTTTAAATATATATACAAAAAATATGTCAATTATTAAACAATAAATTTAAGACACTAACTCCTACTTAATAGTCTTAGGACATCTTTAGCTGGCTCCGATCGTAATAATGTTCCGACTTAATTTAATTTGGGAATTAAAATAAACATTTGTCAGGTGTCATCCTTAAACTTTGGGAGGTCGGATTAAAAAGCAATGTAATAAATTTCTTGCTGTCTAAGATATAAGGCTGAATATTAATTTCGGGTAGCACTCACACACAACCCATTTTTCCTAGCTTATCGTTGCTTAAATGGAGAAGGCGACCAACGACCTTATCCCAATTCGAGTGTGGATGAGTATTCAACATTTTTCGGGTGTCATTAGGTTCATAATGCACTTGCCTCGCACAGCTTTACATAATCCTCGAATGTGAAGGTTGGTTAGACTTTCTTTGGCGGGGAGTCAGAACGACGAAGCTTTTGCCTCAGTTGTGAGAGACGCGCGCGCTGCCGCGCTAGTGCTGTGACAGTTTTTTTTTTAATTCAAATTCCCGTAGTGCTGTGCTCGGATACCATGAGGCTTATTTTTTGGGTGAGCTGTTTTTAATATTTGTTTATGTTTTATCTGTAGACGGCTTACTGGCTCCGGGCGTACAACTTTCTTTAGTGAAAGTCGAATGATCGATTCTCGGCGAGGGCTCGATTTTATCGATTCGTGCTCAAACGTCGTTACCATCTTTCGGTACTTTATGTTATTAGACATAGCGTAAGAGTGAGAGTATCAGTGATGTTATTGTTATTGTAGCGTACTGCAGTAGGCTTTACGGCGTAAACCTATAAAATTTAATTAAACCTTCCTCAAAACTGTAACTGTAGGTAATAGCTATAGATATATATGTATACTAGAGCTGTTACTCGACTTTTAATAGTGTGTGAAAATAATTAAATTCTCAAAGAAATATATAAAGATAAACATCTTACTATATGCATATTTTATAATGAAAGAATTTACTAAAATGCATAATACCAACTCAGATGGATTAATATTGCTCGCTACAGAATAAAAACACAAATTCATATGTTAATAGATACAATTTTTATCAAAATAAATATTAGTCACTTTAAAAAAGACAGAAAAATCAACTTTAAAAATTAAAAAAAAGAAACGTAAAAGTATTTTTTATCATGGTTGCATAAAGCGATGCGCTCATGTTAGACAAATATAGTTACTCAATATCGATACATCCTTTCTAGTGAATTGCGTAAACCGCAAAAGAGAGGAAGTGTGCCAGCCGCCCGACGTGGAATTCGCGAACGGAACTCGATATGACGGGCTTGTGTGCCACTGCGAGCGATTTTAAAATTAAGAATATTAAATATCGACGCCCCCGTGCAACAAGCCAGTTGTGCTATTACTGGGAACAAATATTATTTTAAATTTGACATCTCTGAGTTGGGATACACGTATGTAATTTTTTTCAGATTTTCTCTATTGTATTCCATAAATAATATTCATGACATTTTTATTGTACGGAAGTTCTTTATTATTTTTTTTACTTCAAAATCAAGGTTATATTAAGTTACTTTTATAAATTTCTTTGATATATTTTTTTTAATTGCGTGTATTTTTGGATTTTTAACTAAATAATACTTTCTAGATAAATAGGCTACATAATTTGTTTATGCGTATTTTATGTGAAATGTATATTAATTAGTTTACATTTACATTGAATGCAAATTATAATCTTGTCGAAATTACTATCTAATTTGAATCATTGTATTTTTTAATAGTTTGTTCCTACTGATGTACTGTTACCCTTTCAATATTTTCTTAGTTATTCTGTATGTTTACTAATTTATAACATTATATTAAAGGTGCAGTATCTTTATGAGCCTTATACACAAAAGCTTATTTAAAAAATAGCTAAATCAAATTCAAGGACTACAATATAAAACATAGAAAACTGTAATAACACCCATATGAATGTAATCATTACATAGATCATTTTCTCTTGCCCGTAACACCTACTTAAAAAGCAATTTACCGGAACCCAAAACTATTTGAACTGCAACCTTCACTGTCGTAATAAATGACTTGGCATCATCGGGTGCTAATTCAATTCAAAAGTGATTTACGTAACATAATCATACGTTACAACCAAACTCAATCGCGAATCAAACACGGTAACATTTTTACGCCTGTGAGGTATGATTACGGACATAACGTATTGATTACTTGCTTCTACTTCCTGTAATCAACTATAAAGAATATGTAGACTTCGTGTCAAAGGTTATCAATAACTTTCTGATGTATTAATAATTTGGTAAGAAGCTCAGCATGAAAATTTTGCATGTAGTGGCACCATTGTCACACCCATTTCTATCCTATTCCAGTATTGTTTAAAAATACAGGTAGTAAAAACAGTGTAGTTCGACCGGCGACACCTACATTTAGCGTGAAGTATTTCTTGCGTTTTGATAGAAAGGTGTGGTTGCCGGCACACTTTTATATGAAGCAAACCTCTTAGTCCTCCTAGTTCAGATGGAACACATGTTCAATATAAAGAAGCTTACAGATGTCCATGGGCGGCAATGACCACTTACCATCAGCCGAACTGCATGCTCGTTTGCTACTTCAATTCTCTAACTTATGAATACTCAATATATTTATTACACTCACACAAAAGTTACATTTTGTAATATATTTTCCAGAATATTATCTATAGCTTTAAGAGGACGAAAGGCACATGAGTCGTCCGAGAGCGGCCAAGCCCCCAGTTTTCTCTTATTTATTCAGCACCACAATATACTATGCATATAACGTGTATGGTCATTCGTTAACTTTTGGTTGAGTTTCACTGTCGAAAAAATGAACTTCTTTAAAAATGTCTACAAGCGGGCTTTACGGTGACTACGGGAATTTTGATAAACTGTGCTAACGAAATTAATTTGATTATTTGAAAAACGACGCCCCGAAATTCGATAAATATGAATACTTAAATATTAGATCAGATTAAAAATAAATTTATAATTATAAAAATACTTTATTATGTCAATAACACCTACACAGACAAACACTTGGATCCAACGTAAATGTTTATATTCACAAACGGAACAAACAAAACAAACGACGTTTATAAAAAATAAATTCATAAATTAGCAATTCTTTTTACCTAGTTTCATTACCTAATTGTCATAAAAAAACCGTTATTTATCTATGGTTGTACCCAAGAATTTAGAACGCGAATTTATACCGTAAAACCGCTAATAAAATAAATTTGGCTCTTCCGGCAGTACGGCTTTTACTTTATGCAACAGACGAATTTAGATTTAATGAGATCGTTTATATACTTAATAGACGTTTTGCTTTATGGTTTCATAGACAATTTTAAATGGTACCGTTAACTTTATTATTTTTCTTTTAGGTTTCTAGCAAAGGAACGCATGTTTTCATTTTCAACACCCAAAATTTCAAAAATGGGGGATAATGGCCAGTAATTATTAATGAAATTCACTACGTAATCAACTTTGATACGAATATCTGTGACCGTAGTGAAGTTAGTTATACAGAAATCGTCGTTTTCTAACAATGTAGGTTATTAAAAAATATATGAGTTCAATAAAACAAAAGTCCTTATACCCAATACTCATTTTCACTAGAGACACAGATAAATAAAATTAATCTCTAAAAGTATTGAAGATTTGTCAGCAGTATGTCTTATAGCAGGAACTGCCTAGATAGGTATATCTACGAGTATAAGTCTTATTTTAAAAGGAAATAAACGGAGAAACACAGACATTACGAGGCGTTCTAACTTATTTCTCCGAGGTACATCGCTGGTCTACCTCATGTAGAACTAAAATCTACCTAGATTTTATTACAACTGTCGATAGGTGATATTGACAGCATCAGATCCAGTCTATACTGTAACAACCAAAGAAAAGACTGTCCAAAGCCATCGGTCAACTGTTTCAAATCTATTAAGTAATGTGTTAGATGACATGATTTCAGAAATGATTGATACACCGGAGAGGCACGTGGCTAAAACTATCGATCACGAATCAAATAACAGTAAACCGGTCGCAGATAATAGTTTTGACAGTATTGATACACGATTTACATTCACGTTTTTAGACTGTTATGAAAGCAGTACTATTACTAATCTGCTTCTGGGTTTCAATCCAAGGCACGTATTCTTTTTGTAAGTGCATATTATTAATATTAATTATCACATAATTTAACGTTACAATGAAAACTTCGTTAGGAAAACTACTATGATTACTTATATAGCTAAAAGATTGAAAATCCAATTCAACCAATTAAAATTGCGCAAAATGTGGTTTGCCTAAATTCTTATTTTGAGTGGTGCAGATTTTAGTTGAGTGGTTTTAGATTATACTATACGATCACGGTGATTTGTAATTTAAATTCAGTTCAGGTAATATTTAACAAATAGCCTTACAACATTTTTATAAAACAAGATCAAATAATCTCGAATTCCACCTGTTTTAAATTTGAACGCACCGAAAATCATGTAAAATAATCATCGTCCCTAAGGACGCAACCAAATTAAACATCCTGTCACAGATAATCGACCCGTATTTTTTATCTATGACCCCGCTTACCTGGCGGTTCCGGACAGGTGCATGATTCGAATTCTAAACAACCGTCACGTTTTCAAGCCGACCTCCTATTCTATTGTAAGAAAGTACTCACAACTTGGTGTGTCAGTAGATCAATAGCTTGTAATCTTCAAACACTTATTGATGATTTTATTAGAGTATTTAACTGTGGTACTTATAGATGTAATGATCTTGCAATGCAATGCAATGCATACGGTCTGAGAGCATTTAAATTACTCACAAAAATTTTGTTGCGTCTGTAAATATATTTCTAAAGTTTGGTTTAAAATCCCTGACTGCGAGTTTAAAATTAATATTACGTTTTGTTGAGCTACTTAAACATACACTTACATAACGAAAAGATAAAGATTTCTGATGACATCATTATACTGGACTTAAAAAATATTGATCACCTATTCCTTTTTTATCTGTCACTCTATCATTCCATCGATCTGTCAATCTGACACATATCTTTTTACTGTGTCAAAAAGGCGCATGTATGACTGGCAACGATAAAATCTATCGCTGAGAGACAGACATAGTCTAGAGACAAAGCTAGAAGCAAGGGAATTCTAACATAATCTTTCAGAACTTATTCTTCCAGGCCTAAGAAGAGATTAAAGTCTAGTAGTAGGTGCCTATCTAAAAAGCTCACTAAAACCGATACTAATGGCCGATTTGTTATTTTCTGCTTGACTTACCCGGCCTTGACTTTGCGCGGGAAGTGGAGCGCGGATCCGTTTCCGATCGCACGTAATACCAATTTACCGCTAACTTAACTGTCACAGTTTATTTTTACTCTGTGTCATCGATATCGAGTAATAGGTTTTTTATTTGTGCTCACTATTGCCTTTGCTCATTGGATATGAGAATTTTATTAATCGTGAAATCGTCAATGCGCTCTGAGTCAATTTAGATACAAGCTTTTAAAGGTGGTACAATGCTTTGTAGTTCGACTTCAAAGGCACCACCAACATATGTAATTCCGCTTAATAATAACAGTTCAATACTTTTAAGCTCTGGTTAGATGAGAGACACTCATCCGTGGTATTGTAACCTACTTCTTAAAGGTAGAAACGCATCTGTAACTAACCTCAGGAAATAATAAAATCTTATCTGGGGTTTTTTACAAACACCCATAGCTGGCAGCTGACACTTACCATCAAGTTGTCTGTGGTTACTACTTGCATATTTTAAAAAGAAATCTGATGAATTATAATCGATGGTATTCATATTCAACCATAATCATAAAACAGTTTCGTTACTCCAGCTCAATCGGCATTCACTCGTATTAATTAAAACAATATTGAGAAGTTACTTAATCATTGAAAAGTAAGTGGCAGATATTTTAATTTAATCACGACATTTCATTTGACTATTTGACTTTCTAGTGTCAATAGAGTTTTATAACAAAAAGATAAGTTTTATGACAGAATCTTCGTAAGAACCCATATCGAATTGAATTATTATAATCGATGTTATATAACTAACTGGTTATATTATTAAACATTATACTGTGAATGAGTTGGATATTGATAGTTTAGCTAATTAGTATGAGAGAACAAAAACAAAAAATGAATAAAGACACAGATATGTACCTAATGATAATTGGCCACTGCCTCCTGTTAACATCAATAATCGATCCCAGATAAGATGAAGTCGTATAAGTTACACCCAATGGTCTAACTCATATGACTTCATTTTATCTGTGAGTCCATACTCGTAACAACCAGTCCATAGTCTAAGGATAATAATCCGTAATGATTAAGTTCGAATGCCGCGAAAAAGTATGTCAATCTAGCGACACCCTTTAAACCGAAAAAGCAGAACTTATCACTGGTGTTATTAGGCAAAGTGGGCGGTAGGATTTTCAAAATCGAATCACAAATGACTCTATCACTTTTAACAATATGTTATGATTTTTTTACTTTGATACTTTAGTTGTAATACCTACGTTCCATTATCATCAACATCATTATTAGCATACCTTCTTCAGAAATTTCATAATCAATTTCCTTTGTAAACGTAATCGGACTTTTTTCGCTACGCTAGACGTAATAATTATGAGAAATTATCATTTTAGCAGTCGTTTCATCTTCACGCATGTCCCACGCGGCCTTCAGAGAAAGTCACGAACAAATTGACACATCAAATGTAATAGCAAATGAGACAAGGACGTGCAATTCTGAACTTTATGCCTGAGAATGAGTGGCAACGACTTTTACTTTTTGTACAAACATTGGACTCGTCTTTACTTTCGTTTGGTATCACTCAAATTCTCCGGGTCGCAGCATAGACAAGATAATTGCATCTTACGTAAAAACCCGTTAACATTGGATAATGTTATATAATTTACATGGTCGTTCTTAGCTATTTTGCTGTTTTCCTTGATTACTTTAATTAAATGTGTGAAGATTTACTATTTGCGGTGACGTAACGTGGTGAGGGGGAAAGAAGCAGAGAATACTCTGGTCCCGAGCAGCAGGTTTCGGGAACCTGCAAAATCTACTATCTAATATATAAAATTCTCGTGTCACAGTTTTTGTTGCCATACTACTCCGAAACGGCTTGACCGATTTTTACTAAATTTTATATGCTTATTCAGTAGGTCTGAGAATCGGCCAACATCTATTTTTCATACCCCTTAAGGGTTGTCATCCCTTAACATTTTTTTTTATTTTTTATATGGCAAAACAACGTTTGTCGGGACAGCTAGTTTTATTATATAACCGGTATGATTACCCGAAGGAAAAACTCTGAATCTCAAAATGCACATTTAGGGGGTGACAAAATATTAGCCTTTCGATCTTTGGGCGTCAAATTGACTAGTTTGATTTCTTCTTTTATCTTTCACTGAGATAATTCCTTGTAGGTTTCTAATGTAATGCGACCCGGGCGGCGTAAACCCACGCTACAAAATTGATTACTCATTAGTCTCAGTTACATGTACTTTGTATCCTATTTGCATAAATTGTCGTAAAATGTCAATTACCAATTAATTAATTGCCGATTACCTAAACATTCATACAGATAAATATCACTACATAGTATACCTAAAGCAGAGTCACTTGCGCTGTCTGTCCCTATGTATTCTTAAATCTTTAAAACTGCGCTATGGATTTTAATGCAGTTTTTTAATAGAGTGATTCAAGAGAAAGGTTTGTATGTATAATACATGTCCTTTATAGTAGCAAACACTGATAATATTATATTTTTGACTCTTAGGCGAAACGCAGTTCGTCAGATCACTTAGTACCTATTACAAAAATTCATTCACGTTAGAAAACGTAGATACATAAAATTAACGAAAAACATCAAAATCCAATAACTTCATGAAGAATACTCTTCAAGCTTAAGATGGAGGAGAGCAATGTTTCATTCTCGTGTAGATAGATAGATCTTATTGATGTTTTGTTTGCATGGAATTCGTTTTAACGTGGCGACACTGACCACTTATTGAATCATTTAGTGGTGAGTGTCACCCATGGCAATTTCTAACCATCTTCATAGTGAATAAGGGTTCTAAAGTCATTCACATGGAAGTTGCTACTCCCGAGGGCTAAGATAGTCGCCACTTAAGTACTGGCAACCACACTATTCCACCAAAACACTAGGACTGCTTTACGCTAGAAATAAATACACGCTTTCTACTACTACAGTAGGATTTTCTCGTGTCGTGGGTACCATGGACACACACAAGATGAATGCACAAGCACCCAGACCCAGAACACGAATCTAAATTTGTCATTCAGATACCAGATACCTGTATGGCCGGGAATCGAACCTGGGACCCATTAAGCGTTAGACCGGTATGGTAACCGCTCCGCCACGCGGGTCGTCTTAAATGTGGTGGTGGTACCCCTCGGTCGAACCATATGAGTTCTACCACTTTGCAAATAAAGAAATATCTACACTTCACACTTGCTTCCATTCTGAACACATATTTGTTTTAATTAAAACTATTTTTAATCAGGAATAGGTATGGTGGTAGTGCTTGCGAATTCGATTGTCTTGTGTGGTTGCCGGTACACTTTTTACATGAGGCGACCATCTTAGTCCTCGGGAGTAGCGACGCATCTGTGATTGACTAGATTGAAGTAGTATTGCGGTGTATAGAACCCTATGTTCTGTATGAAGTTGCTTACAGATGTCCATGGGCGGCAGTGACCATTTACCATCAGGTGGACTGCACGTTCGTTTGCTACTGCAATCTTATAAAAAAAGTCGAACCACAAAGAGATCTTTTACCTTATCAAGTTGCGATTCTATCGATAGAATTATGAAGTGAATGCTGTTACTACATCTAAGCAATCAATAGTAGCGCTTGTTAGATTAAAAATATTGATTTCGATAGTGTGGCAACACTATATGGAATTAAATCTGTGAACAATTAAATTATGTCGATATCGGTATGTCAAGGTTATATTGCGTTTTTGGGCTACCTAAATAATATGTTCTCTAAAACTAGTGACATAAATCTGATAAGCTAAGCCTCGGTTCTAAGCTAAGGTTCTATAATTTAAAAAATGTTAAATATTTGAAATCGCACCAAACAAATTATTTGAATTTGATTACTATTGAAATAACACACACACGTTTTTTACACTCATAGCCCCACATTAGGATTTTCTCCTATGTCATGGGTACCATGGATACACAAGACGAATACACAAACATCCAGACCCAGAACACAAATCTAAACTCATCATTCAGATACCTGTCTGGTCGGGAATTGAACCCGGGATTGCGCGTCAGACCGGTATGGTAACCGCTCCTCCACGCGGGTCGTCGCCCACAAATATGTTATGATGCGCATGTTGAATTAACATTTAATCTTCGAGTAATTAAAAGCCATCAACATTTTATATAAAAAGTTATCTCAGTTTAATCGTTCTATCTTTCAGGCCGGTAACACCACGCGGCATAGTAAATGTCAAATAATTATTTCGAGAATCTTCTAAATAAAATCCATTAAAACTACTTAAATTTCCTTAGTGGTTTTGTAGTGATTATGCAACATGAATAATTTAACGGATCAAGTAATAGACTTAAAATACATTTATAGCGTAAGATTAAGATAAAGTAGGCCGGTTGAAGCCGGTGAGAATGATATACCTATGCTTTTATAGGTAAGTTGGAGAAAGTCTCGGTCATAAAATACAGCTTATTGTGGGAATTAAGATGCTTCCTGTTTTAGATGGATTTACCTTTTTTCGGATTATGTCGTTATCTGTTGGCTTTTATATTATCTATATTGGCTTTTACAATTTCAATGGATTTTGGTAGACTCTCAAACTCGGCCGGGGCTTCGTTTAATAATACACTTTTTATGTTTAATCATAATTATTATTGATTGGATTTGATTTATTTTGTAATTATTGATTCAAATGTGACTATAATTTATTTTTCTTTTTGAAAGGTTTTAAGACATAGGTAATAATTTCTATGGTGTTTTTAATTTATTCTTATGTATTTTTTTTGATTTGTAATGTATCTGAGTAAGTGTAATTGGACTGGAGGACCGTTTAAGCTATCAAAATAAAATAAATACATAAATTTGTGATTTTACTTTTTACATTTAATTTTAACTTATGTTACGTATTTCAAGTCATGTATGTGATGTCAAATAATATCTACTTCTTAAAATTAAATTCTATAGTTATTGTTCATAGCAATTTCAAACACAAATAAACAAGCAGACAAAAATTTAAAAAATAATAGAAATTTATATCTTTACTTATTGCCAGTCCTCGTAACTATTCTAAACTATTTGCAAATATATACGTTGTACAGACATGCGCAACTTTCACTTTTGCTATAAAAATGAAGTATTAAGTTTCAAGTCAAAGATTAAGTATTCATTAATACTACAAATTGGAAATAAAAATATCAATTTTAGTCTTATAAAGAATATGATTAAATGATGTTGTGTGGTTTACAAGTACTAAATACACCCCGAATACACAAACATATTTTTTTATGACTGAAGTAGCATACGAGGTTGCAGTCCACCTGGTGGTAAGTGGTCATTACCGCCCATGGACATCTGTAATCAAATTCATATAGAACATGGGTTCTATCTGAAGTCAATCTCAGGTGTGTTGCTACTTCCGAGGTACAACTACAATGATAGTCGCCTCATGTGAAACTGTGCCGGCTACCACACCCTTCTATCGAAACGCAAGAAATTTTTCAAGCTAGAAATAGGTATAGCGATGGTACTTCCCCGGTCGAACTACACTGGTTCTACCACCTTAAGATTTAAGGTAAATGGTATAAATATAAGGTTATTCTTGCGGCTTCGCCTGCTAAGATAGAGAAAACCTTGTCAAATCCCATTACTTACTGCCTAAGTAAATCTCAGTATGTAAGCAATAAGTCTGTTTTTCTTTCAGTGCGTTTTGTTTCCTTTTTATGCTTTCGCTATCTTTAATCTTCAATCTTATTCTTTTTATTGCTGTCTCTAATTTCTAGAATTATTATTATTACTAATATTATTTTACCGTATCTATCATTGTACCTAACGCTAATCCTTAGTCAGATATTTTCACCTTACCTATTCTTTCAGTTTACATCCACTCTTACTCCGCACCCTAAGGTTGTCTGGAAGAAATCGCTGTTTAGCGATAAGACCGCCTTTTGTATTTTTTTTCATATTCTTGGTATTATGTTCTTCTTTTTGGATACAATAAAGTATACATATTATATTATTATTATTGATCATGTCTACCACAGTAGGTAATGCATATCTTATCTGTTAATATAGGTCATAAAATGTGTCCCAAATTTTGGAAAAATTTGACTGCTAGTTTTTACGTGAGAGACTAACAAACACACATACATATTTACAAACATTTGAATAACAATAATATTTTTCATGATTACTCAATAACTTACTCTCAGAATGAGAATGTGCTGTTATGTATATATATTATATATGTAATATATATGTCTACAAAGTAGCAAAGTTACAGTAGCCGACTATCATATAACAAGTAGTATTGCGGAGTAAATGACTTCCACGCTTCTGAAGTAATTATCGAACTATATCATGTTGCATTACACCATCCGTTCCAACTGACGGACGCTTGCATTTCTCCACTAACGGAAATGATGATAGTAATACTATTTCATAACGATATATAATATTTTGAGCAAGCTTCTATCCTAATGTTATGACGTAATTTGGTTCACACCATCAAGGTATCAAGGTGGTAGAACCAGTGTAGTTCGACCGGCGAAGTCCACCGCCACACCTACTTCTAGCGTGAAGCATTTCTTGCGTTTCGATAGAAGGGTGTGGTTGCCGGCACACTTTCACATGAGGCGACCATCATAGTCCTCTGGAATAGCAGCGCATCTGTGATTGACTTCGGATGGAACCCATGTTCTGTATGTAGTTGATTATAGATGTCCATGGGCGGCAGTGACCACTTACCATCAGGTAGACTGCATGCTCGTTTGCTACTTCATTAAGATAAAAAAAGCAAATCCCTACGTGGTGGTCCACCAAAGCTACTTCTGGTATTCCAGAAAGGAACTGGAAATCCTTCTCTTGGACGCAAAGACAACCCAGGGCCGAGCGGCCTGGAGTAAAGTGATGAGGTGACCCGACCTCAAGTAAAGGGAAAAGGGATGGAAGAAGAAGAGGGCTACAGTAAATCCTTGACCAGTGATACATCAGAAAAGTATTAGTCTGACCTTATCTGGCGTTGGTAACAGTTTATGTCCAGTAATGGCTACATTTTTCAAGCTGATAGAACCAGCGTAGTTCGACCGGGGAAGTACCACGGCCACACCTATTTTAGCGTGAAGCATTTCTTGCGTTTCAATGGAAAGGTGTGGTTGCCGGTACACTTTTATATAAGGCGACCATCATAGTCTTCGGGAGGAGCAACGCATCTGTGATTGACTTCAGATAGAACCCATGTTGTGTTTGAAGTTGATTACAGATGTCCATGGGCGGCAGTGACCACTTACTGTCAGGTAGACTGCATGGTCCTTTGCTACTTCAGCCAGATTAAAAAAAATACCATTAGGTGGTCTGCATGTTCTTAACCTACTACAGTCTCATACACTACCTACCTACACTACAGTACCTTCATATGCGATTTCGAACAAAACTCGCATGAGTTTATATTCTCACGGTAGAAACAGACACATTGTAGGCAGCTTTGCATAATACTAATAATCTTGTGGCTTCCAGCAGCTCATTACGAGGCTGTGGCAACTGACAACACGCCTACTAAATTATACTGCATTACTACATTAGTCAATATGCATCTTCCTTCATACATACGTCGAATTTCATCATACATAATAAAAAAGAAAGTTCCACGTGTTCATATAACATACTTTGAATTTGATATACGTATAAAAAATCCCCGTATCTGTGTGGTTGAAAACGATTTAGTCGTACTGACTTTAGAATTGAATTGATTTAAATGATTGCAATATAGACCTATATTCCTAATCTTGATTGAACTTTGTAATATGCGTTTTAAAATCCAACTACTCTTCAAAAGTAATAGCTTTATTATATATTTATTACAATTTATACTTTAAAATAATTTCAGACAATAAATTAAAATTTAAGTTATGTACTTACCTATTGTTTATTCAAACGCGGGTAAAACCTCAGGACACATCAAGTACAAGAAAATTGAAAGTTGGATAGAGTATTAAATTTTTTTATATGTTTAAAGTAGCAAACCACCATGCAGTCCACCTGATGGTAGGTAAGTGGTCACTGCCGCCCATGGACAACTTCTTACATAACATTGGTTCTATCCTTGTATCTGAAGTCAATCACAAATGCGTTGCTACTTCCGAGGACTGAGATGGTCGCCTCATATAAAAGTATGCCGGCAACCACACTTTCGATGAAAGGGTGTGAATGCCGTTTGACTCATTCGTACATATGAGGCGGCAATACGCTTATGAGCTAACACATCTATTCCTGCATACTTAAAATTAGCCTGTAGTAACATTTAACATTTACGTAGATCTTTTTATAATATTTAAGTACCAAATAAGCATGCAGTATACCGAGGCTCAGTGGCCACTACCGATACATCTGAAATCAGATAATGTAGAGTCCTATCTGAGTTTAGTCACAGATGTGCTGATAAGGATTAAGTTTGAGCGCCTTGGATGAGTGTGTATAGCATATTATATATCTACATTAGCCCTTCCTTTTTTTTCTTTTGTTCTCGAAGGGGAAACCATCAAAAGGTACCCGACGCCTTGGCAGCGATGCAGGATTATGTGGGATTTTTACCACACTAACCGCTCCCCCCTCCGGTGGCCGTCCTCGGCACTATAAAGAGGTCCCTGGGATCTCCAAAGGAACACAACCGGAATCCTCTGAGCGCGTGGCCCCATCGGGCTCCTCCCAGGTGGGCGACTGGGCTCACCGCCTATTAGCCCTTCCTACAGACTAGAACACAAAAGCGCTAAACTTTGGTGTTAGGTACATCACGTAGTATCAAAAAGGGTTCTACCATCTTCAAAACTCATAGTAGAGCACTCTAATGTAAGCAGCATGAGGCATGAACCACAAGACCCAAAAATTAAACACAACCAACAATTTTATCATAACTTTAAAGACTTTAGTCAAAGTCAATATTCGTTTTCTCCTTGCTACCTACTTGCCTATATACCCACAGTTCTATTAGAACAAGAACCGCTAGCATCCGTTCTTATCACTTAAACGAGATATTTTCCTTTCTATCTAGATTAAGGGCTGTCGCGCTATCATACTGAGTTCCCACGTTCGGCATAGCTAGTGAAATCAGCTAAATGTCTAGATAAACTTGGCTTGAGGCTGACTTCCCAGCAGTATCACTTTTTATTGGCGATTTAGTTTTCTTTGGCGGTATGTAGTATGTACGAGTAACTAGGTTTAATTATCTAATAAAAATAGGAATAAAATGGTACAATATAAATGTAACTAGATTGTAATCACGTCTATTACATTCTATTCTACTACAGTCTATTCCAAATTCCAAACTATTCCAATAAGTATCCTATGTTTTAAACTAGTTTATAAACTATGTAGTTTTCCACATGAAAAAGTAGCAAAAACACACTCAACTCACTCAGCTCACAAACATTTTGCATGTATAATACGAATACCCGCGTGGCGAAACGGTAACCCTACCGGTCTGACGCGCAATGGTTCCGGATTCTATTCCCGGCCAGACAGGTATCTGAATGATGAGTTTAGATGAGAACACGAATCGTGTTCTGGATCTGGGTGTTCGTGTATTCGTCTTGTGTGTGTGTCTATGGTACCCACGACACAGGAGAAAACCCTAGTGTAGGGCTATGAGTGTAGAAAGCGTATCTTACATTTATAATACTAATAAGATTGTGCAATAATAATTTAAAGGACAAAGAGAAAAGTTATACCTGTGCCTGTAAATTTAAAGGAAACGTAAATAAGAAATTGTAATGTCCTTAACATTGTATAATATCTACCCCGCACATGGCCTATGAGACCCTGACCTTCATCTCAGACAATATTGTATAGTTGATGAATAAATTATTGAGTAATAAAACGAGCATTGCCCTATCGCTTGTACATCGTAACAAGTTCATAGATAAGCTACGTCAGGTGTGGTCGGAATGGTTGAGAGTTAAACGGGTGACAACTAGTGGCTGAATTTCTAGTTAAGTTGTAGATCCTCCGGTACTCTTTGATTTTTTTTATCAGACTGAAGTAGTAAACGAGCATGCAATCCACCTTATGGTAAGTGGTCACTGCCGCCCCTGGACATCTGTAATCAACTTCATACAGAACATGGGTTCTATCTGAATTTAATCACAAATGTGTTGCTATTCCCGAGGACTATGATGGTCGCCTCATGTGAAAGTGTGCCGGCATTTAATTTTCATGATTAATCGTTAAATCTTATAAGAGGCCCTTCAATTTAACACATCCAATCCGTGTATTCCGCAAATAGTTGGTATTCCAAATGAGAAATAAAGGGACAAGTGTAAAGCCCTGGTACATAGTGTAGCATACTACAGCTTTCTAATCGAGAAGAGAGCTCATCTTGATCCTTTATTCTCAGGAGTGATACTTCTGTGACTTTAGTGGGAGCCCTTGTTAGGAATGTGCTCGCTTATATAGATGTCCTTGGGCAGCAGTGGCCATATACCACCAGGTGAATTGAATGCCCGTTGGCTATTTCAATCTTTCAGACAAAATGAGCGATCTTTGCGCAGCAACAAGACATAAAAGATTATCATCATATTGACATATGACTATATTACGCTGGGATACTCAGTATCAAATATTTTTATCAAAATACGAGTACACCTCGTATTCAAATTTATTTTATAAATGGGTTAGTACTTAGTAAATATTTGAAGTTGTATTTATTACAAACTAGCTCAACCCCGCAGCTTTGCCCGCGTTAACAATCGATAATCGATGTATCGATTGTCCCGTGGGAATAAGATATTTTCCCACAGTAAAAAGCCTATGTCAGTATATATTAATCCAGAGCGTCAGCTAACTCCCTACCAAACTTTATGAAAATCGCTCCAGCCGTTTACACGTGAAGAAGTAACAAGCAAACACACTCACAAACTTTCGCCTTTATAATATTAGTATGAAGTATAACACGCGTTCTACACTCATAGCCCCACAGTAGGATTTTGTCCTGTGTCATAGGTACCATGGACACACACAAGACGAATACACAAACACCCAGGCCCAGAACACAAATCTAAACTCATCATTTAGATACTTGTCTGGCCGGGAATCGAACCCGGGACCCATTGCGCGTCAGACCGGTATCGTAACCGCTCCGCCACGCGAGTCGTCAGTATGATTACAAAGTTTTGATTCTGATATGATCAGTCGCACCGCAGTCGCAACCGTAAATCGCTAGTCGCAAGCCACAGTGGAAGTGATCCATTACGTACAAATTACGGTATCCGCAGTTACAAGAAAACGATCTATGAGACGTTAATTACAGCATTAAGTGTATTTCTAGGTCTCTGTCGATAGTGTCATGAGTTTACTATGATAGGGGCATCGTGTTATGGCTGCAGTCGGTGAGGTAAAATAATATTCGATGCCAGTGCTAACGGGACTGTAAATAAAATTGTTTTATGGGAATCATTTTTAAAAATGATACGACTGGTAACTTTTTCGTGAAAGAGTAAAAAAACACACATACATGCTCACAAACATTAGACATTTATAATACTAATCAGATATTTGACGACCCGCGTGGCGGTCCGGTTACCATACCGGTCTGACGCGCAATAGGTCCCCGGTTCGATTCCTAGCCAGGTATCTGAATGATGAGCTTAGATTCCTGTTCTGGGTCTGGGTGTTTGTATATTCGTCTTGTGTGTGTCCATGGTACCCACGACACAGGAGAAAATCCTTCTGTGGGGCTATGAGTGTAGAAAACGTGAATGTCCAAAAATGCTTTAAAGGTCAAAACAAAGAGAATGAAAAGAAAATGGTCGTAATAACAATTTTGAAGTAGAATATCCTAAAGACTAATTAAGTATAGTTACTTAGAATTTAAGTAATTCTTGTACTTCGTGTCATGGAGCCTTTTATATACTTCAGTATTGTATTTCCTGGAATAAATGTAAGTGATTCCTGTACTTAGCGCAATGGCATCTTTTTTTGATTTCTGCGACTAAAAAGCAAGAAACTAAACCTTTATTATTCCAATCTGTCTATCATTTATAGTACCTGAGAAACTTGATATATAATATTTACATGAGAAACTAGATATGTAATATCTAATATCTAGTTTCTCATGTAAATTAAAATAATAAACTAAACCTTCACCGGATCTGGCAGTAAAATCTTCAAATTTTGCCATTGTACTCTATTTTTAAAGTTGATAAGAAATATTAATTAGAACATACAAAAATAATATACATAAGACAGATGTAATACAAAAGGTAACTTATTATGTACCTACTAGCTGACCCGGCGAACTTCGTTCCGCCTAAAAGCCAAAAATCTAAAATTATCAGTGTTTCTCTGCAATATTATGCATTTATTATAAAAACCTTCCCCTTGTATTACTCTGTAATTTTAAAAATCTAAGTATACATAGGGACAGACAGCGGGAAGTGACTTTGTTTTATACTATGTAGTGATGTTAACTCCGACTATACAATAGTTTAGTATGTAGCGTTATGCACTTGGCTATTTTTATTTAAATTGGAAGCAAGACCTCTTATTACTATTATTGCAACTATCATGACATCAAGCCTGAAAGAGACAAAAGGTATTGTCATCACTTAAAACACTAGGGAAGTATAAACCTGCATTAAAAAGTTGTTTATAATTTAATGGAATATGAAGGTATGTAGCTTTATGTGGTCACTGCCGCTGTAGATCTGTAATGATCCTTACTTATGAGTCATACATGAGGTCATGATGTTTTCTTTAGAGCAGTGATAGCCTACTTGCCCTCTCAATCGGGAGGTCCGAGGAGAAACCCAGGCACGCGCCACTGATTAATGTGCGTATTAGAAGTCAATTATCACTCATTTTCGGTAAAGGAAAATATCATATAATAAAAATAAAATATAATATAATAAGGAAACATACACACCCGAGAGTTCTTTAAAAAAAAAGTTCTGGGAGGTGTGAAATCCACCAATTCGCACTTGGGCATCGCGGTGGACTATGGCCTAAAACTCTCTCATTCTGAGAGAAGACCCGTACCCAGCAGTGGAACAATAATGGGTTGTACCTACCTATGATATTTTCTGCGTGCATGATACTTATTTTCGAAGATGTAGTTTAAACATTGGTGTATTACACTTTTTCCTAACAAATAATCGACATTTTGGCGTTGAAATAGAAACATAGACGCTCTATAATGAAAAAAAATATATACATACATAGCCATAGCATAATTAAGCAAAATAACCTACCCATCTCGTCCTTTCTTGTTTCTAACCATATGTAGTTGGATTAAAGAAACTAATAAAACCGCTATAGTTAAACCAAGACGATGTAGTAGAACGTATGGTTGGACCAGGGCGGTACCACCGCCACACCTTTCTAACATCAAGCGGTTCTTGCGTTTCAGTTGATGTGTGGTTGGCGGCACACCTTAATGTGTCTCAGGATCTTAGTCAGTAGCGTAGCGCGGACCAGGTATTCGTGGGTAAACTCCTATCAGCGAGGCCCCTCAGCACGTTTCCATTGGATGGTGTCCTCGAAAATGCCTCCGTCACCTCCAAAGAGGCCTCGCGAGGCCCCTTTGAGTGCGCGGCCGTGGTTGATGGCCCACTGCGCGCACGCCTAGCTACGCCAATGATCTTAGTCCTCGGGAGTAGAATCTGTGATCAACGTTAGAACTAATTCAGTTGCTTACAGATGTCCAAGGACGCATTGACCACTTACCATCAGTAGCCCGTAAGCTCGTTTACAACTTCTATCTGAAAAAAATATGGAAGCTAAAATAAAACGGTCTATAGATAAAATAAAGTAAGCCTCAGTTCCACTCTCGCTCCAAAAGCCGCGACTGGTCGCGCGGAATGCCGAGAAAGCGGTAATGGAGGCGTGTTTTGTATCGACATCCTTGTTTCAATCGAAAATTTTCTTGGTACACTTGCTTGTTACATGTTCGTGCTTTTAGGTCAACAGATTTGTAAAGAATTGTTAAAGGAAAGGATAAAATTCTAAAAATAAAATTATTGCTTAAATGTAATTTAAAGAAAGGTAAACAAAGCACCGGGATAATTATTTATTTTACATAATTTTATGCCATTGTTCTCATGTAAGTGACAATATTGTCTTTTATGAGAAATAAAGATATTTAAACCTTAGGAAGATTTTATTCTCTGTATAAGAGTCATATCTACTTTTTCTCTAGACGACGCTGGAGTCCCTTTAGCTATGCCATGTCGATTCTTTGCAATAGTTTAAAGTGACTATAATCGATAGAAAAGAAGGTGGCGAGAACATTTAAACAAAAGTCCCTCTGACCAAATGGAAAGATAAACTGTAAAAGAAAATAAACTGAAGAGAAAATCCCAACATTGATAGATAGAAACTAACAGGAGATTAAAAAAATCATGACGAATTTTTTCACCAAACATATAGTTCATATGATGGTAAGTTGCCACTACCGCGCATAGACATATTTTTTTTTTTTTTTTTTTTTTTTTATTTGACTGAAGTAGCAAACGAGCATGCAGTCCACCTGATGGTAAGTGGTCACTGCCGCCCATGGACATCTGTAATCAACTTCATATAGAACACACAGATCACAGATGCGTTGCTACTCCCGAGGATTATGATGGTCGCCTCATGTAAAAGTGTGCCGGCAACCACACCCTTCTATCGAAACGCAAGAAATGCTTCACGCTAGAAATAGGTGTGGCGGTGGTACTTCCCCGGTCGAACTGCACTGGTTCTACCACCTTCATAAGCCACTATAGCCATATAAGCCACTTTATTAAAACAAGGACTCTATCTAAAGTCATTTACGGACGCGTTGCTACTCCCGAGGTCTAAGATGATCGCCACATTCGAAAGTAAGCCGATAACCACACAATTCCACTGAAACGCAAAAACTCTCTCGGTAGAAATAGGTGTGGCGATGATGCCTCCGCGATTGAACTATATACACCACCTTGAGTCTATACATATAAAATGCTCGTGTCCCAATGCTCGTTCCTGTACTCCTTCGAAATGGTTTGACCGATTCTCATGAAATTTTGTGAGCATACTGAGTAGGTCTGAGAGTCCGCCAACATCTATTTTTCATACCCCTTAGTGATATGGGTTGTCCACCCTTAACATATTTTTAAATTTTATATGGTAAAACAACGTTTGCCGGGTCAGCTAGTTATTTCATATATTTTAACTTTAAGAATAAAAATAACACTAAAATGATGACGATGCTTATCAGTGCGCGAAATATGACGTAAAATTACACTAAACGATTAATTACATTGCTTGAGAACAAAATTAGCGCTAGTATGTTAATTTTATGTTTTTTACCATCCGACACCGGTCATTAGAAAAGCGAATGTAACACACACTACTTTCTTTTAGAGATAATGCCTTTATTACGTTGATATGCATAGTTATCTCATTAACTTAATTAGGTAACGTAACCGAAAGCGCGAATTTTTTGTGGGAAATTTTTGTCGCATGTTGCCGTGTTTTAATTGAAGAAAACGAGTAATCTTTTTGGTAGGTCACCGCTGTGTAGATATTAGCTTTTGTACAAATTTATTACGTTTCCTTATAACAATTCTTGTTTACATTTTCGTCCAGCATTGCAAAATACATTGAGAGGGATATCCGAAATATATATATATATATATTAAATAAGCGTTTACTCGCGAAGAAAACGTCATAAATTCGTACTACGGACACTGTAATAAATTTCAATTATGATAGGGTTATAGTGTTTCCCAAGTATTTACAGGACTTGTAAGAATTATAACCCTACACTTTTTTTCAATCAGCATGCATTCGTACTAGGGACACTGTAATAACTTTCAAATAAGATAGAGTTAAAGTAGTTCCCAAATATTTACAGGACTTGTAGGGATTATAACCCTACACTATTTTCCATCAGCATGGGATTGATACTGATCCCGTAAAATCCCCTAAAATCTCGCGGGATCCCAGGCGATTATTGGATACTTCTACGCGGGATTGTAATCCCTATTTGGGCTGTTAAAACATCCTATGTTAGTATCTCAGCATTATCAAAACCTCGAAATCGGCTTGGAACTTTGTTATCGCAATACGGGAAACGGGTCTCCCCAAACATTAATTTAGACTTGATGGCAGAAACCACTGTTTAGTGGTCAACCTTCATTACATAAGACCTTCATTAAAATAATAATAATAATTTTCAAGGTGGTAGTACCAGTGTAGTTCAACCGAGAAAGTACCACCGCCACACCTATTTCTAGCGTGAAGTATTTCTTGCGTTTCGATAGAAGGGTGTGGTTGCCGGCATACTTTTACATGAGGCAGCCATCATAGTCCTGAGGAGTAGCAACGCATCTGTGATTGACTTCAGATGAAACTCATGTTCTGTATGTAGCGGCACTGACCACTTACAGTCAGATAAAAAAACTACGAATTCGTACCCCCTAAAACACGGAAAACGGACAAAAAGCCACAAGCGGTCACCCATCCATTTCCTGACCGTTATCAACATTAGTTAAGCAGGTGGATCACGATTTACGTGTATTTTTTGCAACGATACCAAATTAACATTTTCAAATTAGTAAATCCATTACCGTTTTTTATAATAGTGAAATAGATAAATGTATTATTCATTATAAACGCATAATAAATAATAGAACGGTGAAAGTAAATTAACCTTCTATCAGAACAACTTTAGCAAGTATTAACAAATCATACAAGCTTTTAATCCAAGTGAACTTGGCGCTGTGACCTCATGAAAGTGAATTTTGACCGTGACAACATTTAAATGAAATTAAAAATATCATGTAACATTACAAGTTCAAATTAAATTCTGTATCTATGAGAATTATTTCTATAATGTTTAGAATTAGTTTATACCGAAGGGATTTGGTTAATAAAAATCTTTCTGATAAACGATATAAAGGTGCCTACATAAACTTAAATTTCTATGGATTCTGTTAACCGAAATAATTACTTAACAGATAGTTTCGGTTAACCGTTATTAACCTGTTCATATAGGTTATTAACAGATATTTTATTTTATTTTATTTATTTTAGGAAACTTACAGCTAAACTTAAGAACTGTGATTGACATAGTAAGTAATACATGAAGGCCATTTAAAAAGTTTCCACATATAGAAGATACATACATATTCCACATATATATTGATACTCTTAACACTAAGCGTCCGTTTCCTGATTCAAATTGGAACACAGGTGTGCATAATATTGCTGCTATTAGACAAATCTAGGTATGTCAAAACACAAATAATTCTACCACCTTAAAATTTGTTGTGTTTGTCTAATACCTATTCTTCAAATTGCTCATTTCAACTTTATTCTAAACGAAAAACTAATGTGTGGTCAACTTTATTCTAAACGAAAAACTGATGTATCGATTGTCCCGTGGGCATAAGATATTTTCCCACAGTAAAAAGTAGGCTATATGTTAATCCAGAGTGTCAGCTAACTTCCTACCAAATTTTATGAAAATCGCTCCAGCCGTTTACACGTAAAGAAGTAACAAACATACACACTCACAATCTTTCGCCTTTGAAATTTTAAGTATGATTGTAAAACTACCAAGCTGGCCAACTGTATTACTATACATACTACTACACCACCAACTAGTTGTGTAATATCAATAACAATAAAGTACAATTACAATAACATTAAAAGTAGGTATTTTACGTACATTAAAGAATTTTACGTTGTTTTCTTTTTTCCATTTTTTTACAACCAGAGAGGCCAATAACGATGAACATAAATCACTACGCGTTATGTAAGACGTATCTTCACAAAATATTGAGTTAACCTCAAGTTTAACCAATGACCTTAATTTACAAAAATGTACTTCCGCGGCCAAACCCATACTTTCTCTCATACTTTACTAAATTATGAAAGTTTGCGTCTCAGGACTAAAATAGAACTCCTTATGTCACAGCTGTCATATAACAATTTGTATTCCCTCAACGTTGATTATAACGTGACCATCCGTACTGTGCATTAGAAAGCCCTTTTGATGCGCTTGCGCATGCAACTCGCAACTGGCATTATTATGAGCAAATATTACCGTATTTTATATAATTCACTATCAAGAGAATTTTAATATCTCCCCAGAGTTCTGACGGTTAATTAGCGTTGTTTTATGTTGTGATTGTTTTATTTTGATATATGATTTAATTGGGGTATATTTTTGCGTCACAGTTTATTGTATCTTTTAGGTTATGTTATCTTTTAGACTTTTAGGCGAAACGTAGTTCGCCGGGTCAACTAGTCCCGGCGAACTACGTTTCTATTAAAATACTGCATTAAAATCCGTAACGTAGTTTTAAAGATCTAAGCATACATAGGGACAGACAGCGGGAAGTTTTATACTACACCGACTTTGTTAAACTATGTAACCATGATTGATAGATAAACATGACACAAAATAACCTTAATGTTACCTACCTACTTAATAAAAAAAATAATTATTTAACATTGCATTTCAAACCATTGTTACTAAACGCACCGAAAGCAATGTAAAGCTCAATTAACGAAGTCAAACGTAGTCTCTTACCTACATAAACCAAAAAGAAATTGCCATAAATTAGATCCGACACTCATTTTCTCCACCTACTTGTCTATTCAGGTACTGTCAAAGAATTCACCGTGTAAACATGGCTGCAGGTGACAAGTACTGAACGTATGGAATTCGTAACACTTCATTACATTTGTTTTTGCCCATAACGGACCGTTTGTTTTATTCTATTGTGATA